>JACMZG010001911.1:53600882-53638703 GCA_018340805.1 Microvelia longipes | reverse complement strand
TTCTATTAGGCATACAAAATATTTATAAAGGAAGTAAGAGTGTGACAACTCAGTTACATAAAAAGGAATACATAATAATTAACAGACTAAATTAATAATAAAATAACTTAACAGCAGTGCAAAAAGCAGTCAGTCAATGGATAGAAACCGCTAATTAAATTAGAATTTACTATTTATAAATACATAAATCAATTAATATTACAAAGGAAATGTAGCCACCTTAACTATTTATCCAAATATAAAATAAAATTAATATAATTTAAATATATAAATACTTTATTAAAAAAGGGTAATGTGGAATAATTTAGAAAGCCCTACCATGATTTAATTTTATATGGTAGGCCTCTATTATTTACCAGAGTGTGTTTTTTTTTTTTTTAATGCTTGCTAATTAATAACAGTACATCTTAAGCAATTAAATCAAAGTTTGCATACGTCCTATATAAAAACCTGAATAACAAATCAAAAAGAATAAATAAAAAGAGCACTGCAATAAATTAGTTGACTATAAAAAATATTAAAGCAACTTGAGATTAAAACCAGTCCTTAATAATATCAAGTTCTAAAAAACAAAAAAGCATTGAAGAGTTAAGTTTAAACAATAAAAATCTTGTTTACACACAACCCACCATTTTTACATATGCACTTAAATCTATTTACTATGACAAATGCAGAGACCATATTCGTCTAAACTGTTCCATTATTATAACTCAAGTAAAAAAGTAGGCTCTAATGTAATAACACCACACACACTGAGATAGTGAATCTCCTCAAAAATTATTATTCGTTTAAGTTAAACGTGAAGAGAGGAGTAAAATTGTCAGGATTGTAAGTTTCTGATGACAAATAACATCAAATAAATATAACTATCATACCACAAGGTCCATTCTTTAAGCATCGAGATAACATTAGTACAACTGATTTTTTTAGTAATCCATGTTGATTAGGTGGAATAACAAACACGAAATAAAAAAATGTTAAGGCTCAAGAACTTGTATGCTTAAGTGCAAAAACCATGTATTTTAGTTTAATAAATTTAGGGTATTGTTTCATAATATTTGAGGCAAGTCTGTTTAAATAAAGCTAACACACACACAAACCACACAACTCCATACAAAATACTAAAGCCAATGATGGCCCTTAAGAACCGTACTTGTCAGAAAAGGAACTCGAAATTTTTAAGTACTAAAATATCACTGCTACCTAAACCGGACCTTAAGGTCCTATTTTGATCTAACATTGCTTCTACCCTTTAAAAATAACAAAGACTAGGACCACAAGGGCCCAAAATAAACATAAGGAATAGTGCATTAATATTACATTTTAATGAAAAACTTAAGTTTTCTTAACTCCATAAAATAAGTTATTTTGTACTTAATTTATAAACTAAGTACAAAAATATAACTTATTTAAGTTGAGCCCCACACTCGGCCACTTGGCTTTCTTAAGATTATATTAAAATACTTACCCTTTTTAAATTTCTCTACTTTGTCTGACTTTAGGTTGAAAAATAATACCTGTTTGAATAAAAATTCATTCTGTCACTATTTATTAAAAAATTTTACTATTTATCTCAATAATTTTAAATTATTTATTATGGCAAAAAAATAATCATTAAACGCTACACTTAAAATAAATAAATTAATTTAAGCTAGCTAATTATCATATAATTACCTAGTTAAAAGAGAACTATAAACATCCATATATAGTCATATATGAACCACCTATAAATTAGTGGTCCCTTCGCCTCCCTTTAAGTCGAGCCAATGAGAGCCTGGACATGATCACAAACAACAAAATAACAGTTTTTGTTAATTCAAAACTTTAAATTGTATTTAATGCATCTAAAAAAATATCTATCTGGCGTAGTCACGAGCCTTGCTCTGCCACACTTGGTTTGATTGATATCTAATTTCCCACAACACACATAGTTTGATTTTATGGATATCTGTTAACAATGTAACATTAAATCTATACTTAAATTATAAACAAATAATAAAAAAAACCAATTGACAAATTTAAAAATGTCTACTATTAATTGTTAGGCTGTGCATTATCTATATACTTATACTTACTTTAATATTTTTATGACTTGTCCAGTTACAATTTGTATGCCTGAATATTGAGAAATAAACATCAGCAAATAATTTACAGCCTTGAAATAAAAAAATCTCACAACAATGTTGATTGCTCCTATTTTAATGAATACAAATACAAAAAATAGAAATGGTCCAATCAAGATCTGTTTAAATAGTTAAAAACAGATTAAAAATATTTTTGTCCGTGTAAACGAATTGGCCCCTTGGACTCGGTGATATCCTAAGCCATAACTACACATAAAATAAATTATATACCATATATATAAACATATATAAGATATATATATTAATATTATATATATATATAAAAATATATATATATTATTATATATATTTATATATATTACACACCTAATATAAATATCCTATTAATAATGTTAATATATATTTTCAATATATTAATAGAAAATATTATTAGGTCTTAGGGGCATCGCTTCGCCTTGTAGAGTCGAATGAAGTCCTACTTCTATATATATTCTTTCTTTATTCTACCTTACGGGCCCCAGCTTAACTGAATAAATTATTTTAACCTGAAGTAGTTTAGACTTCAATAATCTCCTGAAACAGAATTTGAACATAAATTAAGACAGACATTGCATCTAATCAGCTATCTCTATATATCTATAGTTTATTTCAAATTTGTCAAAACATCTCAATGCACCCTCATCAGTTAAAAAATAACCAGCATACAAGTCTTCCAGACTGATAAAATATGAGGTTTCACTTAATATGTACTGCAAACGAAGCACAGAAGTGACTTTAGAAACTTATCCAAATTTACTAATATTTCCAGCACCACGAAAAGCGCACCTATGCATACTTCTTTATTGAAACAAATTTAACTTGTTGTTGTGAGTCAAATAATAACAGATTAACAATTAATCGATTCAAATTTGGAACCAGAAGTACATAATTGAAACGTCCACTAACGATTATATGTAACAGGAATTAAATTGAAAAAAATTGTGGAAAACTTAATAATCCTTGAATTTAACCAAAGCGGCGTACAGATTAATTAAAATAAAAATCGAACCAATTTTCAATAAAAATTAAATATTAACGTAAAAAAGTAACCATAAGCAAGTCTTTTCTGAGAAACACATTTTGACCAACGCAAGCTTTAACACTTGTAACTATATATATATAACGTGTAAAAACTAAAATTGAAGGTCCTCCTTGTGACGTACCTACCAATTCTATGATCAAAAAATCACATCTTCATAATATGAGATATTAACAAAATAATTAGAAAAACTAACAGAAGACAAAACCACTTCATAAGCTCCCATTGTAATAAATGGTTTTTTTGTTTGCCAACTCTCGCCTTCAAATGTCCGAAAAAAACCACAACAACACGATAATAAAAGACATAATTGAAACACTATATTTAACATAAAACTTTTGTTATAATAAGTATAAAAAAAACCATTTAATTTTAATCTCTTTCCTATTTAAATAAAACTAACGACTAACAGCTAAATCATAAAGGCAATGGAAACTGAGAAGCCAAATGAGTTTCAATAGTAAGGAATTTTCAAAAATCTAACTAGAAGATATTTGCTCATTTCAACACTTTTTACATGCTTTATTTTTGATGAATTTTTAAAAAAGAAAAACTGCTAGAAAACCTTCATTATTATCAAGTTTTCCCCAATTTGGGGGTAAATAGCAAAAATAACGTAAAAAATGAGAATTTGCTCAAACGAACATTTGTGACATCGCCCTTTTGCGTTCATCGATCAAGTTTGACGACCTTGAAAAATTTGCTTCAATGGCCATTTGTGACAATGAACATTCTGCGACTACATATCCCAACAGGGCCCCCGGGGTCTCGACACTGCGTAACGTCGACACTTGTGTCGATCTTACGACAAAATTGCGACAAAATCTTACGACCGTAAATCAGGACAGGTGTCACGTGACTAATTTTTGTTCTGTGCAATTTGTCGTTATATCGAAACATGGGGCATTGGGTTAACGTATCTCGACAAGTCATAGTCTCGCAGACACTACATTAACATCGACAGACAAAAGTGGAGGGGGTGTCGATATTATAGGGTTTTGGGACATCAGGGTGTTGTGTGTGCGTGAGTGTATTTTTACTACGAGACTACGATGCGGTACCTTTATGGGTCGCCCCCAGAATCTCGATAAGTCGATGTCTCGGTTGTATAGCGCAGCAACCGTAGAGATAAATACTAGAGGGGCATAGCCTATTTAAATACATTAAGAGGCCTGAAATATCTTTTTGGAGCTCTCAGGGGTCCTGTGTAACCTCATTGAAACCTCCTCCTAGAGTGATTTAAGGTTATAATGAATTATTTTTTTAATTATCTTCCTGTACATTGTTTGTACATAGTGTACTTTTGTACTGACTATATCATTGGTGTACCAAATAGAAACGTTTTGTTTTCTTTTTTTAGCTTAATTTCGCTATTTTCGCACTTCTTTGCTATTCGAGGCTCTTTTTGAGGTAAAAAACCGTTTCTATATGGTACACCGATGATTATTTTATTATATTTATAAGCGAAGGTGGTCAGGTTATTTATCCAATGTTTCAAAATTTAACCTATAAGGCCTCTCTAGTAATAATACCTCTATGGCATCAACCGCTAGAAACATGCTGCGGAAGAGAAGCAGCTTCATTTTGGAAATCGTAATACAAACTTGTTTTGTATAACCCACAACACAGTAATTTTTAAATCTACCCTTTAGTCTGGGTTTTTTAAAAGATCAGGTTTTTTCGGTACAACTAGTTTTGCGCACGTATGTTTTAGGCGTTTCGCAATTTTTTTGGTAAGTAGTGGGGAAGCTTTTTCGCAAGTGAGATTTTTCGTAAAAGAGATCTTCCATTTTTCCAGATACTAATTCTAGTATACTAGTCTCTTTGGCTTTTCCAAAAAGCAAAGAGATATAACTACTAAAGGGAGAATTTTAAAAGAAAGAGGCCAATGTCAATCTTTTGTGTGACTTATTTTGTCTTTTAGCCCGGGGTAAAGTAATATATAAACCAAGTAGGGAAACAAACGCGATTTCTATCAGGCCTGGCAGGTAGTTCACATTTTGTCCACCAGGGAGTTGGCTCAAATTTTCCTATGACCCTAGTAAATAAATCCGAACAAACTATTTACGGTACTCAAACATTTTGTTTTTATTGCATTTATTTGAACAGTATGGTTTCAAGTTAATAATTTGTGTAAAGAAATACATTTTGCCACATCTATAGTGGTTTTAAGTCCGAATCTTTAAATACTAGGTTTTTTAAATTACTTAAAACAAGTGGCCAATTATCCTTTTCTGTGCACTACTTAACTTAGTACATTTTTGCAAATGATATTGTTTTTCCCCTTCAAATATTAATTGTAATTAGTAATTTAACAAATTTAACTTATTTTTTGAATTTAATAAAATCAATCGTAATTTTAAGGCAATGCACTGTCGTGTGCATTTTCTTCCAAATCTTAATAAAAACATGTGGTTTACCTTTAATATAGTTAAAGCGCAGTTATTCTAATTTTAGCTATTTTTTATTTTTTGAGCCACTATCAGCTGATCGGGCAGGTCTGAATTTTTTTAATGTGTCAGTATAGGAATTTCCTACTTGGTTTATATATTACATTAGCCGGGTGATGATTTTGCTTTGCTCTTTTCTGATTTTATTTCTAAGCTTTTTATGATGCTATTTATATCTTCTGGCAGAATTGGTGAGTATATATTTTTATTTTTTGTTTTAGTACTACTAACGCTACGCTTTCCAAAATTTGCTTAGTGAAGTCTTGGATGTATTTTGTTAATTTAGAAATATTCATTTGTGACGTCAACTCAGGTATTTTATCAAGAGCATTGGCTTTATAGCATTTCCAGTTGATTAACTTTCTTTCCTTATTTAGTATGAGGTTGTAAAACTCAAAGAGTAAATAGGACTGCTCTATGATCAGAATTTAATTTGTTTAAAACTTTAGCCTGAACATCCTGGTTTGTGTTCTTTTATAGAGCTATATCCAGAGAGATATACACTGGGGGGGGGGGGCATAGCGCATAGCCTATCTCAATACATTGAGAGGCCTGAAACATCATTTTGGGGCTCTGTGTAACTTCGCATGAAACCCTTCTTCAAGATTGAGTTAAGGTTATTGTTTATGTTTTGTTTATATTTTTATCATTTTTCTACTCCTATATAACGTATTGTAATTTTGTACTGATTATTTGATTGTATTTATAATTGAAGATTGTCAGGTTACTATTTCGATGTTTCATAATTTGATCTATTAGACCCCTCTAGTAATAACATCTCTATGGTTATATCTAATACATCAGTATTTCGAGGTTTTCATAAGGGCAGTAGGTGGGCACTTCAATTCCCACTACTGATATGTTTGTTTTATTTCGAAGATAGTTATAAAGTATAGTTCCATTTTGGTTTGGTATCCAACATCCCTATTCCGGTTGTTAAAAGTTAATGTCCCCTGCTAAAACAGTAGGGATACCCTAGTTAAATATTGTATTCATATCCTGTTGAATGATATTTTACAACCAGACTGGTTGTAGCATGCATTTCTGAGAGAGCAAGTTGAATTGGATGTCTTCTTAGTACACTCTCAACTGTGTCTCCTTTCCTTCGGGTTCTTCTATCCTACCAGATAATATTATTATAAGCTAAATTTATGCTGTGGTTTTAAGTAGGTTTTATTTATCAGAGGAATATGTATATTCTTCCTGTTTAGCTAGTCAATCAACACATATTGACTTATTGATACCGTCCGCATCCCAAAAGTGAATATTTGCTGGTCGCAATTAGCCGTACTATTTAACTTATGAAGCCTAATAATTGCAAGTAGGTAATAATAATACAGCTAATATTTAATTTATCATCATTGTTTGATTTTATTATCTCAAAAAATCGGGTACAATGTACCTCGGAACTTTTCCGACGACTTCGTGGTCCTAACTTCTGTGAGCGAAGTTAAGACCACATCGGATCCTAACAACTTCTGACTCCCTTCGCTCGTCCTCAGAATATTCATTTTAATAAATTATGAGATAGATGAGGATTAATTAAATATAAGTAGACACTAGATGGTTAATCCCAGGTTCATTTTTAAGAAAAACCCAGAGAATAAATTTATAATTTACATTTAATGTTGAAAATACAATTTAGTCTAATTTTATACATTATATTACAATGGTTACTCAAAACGAATCCCTGCTCGTTTTTAAACAAACTAATAATATACAAAGTAATAAGTTAACCAAATAATAATAATAAAATGTTTACAGTAATTATAAAAATACTTATTTAAAATGTGGAGTAATGACTATAAAATTTAAAAAATAAAAATTTTCTAAAATAAATATAAATAAGTATACAAAGAAATGGAAGAATAAGAAATGTTAAAATTAAACATGCAATTTGTCGCACATGGTAGCATAACGATATTATTATATTTAGTATCTGTTCACAGTTGTATGAGTAACAGATGTAGCAACAGGATGAGTAGCGGCAAAGCCACAGTTTATTTTCTAAAATTAATCATGCTCTAAACTTTTGCTACTACCTGTAGTTCATTTTCAAGGGGTTTGTGTCTATTTACATCTAAGTCGGTTGGGCCTCATCCTTTATTATTATTTCTACTTATAGTAAACATCAGAATCGTGTAATATTATGGCATAAATATGAAGTCCTGACATGTAGTCAATTTCGGGGAGGCCAGGTATGATGTCCAGAATGTTAAGATTTGTTAAAATCTGCTTGATTTAGTTCAAATTTAAAGCCATGTTCTGCTAGAAGTGGGATGGATGTCAGTGAATTCCTTCAAGTATAGAATATTTGGAATAATGGTACAATGTAGGACCTCCATAGCCGTAGAGTATCTTGCCATGACCATTGGAATCATAATACGGATATCTGTATTTAGGCCTGAAAAAGAAAGAAATAATAAAACATTAAAATTTATAAAATTAAACATTTTTCATGGTACGTCCACTAAACTTGCTTAAAGGAACCAAAATTAATTAAGGTAGCAAAAAAAGTAAAGAAAAAATAGCCTGAAAGATTTAATTAAAACAGAAAGAAGTCAAACATTCAAATAATAATAATCTAGACCCAAAAAGGCGATCAGTTCTCTTGGAAAACATATTTAATCCGGTAGCCCAGGGATGATATTCTACGTCATAAAAGATTTAAAAACCATTCGGTCATAATATTTACATGACCATAGAGTATTGTAAAAATATCACCGGTCTAGTGTGTTTTTCTCTACACAATATGCTGACCCAGCAAAATTTTAAAATAATTACAACTAATTTATTTTTTAAAACTTTAAAAAGAAATGTTATACGCACAAGAAAACAATTATTTTCAGTCCTGGTAATTTTTACCAACGTCTCTTTATATTCAAGATATAAAGGCATGGAGTTATCAAAAATTTAATGAGTGCGTCATAATTTAAAGATTGAGGGTAGATGATACTTCGATAGGCTTTATCTTAAAAATGATGAGATGTAGGTAAAAATTACTAGGTTTATAAAAAAGATTTGCTTTCTTGAGTACTTCAAATTTTATTTGAAATATTTTTCGAATTTTAAAAAATAAAAAATTATAATAATTAAAAAAAATATTAACTTTATTTATTTAAGTTTAATTGATAGTAATTAAGTACGCCGTAAGTATCTATTTTGCTAATTAATTGGCTATTATTCAAAGTCTAAAAAAAATATAAGCCCGCTACACTAAGTGTAAAAATTAGGTCACGGGGTGGATAAAAAAGGTTAAGAAATGCTGCTGGAAACCCTATGACCGAATGGTTCATAAAGCCATCAGGTAGAATTAGTTTATGTTTATAATATCTAGTTAGAGGTTATTGTATGGCCACCTTTTAAATACATAAGTATATTTTATCTCCTTCTTGCGTTAAAAGTGTCAAAATATACTTTCTCGTTAAATCGCACTATAAATGCCATGTATGTAGCAGATGCCATTAGTTGTGGTAGCAAAAATGTTCACTATTATGACCGGGTAGAGTTTCCAGCTTTTATTTATCCTCCAATTGTAAAACGCCCAAAATACGACTTGTATACTAAACCCGCTTTACATCTGTGTTTTGTAAATTGTCTACTTGTGAACAGGGTAAGTCAAACGTTTTAATTAAAATAAGTGATATTTATATCATTTGATACTACCGAGTTTTGCAAAACATGAATAGTTCCCAGATGCAGCATTGTATTTTGCTTGTTACATTTCCTAGGTGTCTCTCGCACAATTATATTGTGTTAATGTCTACTTACAAAGATTGAATAATATCAATCTTTGTATTGATATTTATGCATTATGTATTAAAACATATGAAGTAACTAATGTTAGAAATAAAACTATATGTTTAACTTGCTTTTGTTAAATTTTATATAAAAATGTAAGACTACATACTTTTATTTTTTTACAGTTTTTTTTTTTTTTTAATTAAGATGCTGTAGTAAAGAAAAGTATACAACTTTATACTTTTAATGTTTTATTTATAACTTATTAATGTTATAATTAAAATCTTAAAAAATCGGGTACAGGTACAGGATACCTCGGATATGCTGTAAGAGGATTTCCAGTCATTAAAATGTAAGTGACCTGGTTTAATCCTGAATTTTTAACTCTTATGGCCTGAACCTAAGGAAGAATAATAATAAATCATAGAAATGTTAATAAGAATAGTACAGCTTAAACAATTCTCTTCAATATATTAAGCAACAATAGAGGGAAAAAAAATAAAGGCTGGAAAACCTCATAATAGGATAAAATCATGTAAATTTTAATTGTAATTCAATCATTAATAAAAGCTAATACTAATATCATAGCCACCTGAGCGCATGGAATACTCGGTGAAACATGCGCTTTAAAAAATAAAAAAAATAAAATACCTCGGAACTTTTCCTCATCACATCGGATTCGCTACGCTTCGGACTCGATTCGATCGTCCTCAAATAGTAAATACAAGCACCGACCACGCTCAATGCTGCTTACATTTTATGATCCAGCAAAAACATGGATATTGTTGTCGTATTAAAACGAAATTTATTGTACTTATGTATTAAGTATAGGTAAAGTATAAACTCAGTTCGATAATTTTCCGATTTTTTTTTAAACGTACCCATGTCATTTGATAAAAATTGAACTAATGCTGGCGATACTTGGCGCATATGTTAGTCTTACAATTAAAAACAATTAAGCTAGGATATTGCGAACATAACAAGTTATTGTTGCAGGTTAATGACGTCATAAAAAATTATTTCCCTAACAGTTCAACTACACCTATAGACTGATTTTTGTACAAAGTTTCAGCTTTATAACATAAATAGACTAGAAGCTACGATGATAACACACACACACTCACATACCGACTGACAACTTTGTGAAAGCCACTCAGGAGGTCTTAATAACACCTGAAACGGATAATTCCGGCGACATATCGATTTCGGATTTTTTAGGCAAACACAATAAAAGTATAAATCAGGAAAAGTAAAAATCATGATGAATATAGCCTTAAAAAATTAAATTACCTTTCAAAATATTGGAAGTTAGGTGCTCTAGGCATAGGAAGGGTTGACTCTACATGGTATATTATTGAAATAACCTGGAACACAATAAAATTATACATTTTCATTAATATATTTATATATTTACGGAAAATACCATTTTTACAAAGAAATGGTACAAGAAATTAGAAATAACATAAATTAAATTGAAGTCTTATAGTAAAAATAAGGTACGGGGTACATTGGAACATTTCCTCGTCACATTGGATTCGCTACGCTTATCCTCCCTACTTTGGACTCAGAATATACTATTCGCCAAATTTATACTGCAACATATCTTTGGACTCGCTTCGCTCTCCTCATATAGTAATGCACATGTTTCATTCTTAGCAGTCACCTATACAGCACTGACCTGCTGATGCTACTTAAGTTTTATGATCCAACAAAAATTAGTGATATACTTGTCGTATTGAAACGAAACTTAGTATGCTTATTTATTAAGTAAAGGTTTACATTCGTACTAAATGTGAACTCAATTGACTCATTTTCTGATTTTTTACAATTTTTTACACAAGTCTATGTGTGTACAACTTAGCACCTATGTTAGTCTTATACATAGCATGTCAAATTTCAATCTGATCGCATCATTTTTTTTTTTATGAGTTTTCGTAATGTTTTGCTATCATTATTGCGGGTTAATACCGTCATAAAAATATTTCCGAATAGCACAACTATCAGCAGTAGAATAATTTTTTGCACAAGGTTTCAACTCTCTAGCATAAATACACTGGGAGCTACGATGATAAGAAACACACACACACGACAGACAACTTTGAGAAATTATTCAGGAGGCCTTAAAAACACCTGAAACGGATTATTTTGCAAACACAATATTTTTTCTATATACCTACGGTATAAATGAGGAAAAATAAGAATAAACAATTTAGTGAAGTGACTTTCTATTGTAAATAAATAGAATTAATTAAAACTAACAAGCTTAATAGCAGCATTCGATATAATATTAAGTTTAAATTAATTAATATATGCCAACGTCTACTAATTTTTACTAGTTTTTGAAATAATATTCATTTATTCATAGATTTTAAGGAAAACAAGGTAAAACGCTCTAATCGGTGATTTATAGTCAAGATCAGATATAGGTAAAAGTCAATAATCAGGAAAAAAAATCATAGCTAGTAAGTGCAAGTTTGAAATTAATTAAGTTATAAATTAAAGAAGAAATGAAGTCAATAATTGGGAAGTTACAGATAATATAAATATAAACATAAAGAAATATTAATATAATAGAAATCTTAATTGAATTATCCACTCTCTGAGATATCATGAAAGTCAAATGAAGGGAAAAATAATAACACCTACATAGCATAGGGTGAATTTAATTTGCAATTCACTTTGTGCATAGTGCAGGGTGATTTACTTTTTAATTAACCTTGTGCTTAATGCAGCGTAAATTTATTTTGCAATTCACGTCGAGCATAGTTCAGGGAAAATTTATTTTGTAATTTACCTTCTCCATATTGCAAGGTGAATTTATTTTGCAATTCACAATTGTGCTCAGTGGAGGGTATATTAACTTGACAATTCACATTGTCCATAGTGAACAGCGATGCATTGTGAGTGTTTTCATTTTTTTTATAATATATATGAAAATCATAACACAGTGTAAAATTAGGTACTAAAAGTTAACCAAATTAATGAAAGTTCAAAAGTGTTGAATAAAATGTTTTCCTTTAATGCTTTATTTAAAAAAAAATTGAGAAGAAATAAAACTAACAACACAGCTCAATACATCATATAAATAATTTTTTCTTTGAAACACGCTAAAAAACCTAAGTATTATTTTCAAATATTTAAAGAATATTAGCTCTGTATAGATAACTTTATCTTTAAAAACGACTTACACTGAACACATTCTCGCTTCAACCCTGTAAGCAGAAAATACAAAAAAAAAATATTTTACAATCTGTTCTGGGAATCTGAGACTCTATTCCATGTTACGTTCGCTCCAATAAGTAACGTGGAAAAAACATTTTTTCTCATCTTCATTTATTTCTTCCCTTTAAATATTAAATGATTACTTACAGTTAATTTAATGTTTTTTTACGTTCAGTAGTTTGTATACGCAACCTAACCTTGACCACCGTGTCCTGGAGGTTCTTTGTTACTTAAGAAAGAAAACGCGTCTGTGCAAAATCTAAAATTAGTCTTTAAGTAATATACTTTTTATCAATTTTCATCAGAAAACTGTCAGAATTTCAGAAAATCAGAATTTCTTTTCAATAGAAAAGAAAGAAGTTTAAAGGATTATGAGGTTATTCGGAGGTTTAAACTGACGTTCATGAGGTTATTTGGTAGATGGAAGTGGAGGGGATCCATTCCTCTTATTGTAGTACGTAATAAATTTAGTTCCTCCATATGAATATTGAATATATATATCTATCTTTTTAGCAAATTTCCTTTGAAGAAAATACGTTATATATGTATGTATATATATAATATATATATACATATATATATATCATATATATATATATATATATATATATATATATATATATATAATATATATATATATATATATATATATATATATATATATATATATATATATATATATATATATATTATATATATATATTTATATATATATATATATATATATATATATATGTGTGTGTGTGTGTGTGTGTGTAGTATAGTAGAGTGGTATTACTTTTATAAATGACAATATTTGACTCATCTAAATTGCATTTGAGTGTTTTATTTTTCAAATGTAGTTTGTTTTAATTTTCTAAACGTTGTTTCACTCTTGATTGACCTATCCTCCTTTTGTTAAAAATATGTTTCTTTTAAAGTAGTTAATATAGAGTTGGTAAAATGTCTTGGTCAAAAAGGTAAAAAGATGCATTAGGTAAAACTCATTCAAGGTTAGACGGTATGTCAAGACAAACTGTGTCAAGTCCAACGAGTTATAGTACAGATAGTATTTTCAATGTTAATTCATTAAGATGTGGTAACACATTATTACCCCGCCAAGTCTAGTTACTGGCACTGGCACTAATCATTCGGTTTATGAATAATATGTTGTTCACTTACGATTTCTTTCACAATATTCCGGAAGTAAGCCAGTTTTAATGAATTCCCAGAGTAGCTAGTGTTACAAGAAAATTTAGCCGCTAATGACTTCAGAGTCACTTAACAATAAAACGTTTAATTCTTCAAAATCGCTTTCAACCTTAAGAGGTCATTCTCAGTGACTTATAACCCAATATAATTCTTAATTGGGTCATCACAATGATGTTCGACTTATGTACCTTTCAACGAATTATGTTTAGTGTTATTTTTGTCTCTGAGGATGGATGACCTCTTAAGATACAAACGGCTCTGCAAAATTAAAGATTTTTGTGGGAAGATTATTTCTACTAATGTTTTTTTACACAGCTTCTTATCAACTCTTGGTTATAAATGCTGATTATTGTAAAAGTTAAGCCCATAGGCAAAATTTGGGGGAGGACTTGGACCCAATCAAGCCCCCCCAAATGGGCTTATTAACTTTTTTAAGTCTCTGCCTATGGGCTTATTAACTTTTTTAAGTCTCTGCCTATGGGCTTATTAACCTATGGGCTTATTAACTTTTAAGTCTCTGCCTATGGGCTTTATTAACTTTTTTAAGTCTCTGCCTATGGGCTTATTAACTTTATTAACTTTTAAAATAATAATGGAGTAAAACAGATATTTTTAATGCCTGAGGACAAGCGAAGCGAGTCTGAATGGTCGAGAAATTTAACGTACCTTGATACCGATTATATTATTTTATTTTTGTTAGGAAATTCTTATTTAAAAAATCCTCTCGATGTTCTGTTTGCTGTGCTTCATTTGAATACGTACATTTATATTTAATCTTAAGAAATCCCCTTTTTAACCCTAAATTTAACATTTTAATTCATGGGAACTGAGCCCCTCCCAAAAAATAAGACTAAAGACCGCCTTTGAATAACCTTCTAAAATTTAGCGGAAAAATAAAGCTTGTAAAAATAACTTCAGTGAGCGCCGTGGAATGGTCTACAATATTAACAACACCAACTTCGTCTTTCCACCAATAAGCTTTAATTTAACTCTGAGCAGAGCCGGCTTTCGGCTATAATGCCATCTACAGTGCCGGTGAGATGTTGAGTCTTTCAATTCAAGAATTGAAAGAATCAACATCTCACCGGCACTGTAGATGGCATTATAGCCGAAAGCCGGCTCTGCTCAGAGTTAAATTAAAGCTTATTGGTGGAAAGACGAAGTTGGTGTTGTTAAAGCTTGTAAAGCTTGTTGGAAGAAACGACAAACTAATCGTTGATCTTTATACCACTGATAAGATATTAACTTGGCATCTTATTGTCTCACTTAGTTTTGATAATCATCCCATTAGTTGGGTATCAGTACTAGGGCTTCAATACCACACCCTGCTAGCTGGCTGCTAACTTTTTAAAAACATTGACGATTAATCGCACTATTAAAGTAAATTCAATTTATTATAAACGCAAAAAAGATGCTAACGGTTAATTGATTTCTAATGTGTGTAGTGAGGGTGTCTGGTCATTCATTAGAATTAGATTATCAGTATCTTGCTTACTCAGGTATCACTTGTCTCATCTTAATAGCCGTCGTCACGAATGTGCTGCTGTACGCAGGATAATCCACTCAGGAAATAGCGTTATATCAGTTCCTTTTGAAATAACTCGTGATTAATGTCTTGAATAAAACCTTCATTGTGTTACATCTTCATATTATATAATAATTACTATAAACTGAGGTGATCGTATAAGAAAAGATATGTTGACTTCTGCTAGGTTAATGTACAGTGACAGTGGAAAATGTGTAATGCTACAAGCAACCTAATGTATGATATTGCATGCAACCGAATTTATAATATTGCATGCAACCTAATGTATAATGTTTATATCACTGATAAAGATTTGGCATATCTTTGAAATTTAATGATAAGGTTATTGAGACAGGTCTAAAGCTTAATGAATTCTTTGGATAGAACGGTTTCGCTCAAAACCCATCATCGGTGCAGGCAGCAGAATTAATTGCTTAAGTTAAATAATTTCGATATGAAACAATTTTTCAATGAACTGCAAATTTTGGCATCGAAACGTTGCTTCGAAAATTGTTGCGTCTGTGCTACAAACAAAATTAAAGTTAAAATAGATTTGTCTCTTATTTATGAAACTCTATCTTACGAATCCACAAAACCGGTTGTCTACTACAATCCACATCAGCTTCTTCTGTTAACCTCCAAAATTGTTTAAATTTGTCTTTTCCAGAGTTCCACATCTACTTTCAATTCAGTTATAAATTGTTCCTTGCCTAAACATGCAACTATTTGAAACACTTGCTGAAATTCTGAGACATGTGTTAAAATGTTTTTACAAATAAATCAAATTTATTTTGAACTCTTATTCCAAACACAACAAAAAATTAAGCCCACTTGACCAAGTAAAATCAAATTTTCCTTATTAACCATTTACTGACTTCATCGGCAAGATAGGTATGTAAAGCCTAAACAGTCTGTAATACTGGTTGGACTACCCTTATTAACTAAGAGGGTGTCCCCCGGGAAAGTGCCAAAATTGATCCACCCCTCATATAGTTATAGGATAACGCTTCCAAAAAATGGAAAAATACTCTCTTCCGTAAGAATTAGGGGCTCTAACCTCAATTATAAACACTTTATACTCCCAAGAGAGTGAAGAGTAACTATTTCTCTCTTGGGAGTAAAAAAAAGTGCTTCTTTACTCCCTAAAAACTAGTCATTAAACTTTACATTATACACCGTCTGGTAATAAAATTGATTGATGTTATAAATAATATTTTATTTTTACTCCCTAATAAATTTAAATAAAAACCTAAAGGCACGGACAGGATTTGAGAATGCCTAAAATCACACGTTCTCATACAAAACTCTATGCTGGACTAATATAATTTTTGACGGTAATTCAGTTAATATATAGCTGATCATAACTTAAGCCAAGTCAGCTGCGTTAACAATTAAAATCCGTATAAGCAAATTTATAGTTAACATTAATTATTAGTTATTGCTTGATTTAAAATTATAGTTTAACAACCCTTTAAAATTTAATGCTACTTAGCAATACTAGAAGTAGCAGAACATAATACTGTCCTGAGTGGTTTTTGGAAAGTTGTCTGTCTATATGTGTGTCTTTTATCATAGTAGCGCCCAGTGTATTTATGCTAAAAAGTTGAAACTTTGTACAAATTCAGTCTTCCGCGGTAGAGTTGCTATTCGGAAAATAATTTTTATGACGTCAATGACACGCAATAATGTTTCAGCAAAAATTTCGAAAAATCATAAAACGCCGAAAAATCTTGCGATCAGTTTGAGATTTGGCACCTATGTAGCTATGTATAAACCAAACTATGTAAATGTACCAAGTTTCATCTCATTATTAGCATTAGTTCAATTGTTTCAAATGACTTGTGTACGTTTTTTAAAAAATCGTAAAAAGTCGGAACATAATCTAATTAAGTTCTAGTTTAGTACAAGGGCATACCAAAAAAAGTCTTTGATTTTTTGATTCATAAAAGATAAGCTACATTAAGCGAGGTCAGTGCCTAGATGGGTGACTGCTAGGAATGATAGGATGTATTCACTATTTGAGGACGAGCAAAGCGAGTCCAAAGACGTGTTGCAGTATAATTATGGCGAATTGTATATTCTAAGGACGAACGAAGCAAGTCCGAAGTAAGGAGGATGAGCGTAGCGAATCCGATGTGATGAGGAAAAGTTCCGAGGTACCTTGTACCCGACTTTTTACTTTGTAAATAAATAATAAAAATAGGAAAAATGGGTTTATGTACTTATTAACACTGATTTTTAATTTGGAATGTGAATTGGACAGTATTAAAGCAATCAATCTTGCTGGTAGGTATTATGAAATAGGATCGCTGTAATCTCACTTAAACCAGCTAACCTGTCATTATAAACCAGTTTATTTCGTTTGTCACACTTGTGTTTATAGGTCAAGTTATCATGTATACCAACACAATTTGTCGTACAATTTTTGAAAAACAATTAGTATTAAAAATCGGAAAATCATAATAGAGTTCTCCACGTTTTAAGAACGAATAATTTACTGCGTACACTCAGCGTATTTAACAGGTGATAGTAATCCAAACGCATTTAATACAATCCAGTTCTTGATTGTATTAAATGATTTAATTAGCCGATCGAGTGAGATGACGTCATAACTAATCCCGCTAAAACATCGCGTTTTCTTTTGGGAAGGTCGTAGGTTATAAGGGAGTTTAATACAAAAAATCGGGTACGGGGTACCTTGGAACTTTTCCTCATCACATCGGACTCGCTTCGCTTGTCCTCAGACAGCACACATACAGCACTGACCACGCTCAATGCTACTTAACTCTTATGATCCAAGAATGATATAATTTTCGCATTAAAACGAAACTTAGTGTACTTATTTATAACGTAAAGGTATACACTTGGACCAAATTTTAACTTAATCGGGTTATTTTTTTACAATTCTTTAAAAAGCATAGACATGTCATTTGATAAAAATTAATCTAATGCTAATAATAAGATGAAACTTGGGTCATGCGTTAGTCTTATACAAGGCTACATGCGCCTTATTCTAACCCGATCGAGTCATTTTTTCGCATTTTATTTAGTCATTATTGCGGGTTATAGACGTCAAAATTTTTTTTTCGAATAGCAAAACTACAGCAGTAGACTGATTTTTTTGCTAAGTTTCAATTCACTAGCATAAGCACTAGGAGCTACGATGATAACAGACACACACACATACAGACAGACAACTTTGAGAAAAACCACTCAGGAAGCCTTAAAAACACCTGAAACGGATAATTATGGTTTCATCCCGATTTCGTATTTTTTTGCCAACACAATACTTTTCCTGTATACCCTACGGTATAAATGAGGAAAAGTACAAATATATTTAAATAAATTGTGATTTCTTTGTATAATAATAAAGTTACACTAAAAAAATATAAAAGTTATTCAAAAAAAAGTGGTAATATTTAAGTAAAATAATACTTTGACAAGGTCATCTATTAAATACGATCGCCTTTGAAGGTACATACAGTCTATCAGGGGATCGAACCTTATTCCATTTCCCTAGTTCTAGTGTATCGGACTGGATTCCCTCCGCATGGGTCTTATAGGTTTACTTTAGGGTTTCCGGTTATTTACCAAAGTTTAATCATTTGGAGGTAGTGGAATCAACTCTAGACCGATTTTATTTAATTTAACGTTGAAAAAATGTCCCGGCAAATAATGTACTTATTTTACAGATATTTTCAAATTTTGCAAATTCATCAAACCAATTTAATGGCGTCACACAATGTGGTTTCCAAATAGAGATCCTCTTCTCAAAGTCAATGTTTGTACAAAGTTTCATGTTTAATGTATAGATTGTTTTCTATTTAAATCCTACTTATGAATTTGAATCCTATTTATTAAATTTATTTTTGAATTTTATTTTATTATTAGAATTTAATCTTATTTATTTATTTGTATTTGAAAGATGACAATATATAAATCTTGCATGAAACAGGTAGTTAGAAAACTCTTTCAAATGATATCTTTACAATATTTTATATTAAAAAATATATATATTTGATTTATACGGTTTCTGACCGAGCTATCCAATTTCCTTTTTTTTCTGGTTAAAGTTGAGAGGGGCCTCCCTAATAAAAATATAACGCAAACCATTCAGGATATTCAACACAAATCAAAGTTTCTATGTTACTGTATAAAGTTCTATGTTTACTGATCAAACAAACGAGATAGAGTCAGAAGATACTACGATTATATCAAAACATAAATTTTACTTTTAAACTATTAATAAATAAAATGTTTTATATTGATAAACATTTTAAAATATAATAAATTAAATAAATAAGAACTTAAACTTAAGTCTTTTTATAACATGAATAAAGTGCATTAATTAAAAAAAGAAACATACAACAACAAAAAAGTGATTACTAAAACAATTTAAGTTAAAAGAGATATTAAGTTTAGAAAGAATTAATGAGAACATGAGAAAAAAATAATAATTAAATATATAAAAGAATATTAGCCAATGAAACTGGTAGTCCTCTAAACGCGAAAAAAGGACCCGTATATAAGAAAACTAAAAATTCAGGCGCAATGGTGCATCCTGGGCGAATTTCCCATGGAATGCATGATTCTGTGCTTAGCAATCCATGCTTAAGGTTTCGGTGAATGCTTTATAACTTAAGCAGTTACTTAATTAATAAGCACTGCTCGTAACTAATTTTTTCTGTATTTTTTAAAGGGAATGCGCTAATACCATTAAAGGAAAACACCAAGTTAGCATTAAAGTAGTGCAAATAGTGGTAAGCACTTCCAATATTAGAGGCACAGATTGTATAACCAACAGAACAATTATGCGCATATTCTTTGAAAAATATAGAAAAAATGAGTTTCGAGCAGTGCTTGATAATTGAGTAACTGCTTATGTTATAAAGCATAAACCGGAACCTTAACTTGTTTACCAGCTGTATTTTAGGTTTTCCGGAAAATGACTATCTTTCTTCAACCTTTTGATCATTTAAATGGTCGTATCGGCTTCGGATCGATTTTATTCGGTTCAGGGCCCCAAAAATTGTAAACAACACCCTACTCAAATTTTTTTCGACCGCAATTTTGGTTTCCGGTAATTTACTTTGATTTTTGGTTGCCAAGGGTGTTCGTATTGACGTCAGACCGATTTTATTTGATTCAACGCCCTAAAAACATAAATGAAGACCTTTTTCGTGGCGAAAAATATTAACCCTGAATTTTATTGATATATATATATATATATATATATATATATATATATATATATATATATATATATATATATATATATATATATATATATATATATACACATAAAGTTTTGCAAAACGTATTTTCTCGTAATTATGAACCTTTAAAACAGATTTTGGCCAAGGTTAAAGATTCGACCCCCTTCCCACCATGACGCCTATTCCATTAGCGAAATTTTTCACAGGATATTCGCAAAAAGCAAGTTTAATAGAATAGAATAGTATAGAAGAAAATTATTATAAAATATATCAGCAAAATGAGAAACTATGATGAAAATTCCTTGAAAATAAAGCAAAAGTAATAAATAAAATTCAACGAATTTTTATACAAAATTAAATTAAAGGAAATAAAAATTTGGTTTATAGTTTTTAAGAAGTGTTAAACAGAAAATAAGTCAATGGATAATGAAATGTAATGTATAGAAGAATAAACTATTTTCTTTTTAAGTAATAATTACATTTATATTAAGTAGTCCTTTAAATGTTACATTTGACAAATAATAAAATAATACTGATTATTTAAGCAAAATAAATAAACTCACAACAATGATAGCTAAAAGTATTCCAGCAAATAATGATAACATTACTTACAAATAATTAGTTATAATAACAGCTAAATAATTAGTTTTTGTTGTTATTATAGAACTTTAAGCTGTAGTGTTTAAATTTCCTATCATGACTTATAAATACATTAATAACTATTGTTTTAATTTAAAACTAAATACTTATTTTATAAAAAAAAATAAGGAAAAAAAAGAAAACTCATAATAAAAAGGTTTATCACCGGTGTGGTGTTATATCATAGATACGATGTAACCTGTTACTGACATCCTTCCTGTGCGATAATACCTTACATCTAAACTGTCACTAAGCATGGACTTGACACACTCCACAAAAACTTCACAAATTAAAAACATAAACCACAATTAATACTTACAGCTAAAGCTACAAGTACTATAAAATTCATATTCGCTGGGATTGTTAAGTAACTGTCTATGCGAACTCGAACGAAAGGGAAGGTAGACTTGTCACGGTCTAAAGAGCTTTCACTTTCAGCAGTGAATCTTACAACTAGACTGGACTCAAGTTTGGTGAGTTCAATGATTCAACAGGTGGGGGATGAATCCTTCACCCAGTGCAGTGGCGCAATATACCCCCCATCCTTTATGCCTATTTATATAATATAATAAGGAATTCACGACACATTATATCATTATTTTAATTAAAAATACATTTTATTCATATTTATTTAATTAATGATTATATCTTTTTTTTAGAATTA
Source organism: Microvelia longipes (assembly GCA_018340805.1). Taxonomy (NCBI): domain Eukaryota; kingdom Metazoa; phylum Arthropoda; class Insecta; order Hemiptera; family Veliidae; genus Microvelia; species Microvelia longipes. Next base: position 53,616,893 of record JACMZG010001911.1, on the reverse strand, counting down.
TTATATTTCATATGAAAGAAATGACAGTGTTAAATGAAAAATGCACGTGAAAGGATGGTGAGTGGTAGGGATGATCAAGGTGATATTACAGTTTCAAGACAGTTTGAGGACGTTGAAGCTAGCACGTATGCTTGATTTCTTCTATCGGTTTCTTAATCAGTAAAAGCTATGTAGATCCAATGCATGTAAGCAATGCGTAACTATGAAATTGCTATAATTTGCATACATGCCTAAAGTCATAGAGATATTATTACTAGAGGGGTCTTATTGGTTGAATTTTAAATAAAGAAAAAGAAACCTGGACGCCTTGATATATGAATACAATCAAAAAAACAAAACAAAATTACTGTTACTTGCATTACTATGCAAGTAATAGTAATTTTGTTCTGTTGCTGTAATTTTACACGTTTTACCAAACGTGTACTATTCAAATTAAAAGACCGCAAAAAATATTATGACTCTATCACTCTCTTAGAGGAGGTTCAAATAAGGTTACACAGAGCCCTTGTGAGCCCCAAAATGATGTTTCAGGCTTTTTAATGTATTGAAATACGCTATGCCCCCTCTAGTGACTAGACTAAATCACACTTAGTCAGACTACATCGCTTCACTGTCTCTCACCCGACATTTCATCACTACAACGACTGACTTTTTTTTATGTTGCTTAATTTCTAGGTGATTAAAAAGTCTTGTGGTCAGAGGAGGATTAACCTCTGTAAAACCACAGACCATAAAACATTAAACATTAACATCATAACGAGAATGACTAACAAAACCACTAAGATAAAATTCACTTTATCTTTAATAAAAATTCTTAAATAGTCTACAGATGTTTTAAAATGAGCATAAATGGAGTCCATCGTAATAGAACGAAAGAATAAAAAGTCTCTCCACAGTTTATGATATTATTTACAATAAACCAACCAGTATGTGTCTTGTGTATGTGTATGTGTCACCCTAAACCAACCAGTATGTGTCTTGTTACAAGCCTGCTCAAACCTCTATCTTAATTTTGTTTAATTAATAATTCATTCTATCTTTTATTCTCTGCTCAACGGTAAATTTATTTTATTTATTATGTTTAACTTCATTTCTGTTCTTATTTGTATACTTTGTATTTTTATTTATTTATTTTTTCTTTCTAAGTAAGGTTTTTTAAATTTATTTTTGTCTTATTTGTTTAATAGGCACTGAAGATGACCTCTTGTTAGGTCGAAAGCGCTCTGCTTTATTGTAAATAATATCATAAACTGTGGAGAGACTTTTTATTCTTTCGTTCTATTAGTCTACAGATGTTTTTTCTAAAAAATGTATGAAATATAATTGTTTCAAATATTAGGGTTAATAAAGTTAATATTATTTTAATGGCTAAATAATGCCTGTAAGAGGAAAAAACCACTGATTACTCAGGCGCGGAAATGACATTAAATTTAGGCTCATTCGTTTATTTATTTAAAAAAAATCAGGCGGCTGTAATGTAGGAGTTTTACATCCTCAAATAATTAGGTGAAATAAGTTATTTATCGTCTGCAACAGTTTCTTAGTTTTTTAGAGTCAGTGACTGTAAACAAAACAACGAAACTGTCGCTGGTAGAGTTCGTGAAATGTTCACTGGGTAGGCGCTTGTAGTTTACAACAAGGTTCTTATATTACCTTACTTTTTCTATGTTTATCAAATAAACAATCGAACGTTTTTGTTAACGAAGTTCTGTTATTTTCGGAAAGTCAGTTATTAATTATTCATTATTAATTGTTATTAATCAAAAATCATAGATAGTGATTCAGACATTGAAAATACGCCGCCAGGATAAAATTTTTTGCCAAAGAGGCGGTCGAAAGAAGTGTACTTGAAAATATGTATAAATTATACTAATTTTTTTCAAAATAGTTTTTTACTATCACTACGTCCGAAAAAAAGCATACGCTCCACTAGGAATAGTTTTTTTTTATTTACCTCGGCTCTTTTTACAGTCTCGATTCGCTTGACAGTAAATGTAGTCGCCACGGAAAAGAAAGAACTTCATTCGATTAACACAGTCTTGTAACATAACATACTGATATATATTAGTTTATATATATATATATATTATATATATATTATAATATATATATATATATATATATTATATATATATATATAATCAATAAAATTCAGGGTTAATATTTTTCACCACAAAAAAGGTCTTAAACTATTAACAATAAAGGAAGAAGTTTCTCAACAGAAAAGATGTATATTTTGATTGTAAGACTTCTTATTGTATTATCAATATTAAGTTCATTAAAGTTTAACATTCTTCATTATATTGGGTTATTAATTGACTAATTAGTTGAAAGAATTGAAACTCTGAAAATATTTCTCAATTATTGCCATCATTCTTGCAAGGTTAAAATCAGTAGAAAAGATATTATTCCAAAAACATAGGAGCACTCAATTGTTAAGATATTTGGTTTCGACATCTTATCAGAGTAAATAAAATTACATCGGAAAAGGTTAATTGTTTCATTTAGGTTTATTTATGCTTTAAATCTCTCTTGTATACAGTAATTTATTTATTAATTCATCTCTTTAAAAATATTAATTTCCAGACAATATGGCTAGTAATTATCATTGCTGCCTTGATGAGAAGGAAATTTAACATTTCGAGACAATCTTCTGGCTTTATTTGTCTCAGAGAATAACCCGGCACTACCAAATATTTTCATGTCGTTAGAAATAAGTAAGAAAATATTTATCAAAGGAAAGAATGAAATAATGAGTTTGATCTTGGGGGTTAAAATGAGAGTTGGGGGTTTCTAGAGGGGAAAGGGACTCACTGATCAAAAATATGTGTATATTGTTAAGATTTATTCGTATAGTTAGTTATACATTGTCGTCTGAATAGGGTAATGTGAAATATGTGTTTTAGTATAAAATAGATCATTTAAATAAATAACTAAACACAATATAATGAAGATTTAGGTCTTCCGGTGGTGACCGCGTCAATGTAATTGCAGAATCCGACGTTTCGCTTCCACTGTGGGTGGCATCTTCAGGGATATAGGACATTATGGATAGAAACACAATGCTCTACAAAAACTGAACTGAAGATTAAACGATATATTATAATATTATATATATATATATATATATATATATATATATATATATATATATATATTATATATATATATATATATATATATATTATATATATATAATATATATTATATATATATATATATATAATATATATATATATATATACTTGATGTTAACTCTATTTCAATAATTTCCAACCTTTTTCTAAAATTGGAATAAAACTTTGAAGAAATATCAATAAAAGTACAGAACCTTATTGTTCAAAATGACTGCATGTAATTTAATAAAAATCTTAAAAATAAATTATCAAGCTAATAAAATTTATTTACTTATAAGTAACATACGGCAAACAAAAGAATATATTGAATTAATATTATTAGAATTAGTTTTAATTTCATCCCTGGACATGAAAAATTTTAGGTAAAAGTCACGGTTTTTTAATAATTTTTTGTATTAAAAACGGTTTTTGACTAATATAACCAACTAATTGTGGTCAGTTTAATTTCATTCGTATAAATTATAGCTTATATAGCATTTTAAGCCATTTTTCTGCTAACTTTATATTTAAGATTTTTTCCAAGAGAATAAAAGTAGTATAAGCATTGAGCTCTTGGGATAGAAGTTAGATTTAAGAAAATTTATTTAAGTAAAAATATATTCAGATTTGTATCATATTCATAATAAATGTGCAAGTACAGTAGATACGTGCTCCTTGCTTAAACAGTCAATCATACATATTTGTATGGTTGAATAAATATGTATTTTTATTCTTTTTGACCTCATACAAAGGAACTCTACTTCTAAACATGCTTTACTACTTCATCCATATAGATATATACTAGAGGGGGCATAGCCTATCTCAATGCATTAAGAGTCCTGAAACATCATTTTGGGGCTCTCAGGGGCTCTGTGTAACCTCATTGAAACCTCTTCTAAAAGTAAGTTAAGGTTATAAGAATAGTTATTTATGCAACAAGGGATGAAAGTAAGTTTTACAGCTCAAGTTAAAGTTTCGTCCTAAGGCAGCGCCGAAGGAGGAAACTTCATTAGCTCACGAGGCCCGTAGGCCGAGGGAGATAAACTAGTTAGCTAACTAGTTAACTCCCGAGGCAAGCCTCGGGAGTTAACTAACAATTTGGTTCCCGAGGCTTGACGAGGGAGATAATACGAGAGGTGAAAACTTTCATCCCTTGTTGCATATAAAATTTTATCTACGACTAGAGAACTAATACTAACAACTATTAATATATTCTTCAGCTCCTTAATTGTTATTGTGTTAGTTTAGTTTATTCTTACCATGTCAATTACTCTGATGAAGAGAGAATAAAGCCACTATCTTTACATTATTTTATTGTAAGCTGTCAATAGAATAATGTGTAATACTATATTTATAAGTTAAACATTAGCGTGTATATTGTATATTCTACCCGTAGTACCAACATAACACCGATAAAAAATCCTAAAAATTTTACAATAAAATTCTATCAAGTTGGCAACACTTTCACTTTTCCTCCCTAGGGAGTAAAAGTACATTTACAGTGTGAGATAACAAGACTGTATGTAGAACTTACAATACAAGGAGTAGATAAATCATTTTTTTCGGCTTCCTGCACATTGTTTGTGTTTTGATTTATATTTTCAGCGTTCTACTATATAATGCACTTTAATGTTGTTCTGTTCATTTGATTATTCATAGTGGAAGGTAGTCAGATTATTTTTTCGATGTTTTAAAATTCAATCAATAGGGCCCCTCTAGTAATATATCTCTATGACTTCATCCATTTTCTTCATAGAGGAACATGTTTGGCATTCGTTGCTATTACGTTACTTTTTCTTTATTAGAAATTAGAAGGAAGTAAATTTGTTGGTTTGTAAAGCTATAATTATGACTTTCCTACTCTTAAGATTTTTGGCTTTTATAAAAATAAGCTTGTGCACTGAAAAATAAAAACAAACTTTACCTTAAAGAATGAAACTTCTAAACCCTTCCTCTCAGTCCCTATTTTTACTTCTTAATATTAGTCTACTAGAAAATAAAAATGAAGATGATATCCTTTAGAAAAAAATTAAGTTGGAAAAAAGGAGAAATCTGAGAAAATAGAAGTAACCCATTGCGAAAGTTCCTTTCAAATTTTAACTTTTTTTTTCAAATCGACGCAATGCTTCTGTGTTTTATTGGTTATGCTTAAAACCCCTAAAAATCTAAGCAAACCATGTTGTAACCGATAAAACCTAGTGTTCGCTCGGTTAAAAACAATTTTCTATTACAGTGACGTTACCAATGTAAAAAAGAAAGTCCATTCGATCAAATCGATACGACCTCTCTAAATTACCTTAACGCCAAAAAATCTGGTAAATAACCGGAAAGCTAAACGAAAATTGACACGAGCACTTAAAGTACTTCAGCCAACACTAACAGGAGACTGAGAATCCTCCCAGCTTAGAAATAAATGTATTTAGTTGTTACAAGTTTATAACTACGATATAATTTTGGAGCGGAGGGAGGCCCGTCAGGTCGAAATTTCTATAAAATGCTTGCTTTTATAGAATAATCTACTTTTTTTGTCCAATAATCTAAATTTTGATCAGGTTTTCGGCGTATGCTTCATACTTGGAACACTATAACTTGTCTCTCAATTTTTCTGAATGAGTATAAACTCAGCTTTGTATGAATGGACAAAATGTTTTGAAGTTGCACATAGTGAGCATAGTTTTGTGAAAACCAAATGATTAAACAAGAGCATTTCTTTTGAAATATCTTGGAAAATTGTAAAAAAGTAGAAGTATTACCGCTTCGATTATAAACCATAAATATGAACAAGAACGTATAGCACACGGTATATTCAGTTGAAAGCAAGGAACTTATAGAAAGGGGAAGGAACTTATCAAGCCTTCGAAATGTAGAAAGGTGTCGCCAACCCCACCACTACTCCTTCAGGCACTTGTAGCACTACTACATCCTTCCTATCATCAGGTTATAAACATGTCCAGTAAGGTTTCAGTTCTTTATTATTGTGTAGTACTTAATGGTACATATTTAATATTATTCTTACCTTGATTATGAACCCTAAGAAAATAAAAAAAATCGGGTTACCTCGGAACTTTTCCTCAATTTATCAGATTCGCTAGGCTCATCGCCCTGCTTCGGACTTGCTTCGCTCCTCTTTAAGTCATAAATGCATCCGTATCATTCTCAGCGGTCACCCTTTCAGCACTGGCCACTCTCAATGCTCCTTAATTTTTATGATACAAACAAAATCATGGATATACTTGTCGTATTGAAACGAAACTTAGTGTACTCAGTACTCATTTATTAGGTAATAATATACACTTGCACTGAATTTCAACTCAATTGGACCATTTTCCAATTTTATAAAAAACGTACACAAGTCATTCAATAAAAATTGAACTAATCCTGATAATGAGATAAAACTTGGCTCATATGTTAGTTCGTTCATTTATTCATTCATTCATTCATTCATTCATTCATTCATATGTTAGTCTTATACATAGTCACATGTGTGCCAAATCTCACTCGGATCACTTCATTTTCCCGCTACGATGATAACACACACATTTAATAGTAGAACATCTAATAAATGACCGTCCTATAATCGAAAAAGAAAGGTTAACCCTTCTCCAACACATTATGTCTTTGGGATTAAATTGGCCCCTTCCATGTAAACAATTATTACATAAAGACAGACATCCAGAAACAATTCCTAATTGATGAAATCAATTTTGATGACTTACTTTAAATAATTTAAATTATTTATCATGGCATCATTCGAAGAAGATATCATGATTTTAATTTTAAAAACTAAATCGGACTTAAAAGATACAAAATTTGAAGTATTTACTGCTGAAACAACGGAAAAATCAATATGATGGAATTTACATTTTCGAACTTCATTTTCACAAAAACTTTTCAAATCAAAAGTTTCAAGATAAAAAGAAATAATAAATTACAAGAAATATAGAGATAAAAAAATTGTTTAAAATGCATGTAGTACATATATGGGACATGCTAAAATATAAGCCCAACAGTAGCTATACTACTGAAGGGAAACAGAAAACACACAACTGCGAAAACTACTCAGGAGGCCTTAGAACGCCTGAAACGGATAAATCCGGTTTCATCCCGGTTTCGGATTTTTTGGGCAACGAAATAATTTTTCTATATACCTACGGTATAAATGAGGAAAATTAAAAATACCAGAAGTAAAATCTGTTGACATTGAAAATGAAAGTGAAAAACACTTACTTTATATGCTTTTCCTATACTTTTAAACTCTATATGGGACTATTATTTTCCATGAAAACGGTGGCGACACTTTTTTGCCTATATGTTCCCTTCGTCGTTGAAAGCGTAGGAAAATAGTGTTGAGGGACCAACGATGTTGGTTTGATATGAAATAGTGGGCGTGGTTTAACTTCCAGGACTAACTTCATTGGCTTTCGTGCATAATTTACACAGGCTGTCAACAGATTATAACCGAGTGTTAAACTATAATAATGCTTTAAAAAGCTTAGAATATTATCGTATATCCCACTGTACTTTAAAGAGTTGAAACTTGGTACAAAATTAATCATTAGGTCTAGTTTTGCTATCAGGAAAACATTTTAATAAGTCATAACACGCAGAAAATTATCGTTTTGAAATTAAGCACGAATGGAATCATACAAAACAAACATATGTTCTAAGTTTTATCGTATCATCAGCATTAGTTTAATTTTTATTGAATGAATTTTATGCCATTTTTTTAAATTGTAAAAAATCGAAAAATAATTTAATTGAGTTGAAATTTTTTACAAGAATATCTCTTTATGTAATAAATAAAAGTGAATCATTGGTAGAGTCAAACTTAGTGAGAATGCTGCTATTAAAGTTAAAGAACCTTTGAAAGTCTAGGGCTTCACATCTCAGAAGTATATGTGAGAGGCAGTTTCAGTTTTCGATTCACAAAGCCTACACACTGGGTTATCTTTAAAGATAACCCAGTATGGGGGTGTTTTTGGAGGTTACAGTGACCAGTCAGTAGTCCAGTTACTGTTCTAAGGTCCCTTCTGCTTTGACTAAGGAGATCCTCAATTACTTTGGGACAGGTTCCTTTTAGCATAAGTTTACTGTGCCTCATACAAATGGTGCAGGTGATTGGTTATAGCCGTTAAGTACACCTTTGGCTATAGTTTTGGGTATGGCTACTATGGGTTTAGGGCCCACAGGAGTGGTCTCATACCCCTTTTTTGTAAGGATGTCTGCATGCTTATTACCTTAAATTCCCTTATGGCCAGACACTCATCTGATTGCTACATCATTGTTGGGTGACAAGGTCAGAAGGTTTTGTAAGCACTTCCAGACAAGCTTAGAGTTGACTTTGTATGAACCAAGAGCTTTAATGGCAGCTTGGCTGTCAGTGAAAATATTTGTGGAAGTCTGATTAGGATTCTTTTCAATATTTTCTATTAGACAGGCATTAATAGCAAATATTTCTGCCTGAAAAACTGTGGAATAATTTCATAAAGGATATGAGGTTTTGAGATAAGCATGAGTTAATTAAATGAGTAAATTATGAGCATGAGTAAATTAAAATATTAATTTAATCACTTTTAATTTTTTATAAAATAATTGTGTTTAGTTTTACTTTTAGTAGTTATTTTTATCATTAAATTGAGGTGAAAAATCAGCTATAATAATTTATTCTGATTTTTTGGCCAAAACATTAGTTTACTCAATGGAGTTCAAATGTAGCTGCTGTCAATTTGTTCCGGGAAATATTGGTAAAATTATTATTTTAATAGACAGTTTAAATTTCATCCAAGCCAATGGTTACTTTTAATCAGTTTTTCCGTTAAATTACAAAAACAATCGCAGAAAAAGAGAGAAAAGCTCTTGAATTAACTTACAAAGTTGAAAATATGAGTCCCTAATATTTGTAAAAAAATACAAAAGGGAAGAAATTATACCGAATAGAAAATGGAAACATTTTTAGAGTTTTCAACTCATTTTTCAAAGTTAAATTTTACTGAAAAAACTTGTGGTCGATAAGTGTCTTCTTTTTTGGTAAAATAATATCACAGATGTAATAAAATTAAATTTATTTCAACTGTGGTCGGAGCTGAGGGAAATAATAGCTTCTTATCAGAGAGACATTAAAAACAAATAAAACCTAAATAATATTTTATAGTTATGATTCATTTTTACATTTAAGCAACATTATCGTAAAAGTTTTTATTCCTTATTTTTATCCTTTACGACTTCTTGGATTAAAAAAGTTTAAAATTTTAAACCGAGCGTTTCCCTCTAAAGCTATGCTATTCATTTTCACTACCCTGATTGCTCTGCCACTATTTGTCGTAGAGAGTTAGAATTTTGTGCTCATATTCAGCACATTATGCTGATGAGTCTAGCGTCGCTTGACTATTAATATCATGTTTAGAAACTCACTTTTTACTTTTCTTTATTTATACCGTTGGTTATTGTTGGTTATATTGTTTAAAAAAAATCCGAAACCGGGATGTCACCGGATTTATACGTCTGAAGTAGAGGGGATGTGTGCAGCGAATCCGATGTGTTAAGAAACGTTCCGAGGTTTCCCGTTTTCTATTTTTACTCTTCATTAAGAAAATCTAACCATTTTTATGGTTAGATCAAATTTGGTGGCGGTCTTGATAAAGTTTGAAGCGTAATTTAAGGTACAAAATTGATTTTCGCGTGATGAAAATATGGATCTGTAACGTCTCAAGATCAAAAAGTCATTATGAATTAAAAGCATAATGAGATAACGAACTAAATGATCTAAGGTTAGTTTAAAATATTTACTCTCATCAAAATAAACATTTTGCACTAAATGTCCAGATGTTCTTTTTGTTACTCGTAGTACACTCTAAAATTAACAAAAATATGTTAGATATTTCATCTAGTTAGATATATCATCAGCTATCATCTGTACCCTTTAGGTCTAGTTTTGCTAATATTGCTAATAATGAAAATATTTTTTATGACGTCATTAACCCGTAGGGTACTAGCCTAGTACTCTACCAAGTACAGATGATGCTATAATTTTAAGTGTCCTTAAAAAAAAACAATAAATACTTTTTTAAATTATTATTATTTTAATGAACAAAATTAATTAATGTCATAATAAAATAATGGTCTTAACGATTGACAATGGTTTTAGAACTAAGTTCCATCTTAAGCTAGAGTTAAACTATTCGTGTTTCATTGGGTATTATTAGTTTGACTACAGCCAATAAATAGACACCCAGAAGCAATTAATGTATTGTCAAATATATAATGTATGACCTATAAAATGTTGTACAGCTATGCCGATTTCTTTTTATTCACATTAGTATTGTATAAGGTAGTACATTTCAAAAATCACCCTGATTTTGAAATGTATGCCTCCGTACGGAGGCTTATTGCAATTAGAAGACTGACCACGCCTACTTAAACTAAAGCGGTTTTAAGGAAAGGGGCTTTTGTGAGGATAAAACTATATTAAGTCAGTCAAGAACTGTATTTACATGAATAAAATAATAATAATTAAGCCACCTCCGGAGCTTCATTTTTTATTTTTTTGTAATTTATACAGTAGATATATAGAAAACTTAAATACGTAAATTTTTAATCATATAAGCTGAGCACCATCAAGGGAGGTCAGTGCCCAGATAGGGAGGATGAGCGTAGCGAATCGATGTGATCATAAAAAATTTCGAGGTATCCTGTCTCCGATTTTTTTCCATTATTTACACATTTAAATTAGATTTGTTAAATAAATCTTTATCTTCAAAATATTCTATGTTTTTAATAAAACCATTCTGCACCGCGTTCTTTAGAAACCATTCAAGCTTTACCAAACAATCCGTCCCAGCGTTTTTCTTGTAATCGCTTTCTTCCGCTGAAATTAACTCTGCCGTTGATAGAGATGAAAATAGAAATCCGGGTAGAATCAGTTTATCCATCAAAACCTCTATTTGATGAAGGGAGGGTGCAAGTAATGGATCACCATCGAAGAAGGAAATAGTGCTTTGAAAAACTTGATGATACCTTTTTAAACATTGCTCGTAAATTTCTAACCTCAAATATGGCATAAGAGCGACATGAAGTAAATAGTTTAAATCCCAAACAAAACTGTTTAGATGGCTAAATTGAAAATCTAAAAACCTGAAAATTATAGAATAAAAAAAATTAAGAAAGAAATTCATTTTTGAATTTATAAAGAAAAAATAATTTGAATTCCAAAACTTACCAATGAAGGCTAGCAGCTATGAAGAATGAAACATTTGCTACTAGAACGCACTGATAATTTTTTTTAGCAAATTTTTAAAGAAAATGACATGTTGAAACAGTAGGTGGAAAGGTTAAATAGGAGAAAGTCACTCTTCGAAAATATACATACGTGTATATATATATATAAACCTGGTACATATATCAAATCATATAAAAGTACAGAATGACATACTTATAACATCATAAAGACTTATAATTCACTAAGTATCAGTAGCATCTTATAGTATAGTAGCCTCTTATACTTGCTTCAACATATACGAATCAATTTTTGCTCCAAGCTGCTATTTCATATAGGATTTTAAACACGGCAAATTTTTCTTCATACTATAATATAGTAATCACAATTATTATTTTATTGTGTTAATAACCTTAACCACTGTAGTGGTTAAGGTACGCGGCCAATACACAGAATGAATGGACTTTAAACTTCCGAGTTTAATTAGTCATGGGTTCAATCCCAGCACCGGCGTCTGAGATTTTTATGAGAGGGATAAAAATTCTGCGAACCACGTCCTTCAGAAGGGTCGTTAAGCCGATGGTCTCGTGTCTGTGCGTTGTCAGGTACTCGTTAAAGATCCATTACCCTAAATGAAACTAGGTATAGGCAACATCGTGGCCTACTTGCCTGACAGTTACTACCACTCCCATGTGTGTCTTATCATCGTAGGTGTGTTTATGATAGAGAGTTAAAACTTCGATCCTCGGACGAGTAAATAAGTAGGGCGAGCAGAGGCCAGTCTTTTATAATCATTAATATAGACGCTTAACTCTTAGTTGGACAGCTTGTTTTTTTATTGGCATACTTAAGCATTTAGTTTAACATGTTCAAACAGCTTTACGGAAACGTAGGGATTCCTGTGTTTCACAACCCTGAAGGGCTTTCGAAACGTAGCAACCCTACAGGGTTTGCTTGTTACGTAGATCCACTACATAACTATAAATCCTTGCCGTATTATAATCGTATGTAAAACCGCCACCTGGAGCAAAAAATAATTCCTATATGTAGAAAAAAGTTATATTTACTACAATTTAAAGCAAAGAAAACGGTGAAGTTAAACAAATTTTATCAGCCTTAGTGATTATTATATCGTTTGTCAATTGTTTACAAGTGTCTGTAAACAAGTCACAGTTTTCGATTAATACATTTGAACATTCGCTAATATTGTGGCAGTATGCCACTTACAAAGACTAGTAATACGACAATCTAATGAAGGACTACAAAAAAGTAGGAAAGGCCTCTTGTTTTAGCATTGAGTAATCTTGGTTCGTACAGCTAAACCGTGCTGTAAAACGTTGACTTTAATATAGAAACCATTGATGCTTGTGGGCATGGGAAATGTATAAAACAATAACGTCAAACCCAAATTAGTAGGTACCTACAACTGAACCAATGTCCACAAAAAGTGATCAAATTGAAATCAAAGTTAAAAAGGTTGTATTTACCGCAAGTTGAAGAAGCAATCGAAGAATCAGCTACCGTCGATACTTGCTGTTGGATATGAATATCCCTGGACCGGTTTCGACATAACGCCATCATCAGCAGGCGTTATGTCATGCCCATGCCCTCTGAAGATCTTCAGAGGGCTCGTCGTGCTCATTGAGATTAGAAGTTAATAACTGATATAACTTTATTAGTTGAGAGCTCGAGTGTTGCCCCGCCTGCTGAAGATGGCGTTATGCCGAAACCGGTCTAGGGATATTCATATCCAACAGCAAGTATCGACAGTAGCTGGTTCTTGAAATGAAAGTGATGATCATAGATTATGAATTCATATAAAAATGTTAAGTCCTACAACTTATAATTATGTCTGTAATTTGATTTTTTTTCCAAAGTTAAAGTTCTTCCTGCCTTTTCCTTTGTGATAATTAGTAGTGAAAGTATGTGAATTCGTTTTGTTTACACTAATTACTAACAAAAAATACCGAATATCTTGCAATATTGAACTCTACTTAGACAAAGACATGAAAATGAACAAATCTTTATACATACTTTTGACTTTTCTCAGCCCATTGTTCTATGACTTTGTTAATTCGATTTCATAATAATTATTTTATATTTATAACAATGCGGTACAACGAATGTGATTGGAAATAAGAGGCAAAAAGTATATAATTTCTTAAAGTGAAACTGAGTACATATTGAGATACACAACAAAACAATAAAGCAGACATACAGTTAAATTTATAACTCGCATTTAAATTCTAAAGAGAAGCTGCAAAATTTAAAAATAATAATTGTTTACTAATAACTAGAGGCCTGCGGTCTTATTACGGTACAGATATTTACGGATATTACGGATATTTTTTTTTATCTCCAGAGGGGTCTTATCTCAGACCCTAAAAAGAACTTTTAGGGGTCTGCTTTTATGTAACAATGTCCTCCATTATAACCTGGGTCTACCGAGCCGGGTAATATTGATATAAAATGGGGTATTAATGATAAAAACGTAGTAATTAAAAAATAAAATTTGATATTTGTAATACGCTAATATAGTTGCTTTCAAGTGTTTGTAACCAATTTTATTAAATGTTTAGCTGCTTTGTTATGTTATCATGCTTATTTTTTTACATAACTATTTTAACGGTTATTTATAACAAGCAGGTTAAACCTACTTGAGCCCTCCTGAGAACCAGCTTTCATGTTATAAGTAGAATTCCATTTTGTTTTCGCTGATAGGCTCCTTCTACAGTAGTTTTATTGTAAGGGTGTCAACAATTTTTTTTTTAAAGAAAACATTATTTTAACCTTATCTCGCAAAAACGTTCATGTATGCGCACAGATGAAAAAGAGTTTTATCTCCAGACGGTGTATAATGTAAAGTTGATTGATTAGTTTTTAGAGATGCTTGAACTTTTCACTCCCGAGGAAGAAAAGTTACTTTTCACTCCCTTGGGAGTAAAAAGTGTTTCCTATTATTGGGTTATTAGAGCCAATTATATCAATTTTTAGGGGAGTGGTATTCTCTAAATTTATACAAGTGACCGATCAATTTTTGTAATTTTCCGGGGGTGGCACCCCCCAAAATTTATAAGTGAGACCCGACCAAAAATGTTTTTTACTAGCTCAAAATCCGTTTCAGGTCAAAAGAAGTTGTTTGGAGCAATAAAAAATTTTTTTTTTTTTGGTGACAGCCCCTCTAAATTTATTAGGAGGTCCGACCCGAAAAAACTGGAATAAAATACAACAAAACTTGTTAAAATAAAATCAACGTCTGGATATACAATCTCGTATGCACCTTGGGAGTAAAATGCTATTTTTTCCCTCACAATTATCTTCCTCGGCTTCGCCTCGGGAGTTAATAGTCATTACTCCCTCTGCTTGGCCACGGAGTTAAAACTTTAGATCCCTTGGCTTACGCTTTAGGAACCAAGGTGCATAAACAACTATTATTGCCTGATTATACATACATACATTTTTAGTACTAAAGGTTCTACTCACTTGACACTGACTGGACTAAGATTGACATCGGAATATTTGAACATGATGTTGTGAGTCCAAACATCGCCTAAATTGAGAACAGTGAATTCATTTCTTAGTTCATTATAAAGGTTTTCATAAACATCTACCACATTTTCCCTTATGCTAAGTAAATACTCACCTATGTATTTCCTATAAAACATATGAATAAGATAATAGTCTCTTATATATAATACGTTAGCTGTAGCAGGTTTAAAGAAGATATAATAATACTTTTGGCATAATCATGGAACTATTGGTGTCATGTTTATTTTTACCAGCAATCGCTATTTTTTATAGTTTACAATGTTTACATAAACAGATTAACATTGAAAGATAATTTTTCAGTGTAATAAAATAAGACTCTCCACAGATGTAAATACTGACTTAAAATAAAGCTAACCGGCTTTCAACCAACTAAAGGTTATCATCAATACCGGTGAGGTCGTAGGAGCTAGGTTTCGAGTCATCAGTAAAATAAGACTTGGGTCTTATAACAGTCAACTGTAAGAAAAAACTCAAAATCTAGCTCTTAAAGTTCTAAGAAACCCTGGACGCATTTTTTAGATAGAAACTCTTCAAATTTAAGAAAAACAATTATGACGTAATTAAAGGCACTCGTCTTTACTAAATACAGTAATACAATTCACAAAGGCTTTATGTAACGAGTTAATTATTGTCTATTAAGCGATGTCTTAATTAACTGATGTACAAAGAAGGAGAAATATTTAATAGTTTATAAGACCGCAGTATAATAGATAGGACTAATGTATAAAGGAAACTAGGTTAGACCTTAATCAAATATTATTAATAGTGTCTCATTGAGTTAAACGAAAAAGGAATAAAATATAAGAAAGGATTCTTTTAACTTGTCAAGCCCACACAATAACTTAAAGCTGCTCGGCAGAAGAGGTGGAAAATACCTACTATAAAAAGGAAATATTTATAATTTTATGCTCTCAAAAGGAAATCTTTATATGCGTTGTCACTCAAAAGGGACTTTTAGTCATTGGTGACCCTTTGCAATTATTAGTACCCGTAAAAACTTGGTTTATTGCCTCGAGTGCGAGCATTGTGATTGTTTTTTCGTTAGAGATACGTCTACTCCTTTCAATCTGCGTTCAAACAATCACAGACAATCGTGCCGTGACCAAAGGAGTGATTTACCAGTTTGAGAACCCG
>JACMZG010001911.1:53515882-53598382 GCA_018340805.1 Microvelia longipes | reverse complement strand
AAAAATGTCCCAGCCCAATTCATCCCCTACATATAAAAAAGAACCAGCCCAATTGATCGCCAGTTATAATCCCTCCAAACACATACAGCCCTCTCTAAAAAATAAAAGGTCAAAGCTCGATTTCAACCCAATACCTGAAGTCCAGATTCATTTTTTGATTATATATCTGTTTATGTCTTAACAAGTCTCAATTATGCTTGTATATAAAGAAAATGGTCACCTCTAAGTTTAAAAAAAATATGTTACCTTAATTTCTGTTGAATAATAAGATCTATTTATTTCAAAATGCATCTGAGTCTCATCCTGTTCACAATTTTTCACAATTAATTTACAAGTTTTCTTTCTACCATTTTGAAGTTGCGACCTAACTTTAACTCTGAAAACCTCGCCTAGGACAGATTGGTGTTTACCTATACTGTTTTCAACTTCGACTGACTCAATTACTGATATTAGATCACAATTTTCTCTTTTTGATAAGATTTTCAGCATGAAATCCGGTGATAAATTCATTACCTGCAATCAGTTATCGTATACAATTTAGGCTAATCCTTGGTAGATATTTAATTGTAAAAACCCTCCTTTGTAAAATTTCCTTTTAAAAGATATTTAATTTAAATTTCAAAATCTAAGATAGGAAAGGTTAAGCTAAGTACGTTTTCCTATCTATTTTAAGATAGGAGCCTAGTTTTAAGTTTTCTTATACTAAAGTCAAGTAAAATTGTTTTACTTGCCTCCTGCACAACGGATTTGCTTCAAACTTGTTGCTATTGTAGCAATTTAAAAGTCTCCAATCTATTTGTCTATTAACGAAACAGCAGTTAAGGAAATAAAAACGTTGCTGAGCGCAGCTTAAACCTTGAATGATTTATACTAAATGCAGGTGAAACTATAGTGTCAATAAACTCGATGTGAGAGTTGACTCATTCAATGTCTCGAAGAGTGAGAGTGACGGTCATCTGTTTGTCAATCAAATATATATCTTTGTTGAATTCTAGTACGTTGGTATTTTGACACATTTACACTTTCTAATGATCAATAGTAGCGATCATTGAAATTAACACTTTTACTTATATTTCAGGGTTGCAACCTGGGTGTCATTTCCATTAGTGCACTTTAGTTTACTAATATAGAACTACAGTTCGAAAAATATAACGTCTACTGAAAGTGAGTCTATGATGTTTAGCGAATTTTCTTTTAAAAAATTTGCTAATGAGATGACTCGCGTAGTAGGGGAGGGGGGCGGAAGTGTGTCCAAAATACGTTTCTTAGGTCCCCAACCACGATATATAAATATATACGTATATATTTATGCATTTCTAGCAGATTTTTGTAAACACGCTATATCTCGAACGGATTAATATTTTTTAGTATTAAACTTGGTACTAAAATCAACCATGAGATGAACGCGAATTATATTTAAAACCAGATTGTTGTGACATTATTAATCCGGTTTTCTTAGGAAAATTATAACAATATTGTTAAAATTCAAGTTTAGCACTTTTGCAGCGAAAAAGGTTCTCATACATGTTTTTGGGGTGCTGAATCGAATGATTTTGGTCTGTAGTCAATACAACCACTCTAAAGGACCAAAAATTAATAAAAAAACGTGAAAATAACTGAAAATACCTGGGCGAATATTATTTGAAATGCGCGTTTTCTTGCTTTTCAATTCAAGTCTTGCTTAAGTTTTTGATGTACATTTAATAAGGACGCTAAGCAATACCGTCAAAACTTTTATTTTTTCGTATTTTTCAAAGATAATACGTTAAAATTAGCTTAAAATGAGTTTCAAATAAGTGAAAATAATGCTATTCCGTGTGCATAAGTGCATAACAACTTATGGAATAAATGTGTGCATTTTTTTTTCAAAAATTCTAGAAAATTAAGTAACAAGTTTTGACGTTATTGCTTGGTTATGAAATATAGATCAAAAACTCGGACGAAAAAACAAAATAGCGCGTATTTCTGGAACATAAGTAACACAGACATTATCCATTTTTACAATGGAATTAGTAGAACCTGTCATTTTTATTATTCATTAAAAAAATATGTTTTAAAAGAATAATTATTAATAAACAGGTGCTTCTTTAAGTATAGCTAAGTTATAAAAATAATTCTCTTTTTAGTATCAAGGCCTAAAAAATATCTAATATTTTACTCTTTGAATTTTAAAAATATCAAATCTTATCGATTCATTAAGAGGTTTATCGTCAAGTTTTAAAACCTTTAAACACCTTTCCTTTATTTACGATTGTAACAAAAAAAGACTTTTTTGTTCTAAAAAAAGTGTTTAGAAATGACAGAAGAAGGAAAGAAATTTGTTCCGGAGGAAAAGCTTCGAGATGAAATAAGTGGGGGAAAAGGGTTTCCTTTAACCGGGGCCTCGGGGCTTGTTTGGTAAGGGTGAAAAAATAGAACGGACTTGGTATAACCTGAAGGATTCCGCAAACCTCATCTTGGCTGAGAACGTGTAGAATCCTTTACCAGCCTTTCCCTCTTAAATTCCTTCATATTTTCCCTTGCATTTCTTAAACAACTTAACAAAAACATCTACGATTTTTTTATACAAATATCAAAGCTCTTAACAGAAAAAGATAGGGTAAGAAAACACATTAGAAAATGTAAACCACAATACGACAAAAAAATGAAAATTAAAAAAATTGTAGTGAAATATGAATTCAATGTTTTCCTCTTGTGCAAAATAACAGACTATTCATTTTCTATTTATAATTTTAAAACTTTTTAATATTTCTTACAATTTTAAGCGTGACTTTATGTGAACGACTTGAAAAATAATCGGGTACGGGGTACCTCGGTACTTTCAATTTCCATATCGGATTCTCTATGATCATCCTCTATACTTCGGATTCGTTTCGTTTATGCTTATAATGTGTGACATTACATAATTATATTGCAGCACGTCGTCGGACTCGCTTCCATCGACCTTAGATAATATAAATATACGCTTTATTCCCAGCAGTTGCTCATACAGGCAATAACCTCGCTGCATGTTGTTTAGTGAACAAAGGTATACCAGTCTCATTGAAATGAATCTTAGTATACTTTTTTATTGCAAAAAGAGCAACAATCGCGCCGAATTTCTATATAATTCCATTTTTTTCTCGATTTTAACGATATTTAAAAAAACGTATAATTATTATGTAATAACAACTACACTAATGCTGATAATAATAACAGCAATTTTGTAGATATTTAATGTTGGACCTACTTCTATTTGTTTCTTATGATAATTCATTTGGGCCCTTCTTTAAATATATCAGAAGCTGGGGAGATAATTGATACTCCACATTAAGTTACAGTGTCGCGCACAAGCCTTGACCTTATGTGACACAAATGGTCGCATATATATTATTTTATATCTACATATTTTGTCATTTAATCATTGCAAACAAGTGTTTAAATATAAATAAATGATTTATTTACTATTAATTATTGTTTTTAATTGAAAACAAATTCACAGAACAAGAAAATAACATATTATACGGATACAAATTACTGTGTGTCTATTAGGTTGGTAGAATTGATTCCAGACAGATTTTGTCATATTCAAATGAAAGTTTACCGGTATATTGATTTTTATTTTCCTGACCTTTTACCATGGGAAATAGGTATATGGAAAAGTATTGCGTTCATATAAAAATTCAAAGCCAAAAACGTTACATCATAATTATCTGTTTCAGGGACTTTAATGACGTGCTGAGTAGTGCTTCATGCTGTCTGTTTGAGCATGTGGGTGTCACGCATTACTTGTGCTACTTGTACTTGTGCTTGACAGTTGGAAAACCTAAGTTGTGCTAGGCCCAAATGGGTGCTAAAACCCAAATTTAAGGTCTAGTTTGCTACCAGGGATATATTTTTTTAAGAACCCGACAAACTATTTTTCTGAACCATCAAAAATTTCAACAATTCTTTAAAACTTGGTACATGCAACACAAATGTACATCTATTTAAGTAGAATTCGATCTACTAAATTTCCCAACGTTTTGAAAGTATTGACTTTCAAGTTTGCCGGCTAAAAACTTTCATCAGGGTACAATTACTGGATTGTTTATCTTATCAGACTTCTCAAGCTAATGAAGCTATATCAGGCCTGATAATAACAATATCGTTGTTATTGTTGTTATATAAAAAAGAAGAACGCACAAATTTTTTTGACGTCTGACATATCGACGATATGAAGTTAGCATAACACCCCCTAAAGAACTACAAGTCAAAATCCCATTTTAACTTCTTTCAGTTTAAATGTTAAAAAATTATGAATCCATTATATCTGCTGCTAATGGAAGATAATTTATTCTCCATTTATTCCACAGAACTTAAAACTGTAACAGAAAGAGATCCAGCTACGTTATGTTTATGTTTGTCAAATTAACAAACATTTTGCGCTTCTAAATCAACAAAATATAAAGGAACTAAATCTGACAATAGAAACACAGAATTGAATATAATCCTCCATATCGCTTTTTCTTTAGTTTAATTGTCTCCGTATAACATCAATCTTTATTTATTCAACAAACTTTACAATTCAATCAAGATAAAATTTGTAACAGATATGAACTTCCTTTAACAACATTGAGCACATGTTTACAATTTATAAATTACAACTTCCAATAAAATTAAGAAAATAAATCATCATTATAAATAAATAAATAAATCATTAATAATGATTTGATACTTATTGCTTTACTCTATTATAATTATGCTCTTTATATATGTGTATTATTTTCAATCAATCAATTAGTATCTCGTTTTTATATCTTATATCAAAATATTGATATCGATAATTTTTTATGAAAATAATTAGCTAATCTATATTTTTATATATAGTTATAAAAATAGAATCAGAGTAATCAGAGTAATGAAAAAATTACTATTTAAATAATAATACTCTATTTTTAATAATAAAATAGAGTTTATCCGATTAAAGTTATTGCAAGGAGTTATACTGATTACAGATAGGAAAGAATAATATCTTCTTGTTAAACGAAACCCTGTCTAAAGATATTTAATGTTTTGGACCGGACCCAGGAAATAAGAAAAACCTGGTTTAGGGAGCATGACCAGGTATAATCCGACTTTGAATTAAGAGCGTAATATTTTGAGGTAAACTCTTGAATTTTACAGTGTATTTATGACGTTAATAAATTTGAAATTTATCTTAAAGGAAGAAGGATATTATTTATGGCCAAGAGAGGGATAAGAACTTTAATTTATGAAAACCGACCAATAGTAATAAAAATGCCACAACTTGTTGTAATATCTATCATAAAGTAAAGATAGTTTTGAGTGAAATAAATTTATGTGGTGTTATATCATGAGAACGAGCATAGATTGTTTGTTCGCAGAGGCTGGTTTCGGCTTTCCACATTCAGGATGAATGAGTGAATGAATGAATGAAGGAATAAATGAAATAATGAATAATTGAATGAATACGTAAAGGAGTGAGTCAATGAATAAATGAACAATTGATTAAATGAATGAAGGAATAAGAAATGAATGATTGAATGAATTAAGATGATCAATACTATATAATAAATTTCTATTATTTTTAACATATAAATATAAATCATTTTGATACTACCGAGTTTTGCAAAACATGAATAGTTGACACAATATAATTGTGCGAGAGACACCAAGGAAATGTAACAAGCAAAATGCAATGCTACATCTGGGAACTGTTCCATCATTCGACATTCGTCATACTTGATGGCTCGACATACATTCAGGCTCTGTCGGCGCCCTGATGAGTTAGACGTAACGAAACAGAGTGGGACATGACATTATGTCGAGCCATCAAGTATGACGAATGTCGAATGATGGAACAGTTACCAGATGTAGCATTGCATTTGCTGTTACATTTCCTTGGTGTCTCTCGCACAATTATATGTGTCATATAAATATAATTTTATGATCTAAATTAGCCTCAACTGTGATAATATAGTTTATATGTAAAATAAAGCATTGCATTTCATATATTATTAAATTTAAAGTCAAATTACATAATAAATGCGGAAAATTGTGTGTTTTTAACATCATTTTTATACAATTATTATTTACCTATTATTCAATGATATTTTTTTTATCAACGATTATTATTCTATAATCTATATATTAATTCTAAATATTACAATTCATTTATTAAAATGTAATATTATATTTATGTAAGTTCAATTTTAGTAATTTAGTACATAATTAACATTCTAATTGATGAGATGTTTTTGATTTACATTTCATTTTTTTAATATAATTATTATTTTACTCATATTGTTTTTACTATCATATTTTACTATGTTATTTAGTAGTTATTTAATTTTTTTAACATCATTTAAATACAGTTACTTATGTTTTGTACGTCCTAAGACACAGGTAATTAAACGCCTTTGTTCTCTACTTATAAAAGGAAAAACACTAACTTCTATAATTTCTTAGTTATTGAAAGAAAGAATTTTCTTATTATCAAAAATAATAGTTAGGAAGGATACCTTATCGGTGACAGAAAAATCAGACAAATGTTTTAATTGTGATGTCCGAAAGATAAAAAAAAGGATTTTGTACATCCATCCAATTAGTAACGCACAATCTACTTGAATTACGTTCTTATCTTTAGCAAAATTGACTAACCTATTTTGCTTAGTATTCAAATATTTAAAAAAAAATTACAAATTTTCCCAATGAAGTTGAACTGTGGCACACAGGAAAATTTATAAGTGGTCAATTGGTGCACTAAATTTAATTTTGATAATTGTCACTATTTAATATATACAATTTTTAAATATTGATGGCCTCTAACTTTGGCCTTTTGTAACCGCTTTTTGACTTACTACACATTGTCAGATACCGCACCCAGAGAGAATTAGCAGTCAAAATAATCCATAGCTATTAAACTTTTAATTTCTAAATTATTGGCGATAATGTATATTAGTTGGTGTGACAACTAAAATTATACGTAGCTGATCAACTAAATCAGCAGTCTAAGTGGAATCGATTCCCCCCACTTTCTCCCACTTCTCGTCTACATTTATCATCCGAACAATTTCTTAAGCGTAAAATTTAATAAAATTTCAGCAGACAGAAAACACATATATATATATATATATATATAGGCAGACAACATAGTAAATACCAGTCAGGAAGCCTCGGAGCATTTCTTCATCTTCTTATCGAATTTGCTTCGCATCGAAATGTGGCACCTGCATGCGTGCCACGTTTTGATGCGATGCGTCTTTTATAAGACCAACAAACGCGCCTAATTTCATTTCATCATCAGCCTTAGTTAATTTTTATCATGAGGCAGTGACATGTTTTATATTACCTAATGAAAGATATATTTAACCAAATACACTGACTCATTCTAGAAAATTATGTGAGTTTGAGTAAGAGTTATTTCTATGTTTTTAACATAGAAAGTCGTATTCAATATATATAATGTTTATATTGAAGAACATCAACTTATCAAGATATATGTTCAATGTCAAATTATGTTTTGTAATGCTGCCTGTAAATGTTTTCTGTGTTAGGCAATAAGAAATCAATATAACAAATGGAGGCAAAAGCCCGCATGAGATTAACAACGTACGAACGATCTCAAAAGCTAAATTTTCTGTAAAATAACTCCGTTTTGTTAACCCCGTAACTTAAAGTATATACATGGTTTTTATTGGATCATAAATGGTTTTCATTGGACCTCGTGCTGTATCGCGCGATGTCAGTGCCTGTATGGGTGACCGCTGGGAATGAACCTAATGTAATAATAATAATAATTTATTTTCTCACTGATGTTACAATTTTTACAATAATTAGTTTTATATTTAGAGTATAAATTATAATAAATTATTCAAGTGAATTTAGAGTTACTAATTACAGTCAATTTATAATTTATATTAATATTTCATTTATTAGACAGAGGTGAGCGTTCCCAAACTAGGGGGTGGCCGCTATGTATAATATTTTTCTATACCATGCATTTTATTATTTGCACTAATTTAGCTATTATTATATATATAGTATATGTTAATAGAAATTGTTCAATTAATTGTTAAATTATTGTCCAGATAAATGGAAATAAATAAATCAAAATGCATTTTATACAAATATATTTTATTTTTGTTAATTAAGGTTAGATTAATTTTCATTTCTTAAAATTAACTATAAGTTAAATTAAAATATTATATTGTAAATATGATATTGATATTGCAATATGTATAAAAATAAAACGCAGTCATTATAGATTTGATAATAAATACACATTTTATTAATTTTTAATTTCCTATTTAAAACAAAGCTAATCATTTAAACTATTATTTTAAATTATCACTAATATTTTTTATTATTTTTAATTACCTAATAAGAGGTAATATACATATAAAGTACAATAATACTGTAATGGTAAAGTATTAATTATACGTGTGTCTGAATCTTATAATATGTATTCAGACTAGTATTAATATTAAATATATCCGAAATAGAAAGGATGAGCGCAGCGAATCCGATGTGGGTAGGAAAAGTTCTGAAGTACCCCGTATCCGTTTTCTCATCTTGGAAAGAAAATTTATGTACCAGAAGTTCAAAAAGTGGTTACGTCTTTTATCAATATATTGAATTATTATTATTATTATTATTATTATTGAACATTGTACCATTTCTAATAACTTTTTGAACCTCCATTTTTTATAAACTTTAAAACTTGGAATTTACCGAAATTGTGCTCATTTATAAATATCTACCACGGCTAGAGTGGTCAACTCACAGAGATAATCATTCGCTTGTGATAGTTTTAATGGATTATTTTGAATAATTTGAAATTATTCTACATTAGCAATCTAGTCAACCTTAGTGGTTGCAAGACAATCTTGACGATCAAGCAGCCATGATTCTATTTTGGACTATATGGCCACTGGCTTTGGCGTACGGCTGTCCGAAAGCGTCCTTAGATCTTCAGACAGTAGTCTAAAGATACTATCTTGGGGAATAGTAAAAACATTATAGAGACATAGTTGCTAGATAATTATAGGAAAAATATTATTTAATAAAATAATTATGGATACACGTATGCATAACTGAAACAATTATAATAAACTTTATAAAATTAAATTATTGTAGTTTAAAATATTATAAAAAATAAAATAATAAATAAATACATAAGTAGAGGTTTAAATTATTACTGTAATACATAAGTATTGGTTTAACTTAATACTATAGAGGCAATGTTTACCCACCTCAGATGTAGCAAGTTTTCACTCTATTTTCAATAACACCCCTGGTCTTGTCTGAAGGGGCTATTCATAAAACAACACTTTCCCTTTGAATTTTCACAAGGTAAAAAAAAGGAGACCGTAAAGTAAAAAGGTAGTCGGTTAAAGCCTTATATAATCGATATTAAAGGAACTAGAGGTGCATACACAATAAGCTTGTTTTTAAAGGTATTTTTTTCCTTATGTATGTTTACTCTAGCTACTCAGTAATTCTATGTAAGAATTCTTTATGCATAACAACAAGCACAGTAATAAAGTGACAAAGGATACAAGCAAACTATCTGTCTTACGTATTGATTTATATGCGACAACTTCACACAAACCATCCAATATATTCAATTAGGTCTGAGAAATCCTTCCTGAAATCATTTCCTTTTTCAATTTTATTTCACATCCTTGATTTTATTTTTCATTTCACATTATTCTAATATTTTATTTTCTATGATTTTTTCAGCTTTTTTTAACAATTTATTTTCATAATGTTCGTTTTTTTATCTTTCATATTTTTCTTTTGAATTTATTATTTTTTAATTTTTGTTTAACATTTTTCTTTTTTGGTTTTCC
The DNA here is from genome assembly GCA_018340805.1 of Microvelia longipes. Lineage (NCBI taxonomy): Eukaryota > Metazoa > Arthropoda > Insecta > Hemiptera > Veliidae > Microvelia > Microvelia longipes. The sequence continues at coordinate 53,588,546 of JACMZG010001911.1, read as the reverse complement.
GTTTATATATTCCCATCTAAAGTCACTATATTTAATCATTCTTTTAAAAAATGATATAAAATAACTTCATGTAGGCATATATTTTCGGATTTATAAACTTTATTTTAACTTCTATAAGGAAGTTCTGTGTTCAGGTGACTAATTTATAATTATTCCTATATTTAACTGGATATAAATGTTTCATTTATTAGACTTAAATATTTAAATATTTTAACGCTTATTAAAGACAAGAAATTTGCTGAATCTAGAATTGGTAAATTTAACATAAACTGATAATGTTTTTATAACGTTAAGTTAAACAACAAAACACTAAATAACATAAGTTTAATTGTTTCAAGTAATATAATATTTGTATATAATGCTCGCACCGTTACCTCAGGGTAAATAAAAACCTCAGGGTATATAAATAAATACTGGGTAAATAAATACCGCAGGGTAAATAAAAACCTCATAAGTGTATTTTGCTAATGAATATTTTAATAAATACATTATAGGGTACTCGCATAAAAATATTATAACTAGAGGGGCCGTATTGGTTGAATTTTGAAACATCAAAAAACTTACCTGACCGCCTTCGCTATATAATGTAATCAAATCATCAGTACAAAATTACCGTAACATATATAGAAGAACGTTAAAAATACAAATCGAAACACAAAACAATACGCGGAATGCCGAAAACAGATGATTTATAATAACCTTAAGTTACTCTCGAGCCCCTGAGAGCCCCAAAACGATGTTTCAGGTCTTTTAATGTATTGAGCTAGGCTATGCTCCCTTTAGTATATATCTCTATGGGTACACGTATTCATTTCCTATAATGAACATATTTCTAATTTTTAGAATTATTTTTTTAGAATTTCCATATGTTCATTTTATGCTTTTAAAATTACTGTTTTTAGTTTTTAAAAAAAAAATGTTTAGAGCTTAAAAATGACATTTGAGAGTTAAAAATTAAACAAAATTTAGTGCGTAACATTCTTTGATACATATTATAAGCCTGCATTTTGTACACTTAATGTTAAAATTTATTTTAAAATATTATTAAAATTAGTTTTTAGAGTTTAAATTATACTCACGTTCGTGCTTAAAATTAGTCATTCTTTTGTACACGAAATTAGGCGGTATTTTTTGTTAGTATTAGTTAAATTTTTTTAAGTGCTACCTTCGAATTTCTTTAGTGCTTAAAATTAATCTATATAACTTATCATAAATAAATTTTCTTTTAAATTTTCTTTGCTTGGATATTAAAATTAGACTTTCATTCGTGCTAAAAGTCCCTTCTTCTAAAGAACCTTGAAACAGTTCATTCCTCTGGAAAAATTCCTCAAAAACCTATTTAGTGAAATATCTGTCATGTTATGTCTCTTCCAACATGTTAGTTCAATGACCCTGAATTTATTTCATGGCAATTAAACTGAGTTTTCTGTATAAATATACCAATTTTTCGGTGCCAATGAACCCTGATACATTTTTCGTAATAATTTATATCCATGAATATGTTAATAATTACACATTCCTGTCATTGACTCTTTGAGTAATTTGTTACGTAGCCATGGAATAAATAAATATTACAATCAAATTTAGTTGTCCATTATATATCTTGACCTTTATTATTATCGAGAAATAATGCTAATTATTAGCAATACACCTATCGGCTCTGTCTAAGCTTCACATTTAATCGATCGGTCAAGATGTAATTCACAAGATATTACTTAGTAGTAGTAGTAGTAACTACCAGTCAAGTAGGCCACGTCGTTGGGCCCTTTTTACCAGTTCCTAAGATAGTGTTCTACTCCTTTTAATTTCAAGTGTAGGTATATTTTATCTAATCCAGACAGAAGATCCGTGAATTTCTATGGTTTCTCTCATGCTTTCTTCAAGCAATCATACATATTTTCACTGACTCTTATAGTATAGTGAAAACAAGGAACTGTTAAGCCAAACCTCCATACACTAAAAAGTTCAAGGCAGACACACTATAGTATTATAATGAATCTACTATGAGGGTCCTAAATTTAGCCTATACCCAGTTTCATTTAGGGTAAAGGATCTTTAACGAGTTCCGCTTTGACGGCAACGCACAGGCTCGAGACCACCGGCTTTACGTCCCATCCCTTCAGAAGGACGTGGTACGCAGAATTTGTATCCCTCTCATAAAAATCCTAGAGGCCCGTGCTGGAATCGAACTATGACTAAATAATCTCGGAAGTTTAAAGTCCATTCATTCTGTGTATTGGCTGAGTACCTTAACCACTACACCACGGGTGATATTACATATATTTTACAATATTATTGATTATAAAACTTTCAAGGGTTTGTAAGGCTATTCACAACTAAGGTGGATAAGCCCATAATTATAAAAGTTATTGGATCACAAGATTTAGTATATCATTTACAACTATATTTCAATGTTATCTAATTAAACGTGAACAATTCTTTCGACCTCATAATAACAATATTTTTCAGGAAGCACAACTAAGCCTAAAGATTGATTTTTGCTCAACGGTTCAACTCAGGCATAAATACGGGTAGCTACGATAATAACAGACACACACACACAAACCTATAGAACGACAGCTTAGTGAAAATCACACAAGGCCTTAAAAACACTTGTAACGAATAATTCACGTGAAGTTCCGGTTACAGATTTTTCTGTAAATACAACACTTATATGCCTACAGTATAAATGAGGAGACGTAAAAATTGAAGGACAGTATTTGTCTTTTTAGTATTGTGTCGTATAGAGAACATTTTCATTATTGCTTAGATTTTATTTCATGCAGTGTAGTTTTAAATTTATGATTATTTTTTTAAAGAAAAAGTTTGTTATTTTTCACTGCCTCCAGACATTCTTGGATTAATCTTGATTTTGAATAAAGCAAGGACGCGATGGTTGGAAAGTCTAAAATACCCTTCTTCTTGGATAAATTAAGACCCCATTCCTCCCCCTGATTTCAACCCCCCGTAATTCAATTTCAGCTCCAATATTCTGCCGCGTATCCTCCCCATATCCTGTCTATACTAACAGAAACAGAATATAAATTGAAAAAAATGAAAACTCAGAAATAAAAACTGTTAGTAGAAGTTATGTTTATTTTCCAACCGATAAACTGTTTTGATTCTCCGTTCACTTTTATAGGTAAATCGTAAAATATTCTTTCTTTTTTTAATGAAAATATTATTTCTATATTGAATTTTCGCAAACATTAACCGATCCGTTGTTTATATTGAGACGAAGGAAAGATTAAATGTAGCAATATTTATATAAGAGTTATTAACTCTTTAAATACAGTTTTACATATTCTATGTTTCAAAGTATGTAATTAGTTTTACATACTAATATACTTTACATTACAAACTAATAATGAAGACTTTGAATGAAAACTGAAATACGAAGATTTAAGTAAGTAAGCATAGATATATAATAGTGACAGCATATCCTATCTCAATACATTGAGAGGCCTGAAACATCTTTTGCGGCTCTCAGGGGCTCTCTGTAACGTCATTAAAACCTCCTTCAAAAGTGAGTTAATTTTATAATAAATCAATTTTTCGGCTTCCCGCAAATTGATTTTGTTTTGTATATTTAACGATTTACTATATAATTTATTGTTCTTTTGTACTGATTATTTGATTATATTTATAACCTATAGTTGTCTGATTACTTTTTCGATGTTTCAAAAGTTAACCTATAGGGCCTCTCTAGTAATAATATCACTATGTAAGAAAAATTACTGCCATAATTAAAAAAAATCTTTTGTCGTTGTCACCAGTGTCAAAAGAATTTATTTGAATTATAGGAACATTGTTTCTGACGTATAAAATCATAGAGATATTATTACGAGATAGACCCTATAGGTTAAAATTTGGAACATTGAAAAAATAACCTGACCACCAGCGCTTATAAATATAATTAATTAATCAGTACAAAATCACATTATATCTTATATAGGAGAATGTTAACAACAGTAATCAAAACGTCAACAATGTGCGGAAGACGAATACAGATTTATTACAACCTTAACTCACTCTTGAAGTAGGATTCAATGAGGTTACACAGAGCCCAAGAAATATGTTACAGGCCACTAAATGGATTGAGATAGGCTATGCCCCCTCTAGTATATATCTCTATGTATAAAATAATCATATTTATAAGCCTACTAAGTGTTAGCTTTGTTCGTTGAAGGAGTATAGAGAAGAAGAGTTATCTTTGAGATAAAATGAAAAGAAAATGGTCGGAAAATGAATATAATTCGGATAATGGTCAAATTGAGTGGAATTCCGTAAAACGTAATAAAGAAGCACACTAAGTTTCGTTTTAATTTAACAAGCATATCCATTAATTTTGGTGGATTATAAATATATAAGTTAAATAGCATTGAGCGCAATCAGTGACTGCTGGAATAAAACGGATGTATTTACTATCTTAGGAAGAGCGAAGCGAGTTCAAACACGTGTTGCAGTATAAATTTAACGACTAGTGTATTCTGAGGAAGCGAGGCTGAAGTAGAGAGGAGGATGAGCGTAGCGAATCCGATGTGATGAGGAAAAGTTCCGAGGTACCCCGTATCTGTTATTTATCTTTTTTTTCATAAATTTTTTCTACGTACCACATAAAAAACCTTTGGCGATAACATCAGTGGTACGCGCATCACAATTTAAAAACCCTTTTATCTATACGATAAAAAAGCGACAAAGATACCATCAAACACCATGAGATACAAATTTAAAGGTTTCTCTATAAGCCATTAAGACTGCGATAAATTTTATAAAAGTGTAATGGTCAATAATGATGTAGTGATATTACTCTTTTGGAACGAATGGATAGTACATACATAGTACACAGCATAGCATGAGTTATTACTGTTTATGGGTTTAAAAGTATAAAACGTTAAATAAATCTTTATAAGCAAGCTTTACTTATAAAGAAAGTTTCAATGTTTAATCATTTCATATTAACTGACAAACCCATAGAGATATATTACTAGAGGCACTATAGGTTAAATTTTAAAACATCGCAAAAGTAACCTGACCACCTTCGCTTATAAATACAATCAAATAATCAGTACAAAATTTTAGTAACTTATTCAGTCGAGCGTTAAAAATACAATTCAATATAAATAGAATGTGCTGGGAGCCGAAAACGATTGATTTATTATAACCTTAACTGACTCTTGGAGAAGGTTTCAATGAGGTTACACAGAGCCCTTAAGAGCCACAAAAAGATGTTTCAGGCCTCATAAAGTAATAATATAGGCTATGCCCCCTCTAGTATATATTTCTATGGACGAACCAGCATTTTATTATAGCTTACACGCGGCAGGCTGAACGGCTCAACCAATGTAAAATGTCTACTTGCTTTTTTCCTTAGACTTTAAAAAACACGCTTTTCTCCCTACAGTCACCATCCACAAAGTGACCTCGCTTGATGTTACTTAACTCTAGTGATCCGACAAATATTGTAGATGTGCAAGCCGCCATATTGAATATAAATTATTTACATTTGTTTATTAAAAATATAAACTCTCATAACAAATTGCAACTCAATTAAACGGCTTGAAAATTTTAAACGCTTTTAAAAAAATCTGTATACGTCATTCCGTTAAAGTTGAACTAACGCTGGTGATAAGATGAAAATTTGCACATTTATTGGTATAATAAACACTATAATATGTGCTAAATTCATGTTTACCAATTATTTTTATGTCTTTTATGAAATGGAACTTTGTGTTTACTCATTTATTAAATATTAATTTAATAATATTTGATCAAATTGTTTAAAAAATTACCTATGTTTACATGTTATACGAGTAAATCCTTCATTAAATATAAGCTATGTTCTTAGAATAATAATAATATAGAAAGAGCATAGGACGGTAAACACAATATAGTTCTACTGATAACACGAAAGCCGGTTGACTGGTGCTCATAAGTAGAGGTACCATCCTAACAACAAAACAATATTTTAAATATGTGTCATAAATATCCATTAATGAAGAAAGATCGTAAAGAAAAATATAGTAACTTAAACCACCTGCTGAGTATTTAATAAAACCGATCTTAGATGGCAAAAGGGTAGCGGAATACAAGAATTTACTTTAATATAATTTTAACTACTTTTAATATAATTTTAATCAAAAAGGTTAAACTACAATTTAAAATGCTAAAATGTTGTAATGCACCGATATTTAAATTAGTATCAATCATTAATTAATAATAGAATATAATAATTCAGCAACCGGAAGTATTGCCAATTTTTTTTATAAGAAAATTGTATATTGTTAGGGTGACAGCATTACTTAAGAACACCAGTGAACCGCCTTTCGTGTTATCAGTATTGCTCCTTCTGTATATAATATTATTCTAAGGCTACGTTGAAAAAGATGATAAGTTAAACAGAGTGTCAAATATACTTTCATAATTTCCGCCTTAGTGTTGTTGTAAAGTGTACTGCCACTGAGAGAAAAATAACACCTTAGGTAACACCTATAAAGTCTCTACAAATAATAGCGACAGAGCAATTTTGGGATTAAAAAAAGCTACGGGAAGCCGTAACTTGTGTTTAGGACTGAATTTGTCTTTTTGAACATACCTTATATTTTTTTAAAGTATTGGTAGAATATTTGATGGATCTTAATGTATAAAAAGTATTCTAAACATCTCAGAAATTTTATTGTACTGCTAGCATGATTTGCTCGTTCTTCATCAACAAAAAAACTGAAGTTAACAGAATAGTTCGCTTAAACAAGATTTGGTTTTATGCAAGACTCTAGTGATGTCTTCGAGTTTAGTTTAATCCCTGTTTAAGACCTGTAATTAAACTAAAAATATTATACTAGGAAATGTAAGTTATGTTATATCTATTGTTATCGACGCATAGATTGCTGACTCTACTAATTAGTTTCCGCCAATATGTCATTGGAACGCACTGCAACCAATTATGTCAAAATTAATTGCCCTAGTTAAGGGGACGTCATAGAAACGTAAACGATTAAAGGCGTTACCTTTTACTGATGAAGTTATACATTACTAATGATTTAACAAACTTTCAAGTTATTAAGGTAATTTTTACAAAGATACATCTGTTTTAAACTTAATTATTTTTATTTTACACGAAAGAATGACCAGTCAGTGTTGCCGAGTTCACAATAAGGAAACTTTTTATTTGTTAAAAAAGTGTTGGAAATTTTAATGTGTCGCAAGGCGTCGATAACGAATATTTATAACGTAGTATTTTTATACTTTTTAAAAGAGTAAGTATTTATTTTTCTATAATTTAATTATTTTAGTTTAAATTACATGAAAATACATTTTTGCGATAGAAAAGTCTTATCTGTGATACTTATAATATTAATAGTTTATATCTCTAAAGAAAACGTTGGTGAGACTATAAAATATAGAATATTATGTTTAACACTTAAAGGATGTAATAATCATTAGTCTGATACAGATTTTACCTTCAGAAGGGAGATAAAGATTTTACCTCCCTTGGGAGTCATTTAGATAGTAAGTAACATTCCCATACCTTAAGTTACACAAGTACTAACAGCAAAATATCTTGTAATCGATAAACTAAAGATAGAAACGTTGATAAGCAATAATAAACGTGTCGTCAACTTACTAGCTTTAATTGAATATCAATGTTGTTGCATTTGTTAGATTAATTATTAAATATATCGTGCATTACAATAATGAATGACAAGTTCATCGCAGGAAGATGAAAATTGGATTAAGTATTTCTCCGGTTACATTCAGCAAAATACTTACTTAATATAATAGAAGCTTACATTCCCATTTTACAAAATCCTCATCCTAGTGTGGGATTAGATTTCTAAGATATATATGTTTTCTTTTTAGCTTTTCTCGTTATTTTTAACAAAACTTAATTTTATTATTTTATACTTTTATCATTTATTATTTTTTATTATGTTACACAGACTGTGTAAGTTACATGTATTGTAAAAAGAGCTAAACGCGCCAATGGTTTTAGAAGTTTTATGTTTTTCGTTAAACTAATTTTTGCATTCGATTGATTAAGATAATAGTATTTATTAATGTCAAAATAAGTTTTGAAATTACAACAGATTTATACAAATATAAAGAATTGTTACCTTTCTAATGGTTTCCAATAGCTTCATCTCCAATGAAGCGCGGACGCTACGTGTGGAAACAGCTGGGGGCCGGGTGAGCACAGCGGAACATTTAAATATATATAGATAGATGCAATCGTCGCCAATCGCTCAGTAGAATATGTCTCTCTCTTTAAGGATATCGTTACTAGTCTTAGTGTGTGTTAGTGTGGTGATTGCCAAACACCACGACCATCATTGGGAGGAAGGAGGAGGAGATAAACATCATAAGGATCATCATCACAGTCATGGTGATAGCGGACATAAACATTGGGAAGACGACGATCACTGGCATCACGGTAAGAAAGGTCATCATCATAAAGATCACCACAGCGGTCATTACGATGATCACCACGGCCATAAAGGACATAAACACGAATCAGGAGGACATCATCACGAAAAACATCATGAAGGACACGGTCACAAAGGACATAAACACGAAGACCACGGGCATTATAAGAAGGGGCATAGTACTCATGGCAAACACGAAGTACATAAATTAGACGAATATAAGAAAAATAAACATTTCTTCGATGAAGATCATGACGAAGGACATCACGAACACCATGGGGGTCATCATAAGCACCACCATAAGCATCACGGTGGCCACTACCACCACGGACATAAAAAAGGAGGGCATCACGAAGGTAAACATGGTAAGGAAGGGCATCACCATCACGGATCTCACCATCATCATCACAAACATCATCATGGTAAACATGGCCATGATGATCATCATGACCACCACTCCCATTATGATAAACATGGAGGCGATAAAGAGCATAAACACTGGGGCTATCACCATCACCACTAGATCTAATGTTTTGCCATAACCATTGTCTGTGAGTCGTATACATTTTTTTCTTACATAACTACATCTGAGCGCAAAATGATCACTTTAATAATCTTGTCAACATTATCATCCTTTTCAATTGATTTTAAAGTTTAAAAGAGGTACTGAAGTATTTTATTGTGAGATTATTCTATCAATGCTATATAATTACTATGCAAAATACTATTGTTAAATGAATACAACAATCTCATATTTAAATTTTTGCTTCAGTCCTTTTAAACTACTATATAATAAATTTAAGAACACCTATCCATAAGTCAAGAAACATTTTAAATCCTCATTAAAACAACCATATGTTTTTTATGGTTACCCTAACATAGAACCTATCTAAGTCCTAGGGTCTTTTAAGATACCTTAAAATTTATTTTTTTTACTACCTTCGTCAAAGCTTATATTCTTTATTTAAAATTTTATATTTTAGTCAATTATCTCAATATTTTTAATTCAATCCCATTTTTTAAAATAAACCATGATTTTAAACAATACTCTTTAAATGTCTTTGTTTAAATTCACTGGATAATAATGACATAATATATTTTTGCATATGGGGTACTCAGAAATAATTATGGTCCAAATTTTTATCAAATCCCTTTTATAGTTATCCTTTTGTTGAATATTTCACTCTAATTTATTGGCTACTTAAACTAAAAATGTATTTTTATTGCATGCTAAATTTTAATATTCCTATGGAATTTGCTGAAAGTAATGAGACTTGTATTTAATCAAATTTATTTATACAACTTTTGTATTAAAATATATTTTATCTTTTATATCTTCTGTGTTTACTTTTTTACGTATACTTGATGATATTTGAATAATATAAACCCCCCCCCAATCCTTAACGTTTGACCTGAAACCAATTTGATCAGTTTGATTAAATAATCTAAGTTTCTGAGGTTAATTTTCTGCTAATATTAAGTCTTTAAGGAATTTAAAATAAATTATATTATTACTATTTTAATTTATTTTTATCTTACCTTAACAAAACTTCTTAAAATGCTTCTTTGTATGATTTTCATGTAATTTCTAGAACCTAATTTTCTTTAGTGGAGTAAAGTCAAACTTGATAAATTAAAACTTGCGAGTCTTAATTTGAAGGAAGTAAAACTTCAATTAAGATGTCAAAAATAAGCTTTAAAACTAATACAAAAAATGCTTAAGAAATAAATACCTTTAAAAAATAGAAAAAACAAATAATAAACATTATTAATATAAAACATAAATAGAAAAATAATAATAATTTTTTAAAAATAAATAAATGAGAGAAGAGAAATGTAAAGCAATATAACTAGAGGAATACTCAGAATAATACCTAATTAAAATTGTATAACAAGATAAAAAAAGTTGAATATAATTTATAAAAAGCTTTAATGATTTAAAAGTAAACATATTTATGTCAATTATTAAATCTAAGTGATGTCACATGCCGAATTAGTTTACTTTAATAATTATGTTATTTGATTTTTATTAATAATTTTATTAAAAGAATATTAATTAAATTATTAATACTAATAAATGAATTAAAACATGATTATAATTGGAAAGGTTTATTTATTTATTGTTATTAAATGTATAATTAAGTCAATAAATATGATTAGAACATTAATTGGGGTTTAAGATGCTAAACTTTTATTTGATGTCGTTGCTCAAGACATTTTATGTTTTAATTTTCAACCTCTCTTAAAGATGTTTACAGTAAATTTTTCTTATTTCAAATCTACTTTTCTATTTAAATTTATAAATTTAAATTCGTATTTATAAATTATTTAAAGAATTTATAGAATAAATAATTTTTTAGCTTTATTTGTATTAGATCGATATGTTGCTTTAAAATCATGAGAGTATGTTAACCGAAATAAATCAAATAATTCGTATCGCACGGAGTCACAGATCAGAAAACAAAAAAACCTCAATATGATTGTAAAGCGGCTTAAGAGAGGTTCTCGCACCGCGGATCAACAGTGTTGATTTGTGGTGACAGCATTTTGTAACTCTTGACTAGTAAGATGTTTTAGAACTGGAGGTTCTGTAATAACTTATTTAGGAAATTTCCTTTGGAAAAAATCTGCTAGAGGGATCGGCGTCATAGCGGCAGGCAAACCTCGGACCATGACAAAAATCTATTTCAAACTTTACACACACACAAAAAAAAAAATATATATATATATATATATATATATATATATATATATATATATATATATATATATATATATATATATATATAATAATAATATATATTCGTAGTCTTGACAAATCTTGTAAACTCGCTATCTCTTGATCGCATAAATATTTTTTAAATCAAACATGGTATAAAAATTAACTCTTAGAAGTACACCAACCTTATTAAAAACCAAGTTGTTGTGACTTCATTAACCCGGTTTGCTGTTTTTGACCCTGTGGGATTTCGAATAATCGTTAAAATTCATAGTTGTTATTTTTCGTTACGAAGTGATCAGTCGCGCCCAATGTTTTTTGGCGAATAAAACTGGTCTGATGACGCTACGAGTACTCTTAGCAACCAAAAAGTGGAAAAATCATTAAAAATTATAGGATACCGAAATTACGGTCGTTGAAATTTAATTTCGGGTAGAGTGTCGTTTTCAATATTTTATGGGACGCGGAATCGAATAAAACCAGTCTGAATTTGATACGACCACTCTATGTGAACAAATATAGTTGAAAAAACCACATGGAAAATTGCCGTAAATTTAAATTACGGTCGCTGAAAAATAAATTTTGAGTAGTGTGTCCTTTTTACATGTTTTATGGGGCGCTGAATTAAAGAAACTCGGTCCAGAGTCGATACAACCACTTAAAGTGTTCAATTAGTCGAAAAAACGGTGGTAAATTACCGGAAAACCTAAAATACGGCCTGTAAATAAGTTTTCGATGTTTTGGGTCCAGTGTGTTAAATAAAAATGGTTTGTCACGAACACAGACCAATAAACAAAAGTCGATACGAACACTCAAAGTCAGAGTACCTGGGTTCGAATACTAGTAAAGACGATAATTGTTCATCGTTTTTATTGATAATTATATAAGTTTATAACTACTAAATGACTCTGGCACGGTGGCATGTCGGGCAAATTTCCTTTGGCATGCGTGTTTCCGTGTTCAACAACCCATATCTTGCTTAAGGGTACGGTTTATGCTTTATAACATGAGGAGTTACTCAAATAACTAGCACTTCTCTTAACTCATTTTTTCTGTATTTTTCAAAGGAAATGTGCTAAAGCCTTTTAAGAAAATACCAACTGACCATTAAATTAATGCAAACAATGGTGTAATGTGCCAATTTTAGAGGCATTGTTTGGTATAACCAACAGGATAATTATAATAATCACTGCCTATAATTGATAATTAGGTAACTGGTCAAGTTAATTAGTTAATCTTTTATTTCTAGATTTTAAAATTTTGTTTTATGCAAAGAGTTGTTTTAAAATTATAATTTAAAATTATATTGTTGATATCAATTTAACAAGGCAGCAGAGGCATTTAAGAAAAGTTAAAAAATCCCGGAAAGAAAAGGAATGTTGGAATTATAGGAAAAAAATTGAGGGACATTTAGTCTGGATATTTCACTGTCGTATTTAGTCTTAAAATCTTTAAAATATAATTTACTTCAATCATTAAGTTTTAAATGGTAATCAAAAATTACCACATATAAAATTACCTTTTAGCAAAATCTTTAGAGGTGGTGGCATAAAGGACCTAACAAGGTTGCCTATTTGCCTGCCTGTCTCTCTACTTAGTAGTAGTTGCTTTTTTTCCGCCTTAAATACTTCTATCTTCTCATAGATAAAAAATCAGAACTCTGCACAGCAAACACATTTCCTTATCGGTGTAGATATTAGTAGAATAGTACCCAATGCTTATACCAATAAAGAAATCAGTATATAGGTGTAGTTGTGTTATTCGGAAAATAGGTTTTATGACGACACCAATCCGGAATAATGACTCAGTAAAAATTTCGAAAAATCGTAAAAAGCAGAATAATGTTGCGATCTATTTGAGATTTATAAGACTAACATTTGTGTCATGTTTCATCTCATTATCAGCATTAGTTCAATTTTTATTAGATGACTTGGGTACGTTTTTTAAAAAAATTGAAAATAATCCAATTGAGATAAAATTTGTTACAAGTGTATATTTTATGTAATAAATAAGTACACTAAGTATTGTACTTGCCGTACAATACGGCAAGTACATCTATGATTTTTGTTAAATCAAAAAAAGTTAAGCTGCTTCGACCGTGGTCAGTGCCAGAATGGGTAACTACTGGGAATAAAATAGATGTATTTACTTTCTGAGCAGTCCAAAGAAATGCAGTATAAATTAACGATTTGTACATTCTGAAGACGAGCGAAGTAAGGTAGATGAGCGAAGTGAATCTGGTGTGATGTGGATAAGTTCCGAGGTACCCCATACCTGAGTTTTTCATACTTGCATACATGTAATAAATTTATGAATAATTTAATATAATAGAGTATTATAAAAGTTAAAATTAAGTATTTCAGAGCCAGCAAGGGTAAAGTTTATTTTATTATTTTTTTTTAATTTATGTGTTGAAGTATACAATTTTATTAGTGTTTATTTTAAGATACAAAAAGTAATATTAATACTTGAAAACCAAATAATGTTGCAATTTCTATAATTTTTAATAATTCATTTTTTTATAATTTCAAGTATTTTTTCGTGTGCATAAAATGCAATAAAAATTGTTATAATTCTTTCAATACCTTTAGAAGATAGTGTTCTAGACCTTGTTTACAGTGTCTGTTGGCATTTTGTGACGAGTTCATGGCTGTGAATTAAACGGATCATTTACAGTGATTAATAATACACAAACTCTAAAAGAATGACCGAGTAATACTGCAACTGCTTTTACTGGCAATAGTACTACTTACCTTACCTAACAATTAATTTTACTTGTAATAAAGAATAGTGAGTGGGGTTGCGGCATGAATGCTAATGGTGAAAGACTCCTACATGTATTGAGGAATTTAGAATAATGAAATAAAGAACTCTCTCCACAAAATAAAACTTAATTGGAAAAGTCCTTTTAACCTAACTAGAGGCCATCATCAGTGCAAAACAGTTGAGATGATAAAGAAGAAAAGAAGTGAGTCTATATTTTAGAGTCAGTCTAGTCTGGTCCTATACCCAGTAAGAAGACATAGACTCACTTCTCATATTCTTTAACATATCAATTATCAAATTTTACTGATTTATCAAATTTTAATTATCAATTGTTTTGTACTGATGATGACCTCTAATTAGATTGAAAACACTTTGTCAATAAAGTTTTGTTTCGTAGAGAGACTTATTTTCTTTTACTATTTATAATTCTATATAGGAATAAAGATTTAGGTTACTTCGTTGGTTGGTTACCAACTTGAAGATAAAAATAAAAATCAGCCCTTTCTGATGCCTTATTTTGATGATTTGATTTTGATGGGTGACTTAAAACATCTGCAACTAAAATAAATTTCTTGAATTCTGCAGCTAATTACCTTTTCCTCAAGGCCTATACTTATAATAAAAGAGTATTTAATTTGATAATTGTTAAACATGTTATAATTGAAGTATATTACTTGCAATCGAAGTATCAGCTACCGTCGATACTTGCTCTTGCAAGTATCGACGGTAGCTGATTCTTCGATTGCTTCTTCAACTTGCGGTAAATACAACCTTTTTAATATTTATATCACTTGCATTGGCTAAATTGGGTAGTTCTGATAAATAAATGAATAAAATTTAGACAAAAATGTATAAAAATGTCGAGTTTTATTTTTAATAACTTATAATATTAATATTATCTGGTTTACTGGACAAGACATTCAAATTATTGTATTATTTTTTTATTTAATTAATTTATTCATACTTTTAAAAAGAAATTCGTTTTTACAAACACCCTGTACATCAGGCTAAATAAATATAAATATTTGTTTAATTTTATGTATTTTAAAAGGATCATATATTAGCTGCTAAAGCTATTTTATTTACCAAATACTGTTTCATAAAGCTATATACCGTGTCATTTTCATGTTTTTCATAAGGTTGAACAAAACAATAACTTTAACTTATATATATTTTAATCGAACAAAAGAAAAAATCCGCGTTTTACAATTAATTTAACTTATGAGTAATATTATTTATTTACATGCACGAAATATAATAAATAAATAAATTTAGGTCATATGAAAGTCACCTTTTAACAGTCTAGTTAATGTTTTCTTAAATTGATGATTGGCCATTGCGTAACATAAAGGGTTAAGGGGGCTGTTAGCGTAGCAAAGGAAATAGGAAAACATAAATAAATGTTCATTTGTACATGGGGGATTAGAACAGAAGCCTTCTACCAACGCTAATATATGATAAGGGGTCCAGCAGAGTACAAAAGCTCCTAATATAAATGTTATTGTCCTGAATGCTTTTCTGGCACGATTTTCAGATTTCGATTTCTGCCTTTTCGCTCCAGCTTTGTGTTTATTTCTCAGATGCATTCGAATAGTTTTGACAAAATCGTATCGAGAACTGCATCTGTTAACGTTTTTTCGGCGGGAACTACTTCTTCTTGAAGACGAATGAAATCTGACTGATGTTGTATCACTAATTGAAGATTTTCTAAACGAATCTTTTGTTGATACGTTTGGTGTTGATGGCTCAGTAACTGGAGGAGGAGGTTGTATTGTCGTAGTTACTGGCGGTGGGGGTGATGGTTCTCTAACAACAATTTTCTCATTGCTTTTCTTATTTTTACTCGGTGGTGTTTTAGATCCTTGAGCGGCTGCTCGTAGTAGTGCTGCATGTAGCAGTGACGTGTGAGCACATCCTCCTGAACCTGCTGTTGGGGAAGACGGCCCAGTTACGATACTCGATAAAGGACTATCATTATTTGTAGAAGGAAACACTATCGACATGTCGTCCATATATTTGAAGTCTGAGTTATCAATACCTGTCATCACATCGTAACTTAAAACTCCGTCCTGACTTGTTACGATTAAACTTTTAGGTCTTCCAGAAGTTGACGAGTTACATGATGAGCTGCTGCGAAATTGACTTGAAGATGGGTTTCTAGAATGCCCACTAGTAGTAGGAGGAGTAGAAGCACAAGATGAAGATCTTTCACTAAAATTAGACTCATTTTTTGGCGTTTGTATGACTGGTGTAGCTGTCTGAGAAGATAATGCACCCGGTGTGGAAGAATTACCAGCAGGAGTTGATGGTTGACCAGCAGGAGTATTTGCTGATTGGCCTCCTGGAGTGTTTACTGAATTTCCACCAGGTGTGTTGGAAGATTGCCCTCCAGGAGTTCCACCTGAAGTACCCCCTGGAGTGTCAGTTTCAAAATCAATCAAACAATCTTTATTAGTCTCGAGGATTGTAGCATTTTTATCCGGATGGACGTTCGCTATTCCTCCACTCCCTGAGAAAATATGTAATGCTCCAGATTGAGCAATAAGACCCGCCAAGGACATTTTCTTTTTACTGCTAGCCGAAGCATTATAAACACCTGTCATACTGTCATCGTCTGAATCGAAACCAGGGCTACTTGATCTTTCTGATTTATCACCACCTTCTTGAGTATTATTTTTCTCATTGCTTACTGAAGCAGGAGCCTCAGTTAATGCTGTTTTGGAAGATGTCTTATGACTAGATAAAGAATCCATGGTACTAGGTGCCGCGAGAGTATGAGTCGTTTTAGTTGTGTCTTGACATAAAAATGAACTTTGTGTCTGTGACATGCCGATACCTGCCGCTCTACCGGCCATCCCGGTCATAGCTCCAGCACTCAACGCTACCATTGACTGCATTTTTCTCTGTTTCGCTTCCGATTTCTTTTGCATGTCATAAGCTACTTTATAAATTCCACCGTACAAAATAAATAAAACAACTAGTGTTGTCCAATAATAACTAATGATTAGAGCCGTATTAAAAATGGGATCGCGAAGAAACTGCACGGCACATTGTCCGGGAAGAAGATCTCGATATCCGATGAAGTGTTCCCATCCAAAAATACTAATAAAAAATAATAAGGCTGGAATAATCCAAGTTAACGAAACCATCCATACAACTTTCCTTTTTGTTCTCCAACTCCTGTACTGTGCTGCTATCTTGACAGAACAAAACCTATCGACTGTGATAAGAAGAACAGTATACTGAGATACTAAGCATACCGTATAGTCAACAGAGAGCCAAAGATCACATAGGATAGGTCCTAGATCCCAGTACCCCATTAGAACGTAAACCGTGAAAAAAGGCATCGAGACACTACCTGCAATCATAAAAACAAATGTTAAATCAACATATCACTGCAAACATATTATATCTTGTGTAGTCAGAAGGTAAGTTATTTAGGACCATAGTCTCTTTAAGTCATTATTGTTTGTCAGACTAAATACTTATTTGAAATCTATTAAAACGAAATGGTAGGAGTACTAAAAACTGTTTTCCAAAGAAAGTAAAATTCTAAGCTTAAATATTACGCAATGTAAATGCAACATATTTAATACGAAGCAGATTATACTTTTGAATTGAACATTTAATTTTAAGCATTTTTTAGCTTTTTTATTTTAATTACTGAATTAATTATCAGAGTGACAAAAATTCTCAAATAACATCAGCATGGTTGGAACAGTAATTTGTGAAAAAAGTTGGTTCTGAGATATATAGGTTCAGGATGGTGACATGGCTTATAACATGCTCAATAAGAGTCTATAATAATGAGAGATTCCTAGTTGTTCAAGTTATAACAAAATTCGTATGATGTTTACCAGCATAGTATAAATATCAGCAATCTTCATTTACTGACATTTTATTTTATATTGTAAATAGATACCCACTTATGATTTTGAATGAGATACCCACTTGGTTGTTTATGTATCTCCCCTCTTCTTTCTGTCATAAATCTAATTTCCTCATTTCTTCTTTCTTTTAAAACTTTTATTGAGACTATCATGAATATCTTGGACAACTCACCTATCAGCATATCTGTAACAGCTAAAGATGCTATGAAAAAATTACTAGGTTGTCGTATCGATCTTTCCACAAAAAAGGCAAGAAGAACAAGAGTGTTACCAGCAACCGTCAGGATAATACAAATGGCCAGACATGTGGCAATGAAGACAGTCGGCCAGAATGAAAATGGTGGAAGAACTGAAGGTGGTGCGTCAAGGGAAGGTCCATCTGTTGTGTTTTCAAAAACGGTCGTGTAATTGTATATCCTTTAACAGAAAAATAAGTCAGGATCAGCAATAATAGCAAATAATAAACACGTAATGGTCATCAATTGCAAATAGTGGTTATAAACACGTAGTGGTTATCAATTGCAAATAGTGGTTATAAACACATAGTGGTTATCAGTCGCAAACAGTGGTTATAAACACATAGTGGTTATCAATTGCAAATAGTGGTTATAAACACATAGTGATTATCAATTGCAAATAGTGGTTATAAACACATAGTGGTTATCAATTGCAAATACCGAACAACCTCTTAAGCGTCAATGCACAAATGACTTTTAAGGGTCATTGTCTCATGAAAATTTGCTAAAGTAGTGTTTAATTTAATTTAAATAGAGAAATTAAAAATAACAGACTTCAATGTAACGGTAGTAAATAATGAAGATAGTTAGCCATATAGTTAATAATGGTTTAGTCATTTATGTCGTTTAACCACCTATTAAGGCACAAATTACCCTAATCAATAAATATAATATGGCTCCGGTATACACAAAATAAATATTGTATTACTTTTGCCAATAAAGAACTTGTTTAAAAAAAAAAAACCACCTATTAAATACCATAAGATTAAAATTAAAAGACGGAAATAAAACTAAAAAAACAGTATTAACATTAATAGAATTTAATTGATACAGCAAATTGGTAGTGAAGAGTTTTATTAACCTTATTGAAAACTAGGTTGTTAAGACGTCATTAATCCAGATTGCAGTCAGCAATTTTTTTTAAAAAAATCGGCAAAATTCTTGGTTAAAATGTTTTGCCACTAGCATAACACTTTAACCAAGAATTTCACTAGGGACTGAATCGAATGAAACCGGTCCGGAGTCGATAGGACTACTTTAGGTCACCAAAAAGTGGAAAACGTTAGTAAATTACTGCATAACCAAAAATATGCTCATAAACAAACTTCACGCGATTTATTGTTTTCAATCCAATTTTTGCTTAAGTTCGCGGTGTATATTTAATAACTTAAGCAGTACCGTCACAACTTGATATTTAATTGTTTCAAAGTTTTTAAGAAAATACGCTAATCTGAGCTTCAAGTAACTGCAAATGATGATTAAAAAATTAAACAAAAAGTTGTGACGCTACTGCTCAGGTTATTAAATGTACGAGTATACCGAAAACTTAAGCAAAACTTGGATTGATCAGCAAGAAATTGCGCATTCAAACCAAAATTACCGGCGCTTGACGTTTTACTTAAAACAGACTTCGAGTAAATCTATTTCTTTTTATACCTTCCTACAGAATTTGGAGGTATCTTACCCCTATCTCAAAAAACGTAAATATTTCACGATTTGTTTTAAGGTTTTTTCTGTCCAAAATCAAATTTAAATACATTTAACTTTCTTTCGGAAGTTCAAAGTATGTCTTACTAGAGTAACTCACTCTTTTACTTGAGACGTATCCTCGGTAAATCAAGTGTTATTTCCTGGGTTTAGCCTCAGGAATAAAAACCCCTTTGCTGCGACGCGAGATGATTATTCTTCATAATTCTTGATTCAAATGGACTTCCGTTTAGAGCCGAATCACATTCTCAGAAAAAACTCATTTTATTAATGAATATATTACAATTTTGATTTAATTTAGAGAAAATAACTGCAAACAAAAACTACAAATCATATTTTTTAATAACTTGTCTTATTAAAAAACTTCTTATCATATAATAAGAGTTTCAACCTATAAATTTCAAAGAAATATAAATAATCTAAAAAGGAGAAACATGTAAATCAAGGACTTGGTAGTAAAGTTTAAGATAGTAATCAGAGGACATATCAGAGGCAGAATTTTTTCTTACATTTTCTTCGACAATTTCCCAACATTTAAAAAAAGAGGAAAAGTTTGTCACCTGATACAAGTTAAGAAGAGATATTTCAACTTGTTACATTAAACGTCTAACATGTATACCTTATCAATCTTTGAATTTTTAACAGCAATATGCTGTTGAATACACGAAGAGAGAATATTTTGTTATTTTTTTTATCTAAACTGCTAAAGTTAAATGGGTAATAAGTAAAGTGGAAAAAATGAAATATATTTTTTCCCTAAAAAAAAGATATTAACTTTTTCAGGGCTAAAATACAATTAAATTTAAATTAAATATAATACAATAGGGTCTAACTATCACGATTTTAAGTGCGCAATTAAAGTAAGTTAAAGAAAGTTTAACTCTAACTGCCATGATTTTGAGAGGGATACAGAATAACAGAGATACAAAACCTCTAAAAGAGTAATTTTTTTTGGACTGGTATGATATATATATATATATATATATATTTATATATTATATATATATATATATATATATATATATAATATATATATATATATATATATATATATATATATATATATATTATATATATATATATATATATATATAATATATATATATATAATATAATTTAAATTTTTGAAGACAGGACTGCAGTCTTAAAAAAACAAACCTCTGAATATCCTTTTTTTATTTTGATCAGAAATTTGTTTATTACTTTGTTGTTTGTAAAAAGAAAAATAAGAAAGGATTTCTATTTCTTATGACTCCTTAAATCATTAAACCCTTAATAAAGGAAATACTTGATTCTTAATGATTACATCATTAACCTGGTTTTACTGAGTCAGCAAAATTTTTGTAAAAATTGGTTAAATTAAAGGTTGATTTTTTTGCCGGGAAAATGGTCTTTAATTATTTGTTTAAGAAGCTGAATCGAATGAAACAAATCCAGAGACGATACCATTACTCTAAATTGAATAAAATGTCAAAAAACAGAAAAACTAAAAAGTCTAGATTGGTTTACTTGATTCATAATATAGATGCCGGTCTACGAAACAAGAGATCCGTATTCGAGTCTCGAATAGATTTATTTTAATTTTTAAGTAATCAAACGTTAAAAAACCAAATATATTTGGTGCAGAGGTCCGCAAGACTGGAGAATTTCATCAAAATACCAGCTTCTTTGCTTTATAATTTATATCTAGCTTAAATGTTTCTGTTCATGATACTGAAGCAGCTTACTACTAGTTACTCAATTGTTTGATTCATACCCTGGAGCAGATTACTACTAGTTACTCAATGGTTTGATTCATACCCTGGAGCAGATTACTACTAGTTACTTAATAGTTTGATTCATACCTGAGCAGATTACTACTATTACTCATTGTTTGATTCATACCTGGAGCAGATTACTACTAGTTACTCAATCGTTTGATTCATAACCTGGAGCAGATTACTACTTGTTACTCAATCGTTTGATTCATACCCTGGAGCAGATTACTACTTGTTACTCAATTGTTTGATTCATAACCTGGAGCAGATCACTACTTGTTACTCCATTGTTTGATTCATAACCTGGAGCAGATTACTACTAGTTACTCAATTGTTTGATTCATAACCAGAACCATATTACTACTTTTTACTCAATTGTTTGATTCATAACCTGGAGCAGATTACTACTAGTTACTCAATGGTTTGATTCATACCCTGGAGCAGATTACTACTAGTTACTTAATAGTTTGATTCATACCCTGGAGCAGATTACTACTAGTTACTCAATGTTTGATTCATACCTGGAGCAGATCACTACTAGTTACTCAATCGTTTGATTCATAACCTGGAGCAGATTACTACTTGTTACTCAATCGTTTGATTCATACCCTGGAGCAGATTACTACTTGTTACTCAATTGTTTGATTCATAACCTGGAGCAGATCACTACTTGTTACTCAATTGTTTGATTCATACCCTGGAGCAAATTACTACTAGTTACTCAATCGTTTGATTCATACCCTGGAGCAGATTACTACTTGTTACTCAATCGTTTGATTCATACCCTGGAGCAGATTACTACTTGTTACTCAATCGTTTGATTCATAACCTGGAGCAGATCACTTCTAGTTACTCAATTGTTTGATTCATAACCTGGAGCAGATTACTACTAGTTACTCAATTGTTTGATTCATAACGAGAACCATATTACTACTTTTTACTCAATTGTTTGATTCATAACCAGAACCAGATTACTACTTTTTACTCAATTGTTTTATTAATAACCAGAACCAGGTACTACTTTTGTTTCCAAATTTTACAAAGGAAATGCACTTAAACGTTTTAAAAATTAAGATAATCGGAGCTTGATATTTGTATGAATAATACTGCCCATTTCCGATTTTGGAATGATGACTAAAGTTTTGAATAACCTGTAAGGTTAATATGCTTATTTCCTTTGAAAAATTCGGAAAGAGTTAAGTAATAAAATGTAATTTTTAAAGAAATTTACCCAGGCTTTCGGACCTCCGCGCAGGATTTGTTTTAATCTTAGAACATATTTTTAAAATATAATGTTAATTATTTGAAGTGAATTTAATTCCTAAATTATTCCTTTTAAGTACAACAAGGACGTTATAGTCAGTATTACTAGTTAAAAGTAAAGCAGTTAAATTGTCAGGTTTTACCGTAGGACGAGATTTAGTGGCTACCTTTTCCCCCTATTGAGGTTTACAGTGGCAACCCTGCTATCTTAATATTTCCTATGTTTATCTCCGTGTTTCCCTCACTAGAAAGGATTTCATCCTAATTACAATGTTATTCAAATTAAACAACCTTTTCAATTTTCCCTATTTATTTTAACACAAAGGGTCTTGGATTAGGAGGGTGTAAATTTCTACAAATTGACGGTAGAGTTTGTGAATACTTTGGACACCTGGTAATCCTGGAATACACTAGAAAACCCCACAAGATTTAATTATCCTCAAGACCGTCATAATATATATGATACTTCTGGTCTCTGATATTGATCAGAAATATGCTTACTGTGCATATGCTTATTATTAAGCATGAGACTTATGCTGCATTATTATAACCATACCGTTTATTTGTTTGGGACCAGCAGTGTTCAATTTCAGACGAACTGAAGGGAAACTGAGACTATGTCCTTAACTCCTACTAGGGCATTTAGATGTCGTCATAATATTCCTACCTTATGGCAGTTTGTAAGTCTGTCCCAAAGAAGTAGAATTTCAAAGTTTTGTAATTTTTGAAATTTATATTTATTCTTTGCCACCTCGGACTTTTACAGCTAACCTTACTTAAATTAATTCAAGTGGTGTAACAAATGATAAAATAAGGTATCTTTACGTGAAAAATGAAATCTAATAATTTCTGTTTTAAATGTAAACGCAAACAGGCATATCTTGACGTGAATAAAAGAATCGAATGATTTTTGTTTTAAATGTAAACACAAAGAGATATTTTTACGTGAATAATGAAATCTAATGATTTCTGTTTTTTAAATGGAAACGTCATTAAACAAATCTTTACGTTTATACTAGTGTAGTTTGAGTAACCAAAAACCGAAGGTGAAACCGCCCAGTGTCGAAAGTTATTCCATAGATTTCTTAAAATATATAAAATATTCAATTATGAACAAATATTTTTAAAGTATTACTCTTCATGTTAAGCTTAACACAAAACGGAAAAACGCTTTCCGACCCAAAAGCCTATCAACGAGTCAAAGGACTGGGTGTGAGGATTCCTCCTTTGAACGGATTTACAAGCAATTGAGCCGCTTTTAATCCGAGCAACTAAAGAACAAAAGGATGAGGTCTTTAATCCCAAGTTAGGAGCTTTCTTAGAGTTTAAAACCATCTATAGCAAACCTTCTCAGAGGTTTTTGTAGACATAAAACTTTATATAAAAGATAGGGAAAAATATTTAACATCTAATATTTATCTTTAGGAATTGTTCTTGAAAATATTTTGAAATCTTTTATTTAAATTTTTTAACCGGAGAAACAATAAGTAAAGTCGCCTTCAAAGTAATTTCTAAATGCTAATAAATAATAAAAGTTGTTCAAATATAAGGCTTTCATGGAAGAAAAATATGATTTATTTAGCTTAAATTAATTTCTTGAAAACTTTAAATCCCATAAATATACGATAACAGTAAATAAATTGTTTTTTTTTTTAATTTTTGTTAGAAGATAAAAATTTAATTTAACTATAAATTAAAATAAGTTTTGCGGGAAAAGCGTACTAAAGAAATTAAGGATGATTTACAGACAAAGAATCTGTTTATATTAACACAAGCTAGGTTATACTGTTGAACCTAATTTATTAGAAGGCATTTAATATACTAACTATAAATATAAATTACTATATAAATACTATATAAATTACTATATAAATTAAATTAACTGTAATAACAACAATTGATCCACTCTTTATCCGTGAATTTCTATAAAATTACACTTAAATGAAGAGAGTTTAAAAAATGTTTAATCTTTTTACAAAATGTTAAAAAAAATTTAGGCCCGTATTCAAAGACGTTTCCTAACTTTTTCCTAACATTTTCCTAACATTCTCCTAACTTTTTCCTAACATTTTCCTAACTTTTTCCTAACATTTTCCTAACATTCTCCTAACTTTTTCCTTTTCCTAACTTTTTCCTAACATTTTCCTAACTCCTAACTTTCTCCTAACATTTTCCTAACGTTCTCCTATCGTGTTTTAAAAGTCTTTTAGAGGCTTCGCATGATTTTATTTTAGTAAGAACCTAAGGTAGTTAAGTCAAAAAGTGATTCCATTGTAAGTAACGTAATATATCGCAAATATCAATGTTATTAACTTATTACCTGGATTTACGACACACTTTGTCATAAACAACAATGCGGCCTTCCTTTGGCGAATGTTAAATATATTAGAAACTTTATTTACATATGTTTTCAGTAAACAGTAGAGTTAATACAAACACAATGTTCAATTATTGTAAAGCTTTCAAAAATAAAGCAGTATCAAGCGTTTCAAGTTTGAACGTGGACCAGGTTGTACGAATCCAAAGGTGTCTAAATGAAGACCTGTTAATCAGTGCAACATTGTTTTCATTTTGCTAAATCATTTACACAAGTTTGTTTTTCGTATTTTGTCATCAAATTCATTTTTGTTTGTGTAAAATTTTTTGGTATAATAATGGCTGAATTATTCACACCGGACCAACAGAATTTCCTCTTTGAATCGATAGCCCGCCACAAACAGACCATAAAAAATCTGATTGTGTTAAAAAAATTTCAGGGTAAACTCACCTTACTAAAAAAGTAAGGTAAGTGGATTAACAGTAACTTATATTATGTAAATTTATGTAGATAGTTATTAATATGACAAAGTGTGTCGTAATCCAGGTAATAAGTTAATAACATTGATATTTTGCGATATATTACGTTATTTACAATGGTATCACTTTTTGACTTAACTACCTTAGGTTCTTACTAAAAAAAATCATGCGAAGCCTCTAAATGACTTTTAAAACACGGGAACGATCATTTAAATTTCGTGGCTTAAAAACATTTCCCTTACCTAAACCTAAGGTGTTAGGAGTAGGAAAAAGTTAGGTGTTAGGAGAATGTTTAGGAAAATGTTAGGAAAAAGTTAGGAGAATGTTAGGAAAAATGTTAGGAAAATGTTAGGAAAACGTCTTTGAATACGGGCCTTAATGTCGGAGGAAATTGATATTTTTCATTATTTTGGTTCTCAAGTAGAGAAAAACTTTTTTATTTAACTTTTGCAAAATTTAAGCCATAAAGTGCATTGTTTTATTATTTTAAAGATATCTCTAGTCATTGGGATTGAAAAGTCGATATCTATGATATCCAAAGAAAGTAGATCACCAATTGCAATTTAGCTTATTACAGTTAGTATTAAATTTCTGCAACATGGTTTTTAAAAAGGGACGAGGCGAAAATTATAGCATTAAAGTTAAAATGACATTCAGGTCATAGATTATATATTGCTAGCTTATATACAGCAGTATGTTTTTCTCTATACATTACTATTCCATTAATTTTTTATATTTAGTGGTCATTCATGAAGAAAGATATTTTCAATTCGATAACTAGCACTTTGCTTTAAATGAGTCTGAAAATGGAAATTATACCTTTAGAGTCTGGTAAGATATTTTGTTATAGATAAATGTTAAATAAAATATATTACAGTAACAGGCTCCAATAAGACATTGGCTTGTTCCTTAACTTCTTTTTATCTACAAGCAGTTTGCTGATGTAAATTGTTTTGGAAGGTTCTTTTGCACTTGCTAAAGTGTTTCAAGATTAAGGATTCCACAAAAATAGGTGTCCGATTACATATTAGAAGTCCATTTCAGTGTTTTTTTATATATATTAAACGGTAGTCTATAAACGCGAATTGATAGGAAGATGTCGTAAGATTTTCGGTACTTAAGGCAGTTAAAGTAAGATTTTACAAAATAGGCTGTTTCTGTGATATTTTTCAATATCGGAGCATCCCTGTATTGCCATAATTACTACAAATCTCCTTTTTATCCAAGAATTTAAAAAAAAGCCTTATTGATACATTATAAAATAAATATTTTTGTCGCCAGTAAAAGATATTAGGGTCAATAATTGACCTAATATACAGGAAATTCAAAATATTTTTAAAATCTTCAATATCAAAGTCTCTTTTAAAACTATGTATATAAATTCAAAACCGATTACATTTATGAAAGTTTAAACCTTTTTTTTCTTTAAAAATGAAAATAAACACATTATATAAATATCGATAATAAGGTAAAGCTATTAGAATATGTTTTAATAAGCGTAAAGTTTTCTTATATTTTTTAATAAGAAGCCGTCTCCCTCTTACTTGCTTATTCTGAATTTATGAAACTAATAAAATATTAATGTATTTATTCATTTTTTTATTGCTTTTTTTATAGAGATTAACACTTAATATGATTAAATTAACAGGTTTTTTTTGTTTGATAAAAACGTTGTTTTGTAATAGATTAAATTATCAGTATTAAAGAGACTTATTCTTTATGTCTTCCTTATTAATATTATTTTGCTATAAAAGTAACAATTAAGAATCTACGTCGAACAGCACTTGCTGTTGTCAACAGCAAGTATCGACGGTAATGATTCTCAAATTGCTTCTTCAACTTGCGGTAAATACAAAGTTTTTAATTTACATTATTATTAATACATTCATTGGGAATCCTGAGTTGATGGTGTAAATAGGAGGTGATAATGTTGAATTGACATGAATAAGATTTTCCTGATAGTAGTGATAGGTTACAGATGAATATGCCATACTATCACTATCTCTCTGATATTGTCCTCCTTCCTTCAACTCTCCCTAGGGTTAGTCTCTAGGCCTCATTACTCACCTGCACAAAAGAATAAGTTTTCGTTTGATTTTGGTTGTAAATTTTTTTTAATCTATCCCGATATGTTAGTGACACAAAGATTATAATGGGTTGTCTTATGATTGATAGAGTAATACATGATCATACAGATAAAGCTGAACAATGCAAATGTTTGTAGAAAACTTAACAAATAAACTTAACAATGAAGAGAACTGAACAAGTAGAAGTTTCTTTCTCTTTTATTTAAAACTCTAACTCCTAAGAGGTGAGAACTAATGGAATTATTGAGGAGCCAGACCTGAAAAACATGACTTGTTTTAAACCGCATCGGCTTCCGTGTTTATTGTCATGAAGATTTAAGTCTTCCACTGGTGACCGCGTCAATGTAAATGAAGAATCCGACGTTTCGCTTCCTCTGTGGAGACATCTTCAGGGATGAGGACAGGTTCAGGATGTTCAGTGTAGTTTTGTAAAGCATTGTGTTTCTATCCATGATGTCCTACATCCCTAAAGATGCTTCTCATAGTGAAAGCAAAACTTCGGATTCTTTATCTACATTGACGCGGTCACTACCGGAATACCTAAATCTTTATGACTTTTTTTGTACTGCTTCAAACCAAATATTTTGAAAAATAAACCATAAACAATATAGAAAAACATAATCTGCCGATCCAGACAGGTAGGCCACCTCTCTGGGCCACATTATGTGTTTGTACAGGCTCAAAATTTTATAAAATCGAATATATTTAAGGTTTCTTGAAATGAGTGGTTCCCTGATGGTCGTGAGCGAAAGTTGAGGAGAACACTCCTTTATAGTTGATACGATTGCTATTTAATCAAAATTGGACAACTATGATCAAAAGTATAGCATTTGAAAGTATTTAAAAAACTTACGTAAAACTGTTTATAGCGAGACCGAAGCTATAGTTAGACCGAAGCTGAACAGGCATTTGTGTAAAAACAGGATTCGTCATAGCAGATTACACTCTCCGTGCTACTTAACTTATCGAAATGATCGAATGAAAACCATAGATTATCAATTAAAAATTGATTTAACTTTATAAGTAGTTAAAGTTAATTTTATGTATTTACTATTTTCTTACATGGAGTTTTTTACGTCACGTAAAAGTTTTATCACGCGAAATAAACTAAGTAAAATGCACGCTGAAAAGTACTATCTCAACTTTCACACTAGTAGTAATAAATAGTCTTGCTTTTATTTTAAACATTTTAGAAAAATAAGCAAACGTTGCTTTGGTTATAGTCGCCTCCCTTCACGTAGCTATTATACTATTACCAGAGAACAAACATGATCCTTTGTTATAGATTTAGGTAAAGTAATTATGTATTTTACATATGTTGTACTATGCATTAATAAATCTCTAATATCCCTTGAAACATAGGTTTAAATAAATCTGAACTGATATTTTAATTACTAGTTAAGATTGTCTTAACTAGTCTTAAACTATTTAATATCAATGTTATCTTTTAGAAGATGAATGAAATGTTGCAAAACTTTGAACATAACTCTTAGAAGAAAATGTAAGGTTTAAAATAATATAATAACGTCCTTCTATAATGTTGAAAATTTTGATATCAAAAAGGAGAAGAAAAGGGGAGATAGAAAAGCTTGTGAAGCATTTACTTCCATTTATTCGGACTTGTGAACGTACAATTCCTTATCTATTCAAAAGCTATGTTTTCCCCTTTTCCCTCTTTTCCTCTGTGACTTCTGACTACTGATAGATACCAGACCTTGCTCTATTCATAGCAACATGTTATTGAAATGTTAGCAATACCCTTTCTGTAACATTACCTGTAAATCGATCCGAAATATTCAAAACCGAAAATGATACGGGAAATTTTTCTTTATTTTGGGATTTTATCATATTCATGAACATTTTAAGTAGATTTATAAAAATGTTCTGCCATTATACAAATTTCTTATATGGAAGGATAAATTTAAAGTACATATAATATAGGGATCTGTTGTGCTTTATAGCTAAATATTACCGAGCTTAGAAAAGAAACGACTCTTCATACTCGTATAAGCCTTGCAAAAGAACTACTTATAAAGAATACTTATTATTTTGCTTATTTTTTATAAATCTTGACTTAGATTTTTCATACTTTAACGTGGATATAAATAAATGAGTATTACATATAATATTAGTTCTTTCATAAAAAATACAATTGTTTTGTTATATTAGCTTTCTCTCAGTTATAATTTCAACGTGACTCCTAACATATTTCTTAATCCTAATTTACATAACTAAATACATAACTTGATAGCTGTTGCTTAACTTAAAGTATAAATAAAGAAGATCCAATTACAGACCAAGGCTTACCCCTATTTCTAAAAAAAGGAAAAAGGCAAGTTCAAACGCGTTTAAGGTTTTAATATAGGACAAACACTTCAGTGTTTTATCTTGCAACTAACAGAACATTTAAGAGCTTAGAACAAAGTATCCTCTCTATCTTATATTTTAACTCTTTAACAAGATAAAAATTAGATTTTGAAAAACCCAGTCTAGGGAAACCTTTATTGCTTTTAAAAGAGAAATTTCAATAATGTATTTACACTCCGGAAGACAAAGAAATTAATTTAGGGAACATTATATGTGTTATATCTAATAATGTGACCATTCACCATTCGCGTTTAAGATTTTTTTCATAAAGGCTGCAAACATGTTCTTTATTTTATATTCTTTTACCCTCTGTTAAAATTATGATAGCCTAACTCATAATATTAGGTTTATGTACTGATCTATATTATTGCTTAAAAATTTACTTAGTCTCGTAATACTAGGTAATATTATAGTTTTGTATAAAACATTGAAGTTAAAATTTTATTGCTTATTATGTTGAACATTTCGCTCATCTCTGGTCATATCGTGAGCAGAAACACTAATTAAAAATAACTTTTTAACTAATTATTTCTTTAGAAAAAGGAAAATAAGTGAATTTTTTAAAAATTTTGCAAAAAATAGATAGCAGAAGAAATAATTATTTTGGTTTAAGATCTTAAACCAAATGATATAATAATAAATTAAAATCTAAGTAAGTTCTCTTTAAATTGGCTTATCAAATCTATTTGATCTATAAAGATATTTATTCACAATTTTTATCCGACTAAGGAGAGAAAGAACCAAGTTTAAAAATTAATAGATTAGTTACAGTTAAGGGAAGGATAGAATTTAATTATAAAAGGGTCTAAAAGTTAGGAGAGGATTAAGAAGTCAGTAATATCGGACCCCGACAACCTATTTTTCATCTCGCTTCATTTTTACTCACTTCTCTCCTGTTAAATTCATTATCTATGATCTTAGATATTATGTTACCAGGGACACCTTTTTCATCAAATTATCTGGAAAAAAATATTAATGAAAAAAAATGATAATAAACTTTTTATAAACTTTTGAAGAGAAATTGATTTGTAATGGAAGTTTTAAAAAATATCCAGGTTAATTTCATTTTTTGTCTAAAAGTTAAAGTGAAAATTCAATTTTTGTTAACTTGATATCCGAAGCGATAGGATAAGAGGAAAAGATAATAGGGCGACGTGAAAGCTTACATATTGCTTCTATTGAAGCATAAACGAATTGAAGCTGTTATTTGTATCGAAGCATAAAGGCTTCAATATGACGTTGATCCTACAGTTGATAGTTTGATAAAGATTGATATTTTTATCTTAGCAAAACAATTTTAGCAAAGCAAAGTAAAATTTTCTAAAAGGTAAGAATAAGAAAATATACATAGAGACAAATAAATCCAATGTTTTCTACTTCAGGATTTCTCAAAAATTAATGTTAATAAGAATTAAATAAGATATTTTGTTAAATGTATATCTTTAATATACGTAATAATAATATCAGTAAAGTTAAATAAATATATAAGGTTGCTATATTGCCGCATAGTAACTTTAGTCGCTTGATTGTAAAGTATCAAGTATGTCCCAGGAACCCAGGGATGATTTTTTTTCAAAATATTAAAGTAGAGTTAAGTAAGAATACCAACGGTCTGGTGTATTACTGCAGGGCTAAACAATATGCTGACTCAGCAAAATTTTTAAATTATTATCTTATTCTAAAAAAATAAAATTAGTTTCAAATGTACTTAAGAAAACGAATCATTTGTAGTCTTTGGTAATTTTTTACCTATATCACTTTAAGATTTTTAAGATAGAGCCTACATACGCTTGACAGCAGTGACAGCGTAAAAAATAAATTAAAAAAAAAGAGAAGAAAACCGCCCTAAATCTACTAAAATAAGAAAAAACAGTATTTAAGAACTTCTAGAAGACAGCACCAAGAAAGAAGAAGTCAAGAAGAACAAAGAAATAATAAAAAAAATGCAAGAAAACAGCGGAGGACTAAACGAGGTAATGGAGACCAATCAACTTACTATGACGGACATACCAAATACACCAGAACAATATGACACACATGACATGGGTCCATACCATGTTATAATACAACACAAAAATACCAATTCTAATAATAAAGGAATATCAAGACTCCACCCCATGACGATAGGTAAACTATTACATGAAACCTTAGGATTTAAAAACAACGAAATTACTCAAATAACCAGTATTTCTGTAAACAAAATAAAAATAACACTTAATAATAGAATTAATGCAAACAAACTCATAACTTCCCAAACACTAAATGAAAATTATAACACATTCATACCAAAATCAATAATCTACAAAAAAGGGGTTGTTCGGGGAATTGAGCAATCCTTAACACAGAATCAGAAATTTTACAAAATATGAATTTTCAAAATACAAAATATAAAACTAATTAACGTTAAACGAATAACAAGAAAAGTGATTGACAACAATACACCAAAATTTATCCCCACACAATCAATATTATAACAGTTAGAGGCCAATCATTACCACCCTTACGCTTATCTACACTTTGTGAGATGCCCAATTGAACCGTACATTCCCCGAGTATACAGTGTCAAAATTGTCTCCGATTTGGACATAGAGAAATTGATTGCAAAGGTTCTACCCGCTGTGAAACATGCGGGTTAAACCCTTCAACTCATGGAATAAATGATAAAACGAGATACAACAATGTCCTAAAATAACTTCCCCATATGTATTCACTGTAAACAAGGACATAAGACAACAAACTTAAAGACTGTCCCGAATTTAAAATACAAAAAAGCATAAAGAAACTATGGTAAATAATATATCTTTCGGCGAAGCAAATTAAAAATTAGTAACAAAACATATGCAACAGTCCTTCAATCTGAACCAACTGAAACTATTCCCAACCTAACCATAAATACTGAATCACGCAAATATCAAATACAACCTTACCAATCCCAAAAATATCCTAAGCGCCAAAAACTTCATCATATAGCCCCCGACAATAAACTTATATACAAACCCTATAAACCCCAAACAAACACCGGGGGACTGATACAGTCAAATCCCTATAAACCAATGACTCATACTGAAAACTATAATATTGACATTAAACAACACATAATAAACATTATAACTGAAGTAACAACAATATTTACAATTACACACAAACATTACACAAACTCACATAGACGACAATACTATAAAAACTTAATACATTCTAAACTCAACTCACCATAACATGTCTTGGCCTCTTAACAAGACAAACAACCACTGCAGTGTCTTGAATGCTCGCAAGTTTAACTTGCGAGCATTCAGGATACTGCAGTGGAACATTAGGTCAGCAAATAACAAAAAACATTCTCTTGAACACCTCTTATTCACATCCAATATAGACATAGCATGTCTTTCTGAGACATGGTTTGACAAACAAACTAATATCACCTTTAAAGGATATAATTTACTATCTTTTAACAGACAGAGCGACAGAAAGGGTGGTGGAGTCGCAATATTAATTAAATCTAATATACAGTACAACCCACTCCATAACCTACCACACATACACACAGACATTATAGGAATACAAATAACATATAAACACTCAACATTAAATATAATTTCATTATACAACCCACCAACAAATAAAATAACGACAAACCAATGGCTTAATTTATTCAACTCTTTAACCCCATACCTAATATTAGGAGACTTTAACAGCCATCACACGGCATGGGGATGTACTTATAGTGACTTAAAAGGAGACAACTTACTGACAGCAATTGAAGATACCAATACAATTGTTCTTAACAATCACAAACCAACCCTAATACCCAAAATAAATCAAAAAACTAACTCTGTAATTGACCTTTCTCTAGCTTCTAACACTATTGCAACGGACTTTACATGGACAATTTTAGACGACCCTCATGGTTCCAACCACCTCCCTATAATAATTGAAACAAACTCTATTAATATACCTAAACTATACCGGTATCCAGCAAGACGCTGGAATATTGATAAAGCTAACTGGACAGAATACATGACACTTTACTAACTTTGACACAAAAAGTATTAGATAATCACATCCAACCAACTTACGATGAATTTATACAAGACATTAACGACGCATGCAAAAAATCTATCCTGAAATAAAGAAACGTAAAATTACTTCAATTCCGTACCCTAATTTAATTCATTGGTGGGACTCTAGTTGTGAACAAACTAAAAACGATCGTTATAATGCTTACCAAAATTACAGTACTAACCCTAACTTACAAACTTTATTAGTTTCAAAAGAGCAAATGCTAAATTTAGACGAACATTAAAACGTAAACAAAAAATGGTTGGAAAAATATTGTGACAGCTTAAACTTTACAAAAAATTCCCCATCCTCTGTTTGGAAATCTTTTAGAAAAATAAACAAACTGAAATTAATGAGTCCCATACTAATACAGGACCATGGCTCGAAGACTTTATGGACAAACTTGCCCTCCCTCAGTTACCAACATAACTCCACCCTATATCCCAACCAATAATAATCACATACTGACCGAAACTTTTACAATCAATGAATTAAATGCTGCAATAAAGCACAGTAATACTGCTCCCGGCTTTGATAATATTCACTATGACATGATACATCACTTACCAACAATATCAAAACAAATTCTTTTAAATATATTTAATAAATTTGGACTTCTCAACAAAATCCCTGACTCATGGCGCACATACATAATACTCCCAATAAAAAAACCAGGAAAAACTGTGTGACATAGCTTCAAACTATGACCAATATCTTTATCATCTTGAATGCTGAAGACATTTGAAGATTACTAAAAAATAGATTAGAATGGTGGTTGGAATCTAATAACAAACTGCCTTTTTCACAAAAGGGCTTCAGAAGACATAAATCAACCCTAGAAAGTCAAACACAACTAACAAATGACATACATAGTGCATTTACTCAAAAAAAAAATCAGTATTTATCTCTCTATTAGACATCACCGGAGCTTATGACAACGTAGATTTAACTATACTTTACCACAAACTTTTACGACTAGAATACAAACAAACTGCAAACTTTATCATTAAATTAATAACTGACCGAATCCTTCTTTTTCGAATTAACGGTCAAATAGTCGGACGTAGACTCACAAGACGAGGTGTCCTCAAGGGCCATCTTAAGCCCACTTTTATACTTAATACATACCTTTGACTTAGAACAATTATAACCCTCCTGTAAAAATACTTCAATTTGCTGACGACATACTTATATATATATATAAACAACAAAATAAATGACATGATAACGACCTAACTAACACCCTAAAACAATACAAGAATGGACAAAACTTACTGGGTTAGAACTATCCCAAGACAAATCTGAATGTTGCATCTTTACAAGACGTAACAATATCCTTCTTGATGACGAGATTCTTTTTGACAACATAAGAAAAAAGAAAAAGAACTGTTAGATTTCTAGGACTCTACCTTGACAAAAACTGACATGGAAAGACCATATTAAATACAGTAGTCTCAAAATGTGAAAAATACCTTAACATCATGAAAATGGTCAGCAATAAAGCATGGGGATGTGACCCAAAAACTCTTATCACATTTTATAGGGCAACAATACGGGCATGCATAGACTTTGCTCCCCATTTACGGTAATGCCAAACAATACTACTTTACAAAACTAGACCGTTTACAATACAGAGCTTTAAGATTATGTATGGGATATCTTAAATCCACACCAATAACAATAATACATACTGAATGCTCAGAACCACCACTTAACATACGAAGACAATATCTGACTGACAAACACTTCATCAAATTATATCTCAACAATCTCTTTACTAACAACTATTGTCAATTTAAACAACAAAATAAATAATAATCATCGATACTGGCGACATAAAACACCTCCATTACATATAAATAGCTACAAACTATTACAGCCTCATCTCAACAAAGTATATACCAACATAAATTACTCCCAATCTATCAAATTTCTTTTGAAGATATCTACCAAACAATAACAATAAACATACCAAAACTCACTTATCCGTACAACAACATAACTTTCCATGAACAACTATACAACATATATCCACAACCCACCTACTTAATTTACCGACGGATCAAAACAACAAGACAAAAACTGGTTACTCATATTATGACTTACAACTAAAAATTGGGCAAAGTTTTTCATGCCCACAGTACACTAACATATTTACATTAGAAAGCTTAGGAATCTTACAATCTCTTACATATATAAAAACATTACAAAATACTCAAAACAAATACACTATTGCTTGCGACAACCAAGGAATACTTACAAAACTATCCAACATTTCACTCACTTCCAAAATGGATCACATATATATGCATATCCTACAAGAAATAAACGAACTGACCAAACAGTACAAACAAATAGACTTTATATGGGTAAAATCACACTCTGGAGTCCAGGGAAATGAACAAGCTGATCTCCTTGCAAAAAATCCAACAAGATCATCGAACTATAAAATACCTGCAAGTGATCTTATATCACTATCAAAAAAGAAAATGATAGAAGACTGGAACACCAAACTCAACGAAGAACCAGAAAAGGGGAAAATTTTTAAAGAAATCATCAAGATAGTTCCCGCTAAACCTTGGTTCTGGAAATCGAAACTGTCAAGAAGAGATATTGTCTGCATAAACAGATTAAGAAGTCAACATGCCAGATGCATTCAATATCACTACAAGATTGGGTTAAGCGACTCCCAGCATGCCACTCCTGCCCGACAATAGACGAAACAGTAGAACACATCCTACTAGACTGCACAAAATACAAGACAGAACGGACAAATTATATCAAGATGTCAAACTTCAAGATATCCAAGAAAATACTGAAAAATCAAGACTTGCTCTTTCTCAAAATTAAAAAATATAATTACAACTCAAATTCGTAAATAAAATTAACTATTCCCCTTAGCCTCAAAAAAAAAAATCTAGAGACCAAACCTTAACAGTTAAATCCCCAAACGTAAAAAAATAATAACATAACCTTTACACCCAGGACCGCGTGTCCGATCAACCTGATTGAGGTTTTTCTGTGGTTTTCCTCAATTTACAGGCGAATGCCAGGTTGAATCATTAAAAGTCAGTCCACAGACTGCATAGACAACCTTTTTGAAACTCCTGCAAACTACCTATACAATATAATCCTATTCAAACCCACCAAAAATACCTTTTGACAATTCCCCCAAAAAAAATAAACAAATAAATAAAAAATAAAAAAAAAATAAAATACCCAAACCAAAAAATATAAAATTATCCTTGACCCAAACAAACCCCTCACACCCCAAAAAATTACCAAAATTTATACACACAAAAAATAACAATAAATAAATAAAATAAAGAGGCACAAATTACCCTAATCAATAAATTATATGGTCCGGTATACACAAAATAAATATTGTATTACTTTTGCCAATAAAGAACTTGTTTAAAAAAAAAAAAGATAGAGCCTATCGAGATATCTTGTTGGCACTCATTATATATTTCATACCTTGAATATAAGTGAACTCTATAATAATCATCATATTTTTTATGATCATCATACTTCATAATTATATTTTACAACCCCGAAGTAAAACACCAGACCGTTGGTTTTCTTTTTTTAATCAATGCTTTTGGAAATCATATGATCCAGTGGTTCATAAATGTTATGGACCCTGGGGTCCTGAATTATTAAAACTTACATCAAAAATGTATATAACTTACTACTAAACGAAAACAAACTTTTAATCAGGAATCCTCAAAGAACCACGAATCTATCTACTCAACTAATAATCTAGATTATCTAGGTTTATTCTAGTAACAGAAATAGTAGCGTCGTCTGCAATATACAAAAATAGAATTGCTTTATTATTTGCTACTCTGTAATAATACAGTCACAAGGTTTTTTCTTGGGAGACACACAGATTCGATTATTTATATTTCTTTTCGCTTCTCACAATAAAAGAAATTTGCCAGACATTTACAATCTGTGCCATATTAATTATTGAAAGTAAAGTATAACTTAAAAAATGCAGTATTGAGAAATAATTTTCATTAAAGTTTTAATATATATAATTCATTGAATTAAAGTAATTAAATAATACTATCGGGTCTATATACCGACTTAGGTTCTTTGACCCAACTTAGGTTCTTGAATCTTTGCTGTCGTGAGTAAATATTTATTTTTATTAATTAAATATAAAACAAAAACAAAGCACAGTAAAGATACAGCTCAAAATTTTGGGGGTATACTCAGTTGTAAAAACTGTTTACGAAGACGGGGAGGGGGGGGGGGGGTGTGCAAAAATTTTTAATGTTACTGCGTAGTGAAAAAAGAGAGCTTTAAATTTTCTCAACATGGATCAAATCAAATAAATCTTTATCCAAGGAACAATATGTTTATTTATAAATTGATTTAAATAAAAGCGATATGCAATTTGTTTAAATATTTAAAATTGCACATACTGTACACAAAAATAATTTACAACAATAAAATGGATTACCATTCATAGGTATATACTTATACTTACAGGGTAAAGCATTTTAGATGATCCAACATTAATCCCTTTAAAAAAAGAGAAAAACATGGTCCTAAAATTTAGAAAGTGGTCTCTATTCCCAGTAAATTACCTCTTCAAATTTATCATTGTCATTTTATTAACTATTACCCATAAGCATTAAAAGTTAAGTTATAGGATACCGTCATATTGCCTTTTTAAAAAACCGTGAATTGCAATATCTGATTCCTGCAAGTACAGATACCTGTCCCAGATTTTTGTTCAAAGCAAAAAAAGTAATGTTTTTAACAAAAATCTATGATATGTGTTAAACATCAGCGTTATGAAAATTACCAAAATATAGTGATATTGGTATCAAATTGCTTAGAATTTTTTTCAGAATCAAAAATAAGCAATATTACAGTATCTTACAACTTAACTTTTTGTAAGTTACCAAAAGTAGTTACAAAATTAAATTGGTTAGAAAAAATTACATTAATTTTTATTTGAGGGGTGGGGTGTCAAATAATACCATTTTAGAGTTGTATTATTTAAATTAATAATAGAGAACAATCTATTTTTTGTAACGCTTTTTCCCCAAACAAACAATTTTTTATTTGGTCAAAATGTTGGTTGGCAGCCTCCCAAAATTTATAAGAGGAACTCTACTATTTTTTTATTGGCTCAAATTTCGTTTCAGGTCAAAAGAAGTTGTTTAGGACAATAAACATTTTTCTAATATTTTCTTTTGGTGGGCAGCACCACAAAAAATTTATTAGGGGGGTCCGATTAAAAAAATAGATTAAAATCCAACATAATAATAAAAAATAAGAAAATATAAAAATATACAAAATAAAAATAAAAATTGAACAAGAACTAAATGACGTAAACGTCTTGAGATAAAATCTTGTATGCACCTTAGGTGTAAAATGCTATTTTTACCCTAGCAATTACCTGCCCCTGCTTTGCCCTGAAAATTAATAGTCATGACTTCCTCGGCTTTGCCTAAGGAGATTACACATATATACCTTGGCTTCGCGTCAAGAGTTAAATGCTTTTGTTCCCTCGCCTTAGGAACCAACAAACTGCTCAGGGAAATAATAGCATTCTTTACTCTCTTGGTGCATAAATAACTATTACTACCATAAAAAATTAAAATCTTTACTATTATATATTTTTAAATAATAGCGTTCAACGCCTGGCAAGAAACGTCTCGCGTTGCTACTTTTAGGTTTATAAGATTCTGTTTTGGTGATTTAAGACCTCCTCAGTAGTTTTACCAAGCAGTCTGTCTGTGTAAGTGTGTTTCTGTTATACAATAGTATAACAATAATACAATAGTAAGTGTGTTTCTAGTTGTACAATTCTAAAAATTATTTTTATGACGTCATTAAGTAGCAATAAGGGCTTAGCAAAAGTTCATAATACATATTATTACACATTCTTTAATGCCATGCATCAGTATACTAATTTTCGTTTAAATTCGCTTGAATATATACTGTTATTATTTGATCATACAAATCAAGCAGCATCGAGCGAAGTCAATGCCTGAAAGCGTGAACGCTGATTGTATTTACTGTCTAAAGTCGAGCGAAGCAAGTCCAAAGACGTTTTACATAATAAATTTAGTAATTTATATATTCTAAGCGAATCCGATGTAGTGTGGATGATCGTAGCGAATCCGTTTTTTTACCTTTTTCTATATCTATATAGAAAAAGAATATTTTGATGAATCTCAACAGTTATAAAGAGGATTTCGTTAGTTCTTTGAGGCCTGACGTTTAGGCAAGCTTGGCTGAAACGTCATCTTAGTAATTTTGACTTTTTTATCCCGTTTTGGACCTGAACAATCTGTTAAAAGAAATACACTAAAAAATTGCAAGTAAAATTTTCAATTATCTATCCTAGGTTAATCCTTGGGATTAATATTTGGGCGATTATACTCATAAATTATTTTATTTAATATACTAATCATATAAAATAATGTTTTATCATATTAGAAAATAGAGCTGATTGCAGCGCGTGGCTAGCGTGCCACGAGGCACGTTTCATTGCTATTCTTAACAATAGGTGACGAGTTTCTCGATATAATTATAATACAATATGATTCCAATATACAATGTAGAAAAAGTGGGATTTTTTTCTGATGAATCATTAATTAAAAGAAACTTTTCCAATCAATCACATGTCATTTTTTAATAAAATTTTAAACACAATTTCATAAGACCAGACATTGTAGCATGCTGTATTTTCTTTGAAAAAAAATAGGCTTTTCAACCTAGTACAAAAACCAACCTTAGAGAGGGGAAACCTATGAAAACTGGGTTGTTGTGATTACTAACCCATCTGGTGAGCAAGAAAAAATTTAAGGATATCGATAAAATAAATGGCAAATGTTTTTAGAAGAATCTGTGGTAAAAGATGATAAAAAACCTAAATACAGTTGATAAACAAAAAATTTGAATAAGGTGTCGTTTCCATTTTTTTGGGAGCACTAAATTGAATCAACCCTGGCCCGGAGTCTTTGACCGCTCATCGAAGCTAGGGTTCCAGAGGTTCAAATCTTGGTACCGGCAATAATATTGTATCGTTATATTATCACTTATATATATTTCCAATCTGAAATAGCGTCACAACTTCTTTCTTAAAGTTTTGGAATGTTTGTTTTATTACTCTGACATTTGTTTAATTTTCGGTTCAGTGGTGCCTCTAGCACAACTAAAACCAACAAGCTTATAGGTAAAAAGACGAAGTAGATGTTGTTATTATTTTGAAATATTCCATTTCTGGAGTTTTA
Source organism: Microvelia longipes (assembly GCA_018340805.1). Taxonomy (NCBI): domain Eukaryota; kingdom Metazoa; phylum Arthropoda; class Insecta; order Hemiptera; family Veliidae; genus Microvelia; species Microvelia longipes. The sequence continues at coordinate 53,547,436 of JACMZG010001911.1, read as the reverse complement.
ATAACTGTATTAAAAAAATATACATACTTAGATAAGTAGATGTATAAACACTTTCGTTGTAAAACTGTATAACGATCAATCGACAAATCTGATTCCAACGCAACTTAATATATTAAGTTCTGTGATAGAAAAAAAAGATTAGTAGTTATTATCATTATAAGATTAGAAATTATTGAATTATTAGGAATGATTCAATGAAGCATTAATCAATCACGTTAATTTTTAAATAAAATTTAAAAAAATTTATATAATATTTATATTTATAATGCTTGTTTGAGGTACTCTAAGTAGAACACGACTATATCCACAATTTTGCTTTGAATATTAAGAATATTAATATTCTTAACAATACTTAAGAATATTTTGCCTTATGACCCAATGTAACAGTCTACCTGTAGTACACAGGCTTACTGGTTGTGACAAAAGGATGCTACAAAATTGCATGTCTCAGTCCAGTTTGTAAGAATTAAAGGTTTATCAAAAAATTTACCACATGAATAAAAAAAATGTATTCTTTAAAGCTCAAATTACATTTTATATCAAGGAAATAAATACATAAACTAAACGCCTACATCGTTCGAGCACAAAAACTTAATTTTAAATCTACAACACAGGGAAATGAAAATTGTACGATTAAAGCCAAAACCCAAAAGCTAAACACTTAAACAAGGTAACTCTCTCGTGTATATTAAAGATTTGAAATTTTCAAAACATTGAAGGGTATCGAATAGCTAAAGCTAACAACTCCTTTGCAAACATATTTACTTCTAATCACTCTTATTATGCAGCTTTAAAATTACATTGGAGCTTATAAAGGATCATTTTGACCCCCTTTCCACCCGTATATGATTAATCGATAGATAATCAGAACCAATCAACTACGTCATGAGTATCCAAAACTACACTTAAAAGGATCAGGCTACGAAAAATTTTCTCATACAGATTTATACGGTATTCATTCTTCTGTGACATATTTGATTATTTAGTTAATTCAAAAAATTAAGGCTATTATTTTCGATACCTACCAAGGAAGTACTAATAACTAAGTAGCAAGGTAAAGTCAAGAAATGTAATCATCACTATAAAGCATACATCATCAATTCAATCAATTGTTAAAATATAGCATCTCGAAATCATGTTTCATCAGCCAATTTTAGATTTCGATGAACTATTGATGCTTTTATAGATACCTTTGGCCACCAAAATAGTTTTTTTGTTCTAAATCTTTCACCGATAAAACAAACTACAAAACGTATCTCATGTATGAAAAACTGACTAGCGCGTTTTGGTGTTTGAGCCACCTATGTATACAACATCTTATTGGACCCAGAAGACTTTAAAGTAGGAATAGAATTAATTTACAACAATTTTTTTAACTCTTTGAAATTATCAGAAACCCCTTAATGACCACCGTTTTGAGATACCATGTTAAATTTCCCCCAATTTAAATATAATTTTCATTCTCGAATGATTATTGTTCAATGTTTTACCTAATTCTGTTAAGCCGTTTGATGAGTATCGTTTATACAAGAAAATGGCATGTACATGCACACATTCATCAAACCTAGAACTCATACCAACCTGTACATAAAGTTACGATTCATACATACATACAACGACTATTAACTATTTTGATTCCTGGATTCTGTACTAAGTCCTGTTTTGAGGTCACCTAATGCCGACAGTAGATGTCTTTCAATTTCTCTTATTCGTGTTTTGTCCAATATTCAGAAATAAATCATCAGTTAAAGTTAAAGGCATCTCATTGGCTTAAAGATTTTATTCAAATTTATATTCAAGGGTATAAAAAAAATTTAAAAATTAAGTTTAATTAACTTTAAATTAACGAAAATATTAAATTATGTACTTCTTACATTTTTGAAACATCTTTTAGAATAGTTGATATTTTTGAACAACACTTTTTTTGCTGAAGGGCTTTAATAATGTGAAACTTAAAACGTTTTATGTTGGTTGAAACTGTAACGGTAGTTTATAAGGTCAGAAGGATCGACCCCAGGAGATGACTGCGTAGACTAATGAATCTAAAAGGGAGGTTATACGGCTCTCAGGGGGATGAAAGCCTCTAAAACACTCATGAGAACAGGACTCCAAAACCTATATATTAATAAAGTTCCCCTTTTAGCACCGAAATAAATAATAAATGGGCCATGAAACTCAGACGTGGGGCGACTGAGACATTGTAAAAAACTAAAACATCGCCTCACTATGTGTATTAAATAATGAACTAATTTTGACGTTTCGGTCTGGTCGTAAATTTAGGCGTTTTAAGCTCTGTCGATTTTATCCTCTGGAATTTACCCTCAGAGCTCGGAATTTATCTATTTTTTGTCAGATCATTCCCTCATATAATTATATAAATTCTCAGAATACGACGTCTATTTATAATTTCAAAATAATAATTCTGGCGTAGAGGTCTGCATGTTGGGCGAATTGGTTTTGGATTATCTTGGTCAGCAATCCAGCTTTTTCTCTTGCCCAGGGTTTCGGATGACTCTTCATAGTCTGAGTTGCGACACTTCTACTAACTTGCCAATTTTTTTACGATTCTTTCAAACGTATTGCTCCTATTTAGTTTGTACAAAGTCTAAAATTATGCTCGTGCTTGCTTAATTAGCTCTGCACCACATTTTGGATATCCATTCAATCATTCGTTTCTACCGATCATTAAAATGTTTTTATCCAATTTACTTTGAAGTTAGGAAAACTCACAAAAAAAAGTATAACGTGATTGTTGAGACTAAGAAGTGTAAACCTATAACCTAAGCAATGAAAAAGAATTCCAAAGGAAATTATTTCAGCTATAGTCAGAATTATTTGTACTTAATAATAATTATGGCCGATACAATGATGCGGATCCAGGTTTTAAGGGCTTTTCACAGAGCATTCATTGGATTCAGTTTTATTAGACTAAGTTCGCCTAAATACATCGGGAACAAATCTTTACGCGAAAGTTACCATTTGAATTAAATACTATTATTTGATTAAAGATAGCATGTTTACAAGATTTGTATATTGAGATTTTATATAATATATATATATATATATATATATATTATATATATATATATATATATATATATATTATAATTTAATGTCATGAGGTTGGGAAGGAAAAACTGTGGGTTAGTTTTATGGCAGATATTATTTAAAATAGGTTAAATTTTAAATTAAAAGTGGGTAATACTGCAAATTTTTAGGTAATTTTTAAGACACAGTTATGTTATTTTTGTCTGAATTTAAAATGCATTGCGGGCAAAAATCGATGAGAAAAAAGCTTAGCTTCTAAGTAAAAAAAGCTGACTATTCTCCATAGAATTATTTTTATGAGAATATATCATTTATAACGTCATATCGTCAAGCTACGACAATAAAGTTAAAATATATTTTTATAAGCATAAAAGCAAATTAGAAAAGAAAATATATTCTTAGTCTTTATAAAAAATAGAAATCTTGAAGGTTATTAAAAATTTATAAAGTTTGCGTCTAAAAATAAAAATTCTTACACTCGGGAGTAAAGTTGTCCTTTATTCCCCTGTGTGTCTGTACGTAAAGTACCTTCATTGAGTATTAATATTTTGTTTAAAGTAGCATAGACATTCAACTCTAAAAAAAAACACCCAATTGAAAAAGATCTTTTTTTCTCTAGTAGCTAGGGGAAAATATAAAAAACAACTTGAAGGGAACCTTATAGCAATTTTTAAGTAGGGTCACCACTTTTGAGCCCTTTTGTGGTATTTCTTTAAAGAGCTTGAAAAAGCTCCTTTTCTCCCCCCTTTTTTAAGTTTTACTTAAAAAACAAAACGTTAGGCATTATAATGACAAAGACATCTTGTTTATAAAAATAAACTCCGATTTTCTCTTCTTCATTATTTATTTAAATTTGAAATCGATTGAGAGAGCTCAATGCCACTTGTTGCAGAGGTTTTATTCTTTTGTTACCTTTGTCCAAACTTATACTTTTCGAAACGTTTGGTCAATTAGGGGATTTTTTTTTGACAAAATTTTAAACTAAAAAAATCAATTGCAATCTAGCCTAGATTGAACTACTACGCCGTGCCAGCGTAAGTGGGTAAGTTGCGTTGTCGTGTACAAAAAAATGATCATTCTCTACATATTCCTAACTTGAGCCATAATTATTTATTTATTATTACGATTTATAATTATTTATTTATATATATTAAAAGCAACAACAACACTTTTAATAAATATTTATAATGATTTTTTGACTGTTTAAAGTATGGCAATTTTGATATGACGAGTTTGATTAATCTCAAAATCTTATTGGTTCTTCCTCCAAGAGGATTTAATTTTTGTGCCTAGTTTCATTGAAATTGGATCAGCCATTTTAACTGAAGAGTGTTAACAAGAAATGTGAACATAATTTTATATATCTCGAAAACTGTGTGCTGTACGAATGTGGCTGTGGTCTCTTTCTATTTAGAAGACTTCAAAATATCATTAGAAGCACTTATTATTTTTCACACAAATATTTTTCCGTAAATTTTCATAATATTTATTTTAAGTTAGCCTATTTTGTCACGCCGTGTTGAATTAAACCCATAATCTAATCAGTTCTCCCTCTCCTTAAATTAAAAGCCCAAGTGTCATTAAAATTGGATAAGCCGTTTGACCTATTGCGGGCCAACAAGAAATGTGCACATTCATACATATACACACTCATTATCATACAAAGAAGCTTAGTAATAACTGACACAATATAATTGTGGGAGATACACCTAGGAAATGTAACTAGCAAAATGCTATGCTACATCTAGAAACTGTTCCATCATTCGACATTCGTCATCATTAATGGCTGGACATAATGTCATGTCCCACTCGTCTCTGGTAAATACTTAATATTATATTCTTCATAATTAATTGAATGTCAGAGTGAGTTTGTCGGCACCCTGATGAGTTAGACGTAACGAACCAGAGTGGGACATGACATTATGTCGAGCCATCAATGATGACGAATGTCGAATGATGGAACAGTTCCCAGATGTAGCATTGCATTTTGCTACTTACATTTCCTAGGTGTCTCTCGCACAATTATATTGTTTCAACTATTTTGCAAAACTCGGTAGTATCAAATTATATTAGTATAAGTAATGACATATTTTTTCTTGTGAGACATAAAAGTATTGTAAAGTAGCAAGTGATAATACATCTTTTTAAACTTTATAAGTGGATTACGCTACGGATTATGACACTAACCCTATAAGACCATTTTTCTTCGAAAGTTCGCTTAAAAGTTATAAGTGGGGCTATTTTAATAAAATATCTGATCTTTTTTCCTCTTCTATGACTGTTATGATTTATCTAACTCCTTAACTTTATTGTCTTAGCCTAATGAATATTATATAAGTCCTTTAAGCTGTAGCGTGTTTACAAGAAATGCGCACATTCATTGACTCATACATACAAACACCATTTTTCTTCAATCACTGGGATTTGTTGTTTCTGAAGCTGAAACTGTGACCTTTGATAAAACAAAAATGGGGTTTTTGCTTCCCCTGTTTATAGAAAAAAGGGTAGCAAAACTGAAATAGGGTAGATTTGACTTTTGAAATTTTAATCGGCAATTACTTGAAAGTTAACGATTAGCATGTTTTTTAAATGTAAAACAACATGTCGTTTAAAAGTGTAATACATATTTTTAGAAATTTAGTGAAGCAAGTCCAAAGCTTTTACAACCTCAAGGTGGTGTTAATATTTTATCATGAGAATGACCTTAACGAGTTCAAAGCTTTCACAACCTTAAGATTCTGTTAATATTTTATCATGAGGATGACCTTAACAAGTCCAAAGCATTCACAATCTTAAGGTTGTGTTGACATTTTATCATGAGGATGACCTTAATAAGACCAAAGCTTTCACAACCTTAAGATTGTGTTAACATTTTATCATGAGGATGACCTTAACGAGTCCAAAATTATAAGTAAAAATTTCGAGGAACCCTGTACCCTATTTTGTACAATCAAGCCTGCCTTTTATTTAAAATTTCAAAGTAAAAATACGTTATAGTTAAGGTACAATGAAGTTTTAATTTTAAGAACACATCCAAAAAGATATTTTATTCTCTTGGCAAAACGTGTTCTGAGGAAAGACGCGTAGAGATCTACTTTTGTTAAAAATTAAGTTAAATTACAAAAGTTAGATTAAAATAAAACTTCAACTCTTTTGAATAAAAATTGTGAATGGAAGAGGTGTAAAAAATAAACGACGTTAGAAAGTTTGGTTTTCCTGTAAATAAAACACGCCGATGTTTTTATGAAGTCAAGTTGCTTCCTTAAACTTAACTGTGTTCCTCAACCATTCTCTAACCGATTTCTTTTCTTGACAGTTTATCAAAGCATTTTTGCTATGAATCATTTAATAAAGCGGCATTTAGTGTCTTTATTACTTACTAAGAAGGCAGATGATCAAGAACCATTAGATTATTATAGTATATACTCTACTTTTTTATAAGCTCTACTTATTTGATTAATAATGCAGACTTAGGATAATTAGTTATACTTATATCTTTAATTATTTTTGTTTGGGTTATATGTGATGCATTAGTTAAATGATTTTGGGTAAATAGAAGCTTCGTCAAAATTTGTTTTTATTGTAAATAACTATTACGTAATAGACTGACTGGGTTAGTAGGATAACCTCGGTGAAACAAGAGGTAGAGAAGCAATCATCCTAACTATTTTCCACCCACTCAACCGAACAGATGTAAAGGTCATACACGTAGATGCATATTTGGGAAATATATATGTCATTAGCACCACTAAGAATGGTTAGATTGATCTAAAGCTGATTTCAATCGATTCAGCAGGTCAAGGCCCTACAATATATTTAAAACTATTCCAAATTTTAAAACTTTACGACTCCATAACGGCGGTGGAAAGACACCATATATTTTTCACAAACAATAGAATTTGTAATATTACCAACCTCGGTTATGAAGCACAAGGGTAAAACTTTTACAGACTTACCCACACACACTTGTAGATTTAAGAGGACACGCGAAATAGATCCCGGATAAAATCTGCCTGGTTAAAATGTACCCAGATATATGTCCCCGGATAAAATGTACCCACGATAAAATGTTCATAGATAAAATTTTCTCGTATAAAATGTTCCCTTATCATATATTTCTTACGTTGTAGGATATAAGTGTTTTTGCTATTTATCGAAGTATGCGGGAACCACCCGAAGTGGAATTTATTTTCACTTTCACAGCATATTCCTATTAAACTTGCTGTGAACAAATTCGACCGTTTGACTTATAGGACGACAACAACCACCCTTTGAGATTCGTACTCCCAACCAGGTATGCGGAAACTACACGAAGTAGATTTTGGTGATATGTACTTACAGAACATATTTTTAATAAGCTTCGCCTGAACAAATTCTAATTATTAAATTATAGGACGATAATACATGCCCTTTGTATTATCATCTGAGTAAAGGCAAACTTTATGCATTTATAAGGTAATTCCACATCTCAGTAATTACCGGACAAGCCCTTTGTATTATCGTCTATGGAAATATAAACTTTATTTATTTATAAGGTTATTCCTCAACTTAGTAGTTATAGGACATGCCCCATGATTTTTTAATCAGCAGAAGTTATGCAGAAAACATCCTCCACTCTCCTCTCCAGCATATGAGTAAGCCTGATGATATTTCCTTAACAACACCGAAAAAAAGAAAAATGTGAATCCTATATTCGACTCACTAATAATATCTTCTTTTAGATGCTTGTTTCAACTCGCTATAGATGAAAGGCCACTATTAACGGTCGTGTGACGCAGGCACAATTTCAGGTAGGAGTTAGTTATCCTATGATAGATACTAGGATAATATCGAGATGACAATTCGATCGCTTTACTCCCGCCAAAGTAGACTAGATAGTCCTAAATTTTTAATTTACTTTAAAAGGGTTTTCTTGGGAAGGGCAAGTTTATTAATTTAAGTAATCTTTTGGCAGCAAAGATTTCAAGATAAGTAACATTATTAAGAAACAAAAATAGGTGCCAAATGTCAATGTTGATAAAATATTAGTATGCATCATAGGCTTTTCCACAACTACTTACTTTGTTGGTGTAAAGAAAAATAGTTCTCACTTTACTTAGTGACATCTAGGCTGCAAGGCTTTCGAGCTTTGAGTCTTAAGGCTAGATCACGTAATTTTCAGAATATCAGAATTTGGTTTATACTTATAACCATAGATGATAATAAAAAATTGCATTGTATATACAATTTGAATACTTTATAATTCAAATTATTAACAGCTGAAAACTATCGTATTATAATAAATAAAATTATGAAAATATATTTTAGTTGTTTCAGTAGCTTCATAAATCTCAGTAATAGATTTTTAGAACCAAGACTATTCTAAATTTAATTTCAAAAGTTACTAAAAGAATCGTTTGGAAACATTTTCGCTCAAGATTTTTGGAAAACCAAAAGAAAAAAAAACTTAGAATTAGCTGTACCTCAATTCTCTAAAGACAATATTTATGTTAGAAGGTAGGGGTTTCTCGGTACAAGTAGCCCACTTAAAAATTTACGAAAACTAAAAGATAGCCTGGATGGATGGGCTGGAAACTTTACCTTTTATCTGAACTAAGTTGTCTTTTTTTGCCGGAAAATTGTTTTTCTTTTTTGCTGTTATAGACTGAAGACAAAGTAAAGGATTATAAAGACAGCACTTAATCTTTATTAGGATCTAAAGAGCTTCTTTTATATACTTTAGTAAACTTAAAAAATCTGTTTAACATTTTTCACAAAAAAAGATAAAACGCGACCTGCATTGCAACCTTTTACCAAAATTTTCCAATTAGACTGGATTTAAGTTCCTGTTATAACGTAAAAAACATTTTCATGCAATAGGATAGAGAGTTTTTCCTTTTATGTTAAGTTATTGCTACAATGAAATATGAACCTCCCTAGTAATGATTTATACACACACCCATACACACAACACATATATATATATAATATTATATATATATATATATATATATATATATATATATAATATATATATATATTTAAATTACAAACAAAACATATATTATATTCTTATTCTATTAAAATAAGAATTTAAAAATAAAAAAATAATATTAATAATATCTACAAATATACAGAACTGTTTTTGAATAGTAGGATCCGTTCTATCCAGTCTAGGTTCTGAAAAGTAAAAATTAATGAATATATAAGATAAATATCGTGATTACTATATTATAGTATAAAGAAAAAATTGCCGTGTTTAAAATCTTTTATGAAATAGCCACTTGGAGCAATAATTGTTTCGTATGTGTAGACGCAAGTATAAAAGATTTCACCTCCAATCAGTAAGTTACTGATTTTAAGTGGATTTCAATTTTTTTTTTGTTAATGGTGTAATAAGTGTGGCATTCTGTGCCTTCACATAATTTGATCTATGTACCAGGTTTATATACATATACATTACCATTAATTTTACTTAAATAAGCATTTATTAACTTAGTATTTTTTCATAAATATTCATTACTTTTTTGAACTTTTAATGTAAAAATAACAATATTAATTATTCGGAGGACTAAATATTAAATAGATATAGGCTTAAAGTTTTAATTATTCGTTAGATTTGTCAAAGTAAAAAGTTTAAAGTGTCACTGCATATGAAGGCTGGGGAGGAAAGCACGTGGGTGTCTCCTAAGGGCAGGTATATTTTAAAATTGGTTACACGTTAGATTTGTAGAGCATGGTATTCCATGCAACGAGCGGCACGTGTTTCCTCTTCGTTAAATTTTAATAAAAAAAAATTTCATTCAACATTACTCTTAAGGGAATTTTTAAGATGCTGTTATATTATTTTTGTTTGGACAGTTAACTCGTAATACGTCGTGGTATATAACAATTTAAATATGTTTTGTTTTTATTATTACTTTAGTTTTTTACTTTTCCTCAGTTATACCGTAGGCATTATAGGAAAAGTGTTGTGTTTGCAAATAAATCTGAAACCGGGATGAAACCGGTGTTTTTTTTACAAAAAAACCAGAAGACTGTATGTTAAGTCTTTTTATTAACTACTACTAATACCTAAATATTATAGTAGTAGCAGTAGTAGGAGGGGGAGGAGAAGTAGTCAGTAGTAATACTGACTACTAAAAACTAGTAGTCAGTTTCCGCTAGTATTATTGTCTAGCGAGCGGAAACTACGACCCCACTATTATCTGTTTCCGCTACACTCAGTCATGTTAAAGACTAAAATTTAAATACATAGCTTATTATCTTAAGTGAAAGGAAAATTTTAGAATAATTAGGATTTTTACAAAGGATGCTATTTGTAAAACATTTACACGCTATTATCTACTTCGTCGCATCTTGTAATTACTGTTAATTAAAAAAAATCTAACAAAATCAGTTAAAAAACTATTAAACTTTCTATTAATATTCTATTGAATATTATGTGCATTAATTAAATATAATTATACCAGATTGAATCTTTATGTATATAAACTCAATTATTTTATGAACTAATCAATCACATTAATGCTATCGAAGCATGGCCATTATCACCTAACATGTGAAGTGGAAATGAACTGGTTTTAGCGGATTTCCAAAGTAAGAATGGGCTCTTCGGCTCCTAAGGTTTAGTTCTCCTCACTTCACGACCCTATGCGGCGGTTTTCTTCTGGACAAAAACATATACTTATTGATAAGGTGATAAGTGTTCTAGAATACCGTCTTCCGAATATATATACATATAGTTTTAGGTTTTATAAAACTCGGTACGAAATTTGACTTCATAAATCTCTAGAAAACTATTGCAAGGCGCAACATAACTGAGGATGGCGAGTTTTACAAAAAATATTTTTTTTTAGCGTATGATTATTTTTAAACGTATGGACATATTTTTAAGGGGGTTGACATGCGGAATTAACTAAGACTCGTTTCAGGTCAATGTGACAGTCTTAAGTGGTGTTAATAGCATAAGTGCATATAAATTTCTCGGATATACATCTACGTGTTTGACTTTTACATCAGTTGGCTTAAGTGTAGCTAGAGTGAGGGAAGGTAGATGGAATGAGAGCTCCTACCCACCTCTTGTTGAAACACTGTAAACCTGCAGACTCAGTGAGCTTAGAGATCACAATAAGTCGTTGTGGCCCCACTGGAGCCGCAGAGAGACGAGGTGGTCACGGGGAGGCCAACGTTTTTTAAATCGATTATTTTTTTTTGTAGTAGAAGCCTCTAAAACAAATTTCTAAAACTGCCATGACAGCCATCTTAGAAATTCGCTAAAACGAGTTATGTAAAGGTATATTCATAATTAAAGTGGTTTATTTCCCGCCAGATAAATAAGCATTGAAGAATCAGCTACCGTGGATACTTGCTGTTTGTTATGAATATCCCTGTTTTGACAGGTTTTGGTTTAACGCCATCATCATGTTGTAAAGCACACGGCCCTACCTGCTGATGATGGTGTTAAGCCGAAACCGGTCCAGAGATATTTATATTCAACAGCAAGTATCGACGGTAGCTGATTCTTCAAAGGCATATTCTTTTGGATTGCTGTTCAGATTATGTCTTGTAAATGCTTAGATCAGAAAATATTTGGCGTCATAAAAGAGTTTTATCTATTCCTTGTATTGTAAGTTCTACATACAGTCTCGTTATCTCACACTGTAAATGTACTTTTACTCCCTAGGGAGAAAAAGTGAAAGTGTTGCCAACTTGACAGAATTTTTTAGTAAAATTTTTAGGAATTTTAGGAAATTTAAAGGATTTTTTCGGTGTTATGTTGGTACTACGGGTAGAATATACAATATATACACGCTAATGTTTAAATTACAAATATAGCATTACACATTATTCTATTGACATATTACAATAAAATAATGTGAAGATAGTGGCTTTATTCTCTCTTCATCAGAGTAATTGACATGGTAAGAATAAACTAAACTAACACAATAACAATTAAGGAGCTGAAGAATATATTAATAGTTGTTAGTATTAGTTCTCTAGTCGTAGATAAAATTTAATATGCAACAAGGGATGAAAGATTTCGTCAAGCCTCGGGAGCCAAAATGTTAGTTAACTCCCTCGGCAAGCCTCGGGAGCTAACTAGTTTATCTCCCTCGGCCTACCGGTCTCGTGAGCTAATAAAGTTTCCTCCTTCGGCGCTGCCTTAGGACGAAACTTTAACTTGAGCTGTAAAACTTACTTTCATCCCTTGTTGCATAAATAACTATTGTTATTGTCTTCAAAAGGACAAGAGTCATTTTGGGTCTGCCCAGCTAGAGCAGCTGCTAACACAAGACTCATTATGATACTACCCACCTAGAGCAGTTGCTAACACAAGACTCATTATGATCCTACCCTGCTAGAGCCATTGCTAACAGCTTACTTTTAGAAATTTAGTTAGCGATTTATTATATGATTGACCATTGGTTATTAATAGTCTATTAACTGATTCGATAAACATCAAATCGAGTAATTCAATAATGATTATAAGTACTAATTTTTACCATTACTTTTAAATTACATGTTTAAACTTAGATTTTATCTCGAAAAATTTTCAATTTACAACCCGAAGAAAGGCTTTTTAGGAAATGATTAAACCGTTTAGGTTGTTGCATGATAGCACAACATAAAAACTATCATCGGAATTTTCTTTATAAAACTGTAGGAAAACTGCACCCTCCTGTCTTAACCTCTAATTTTTCCGAATTACATTAACGCAAGTGAAGATTTATGCTTGAATTAGTTTCTTACTGTTTTTTTTTTTTTAAATTATAAAGGAAAATTTTCCATTATTTTAATGTTTTTGTATTAATTTTTCTCACTTACGTTCGTAAGTATATACAAAAATATTGTGTTCACCATTAAAATTTTAAACGGAGCTTCCATCATAATTAATTGTTTCAAAAATTGTGTACGACTTTCTGAGTGGGTTTTATCATGATGTCTGTTGTGTGTGCGTCTGTCACGCATACCTTCCGCTTTGTTATGCTCGCTGAGTGAAACTTAGGGCGAAAATATCTGATATACGGTCCAAGTTTGTCGCCTGGAAGATATAATTTTTAAGGTCACAATAACCTATTTTAATAAGCCATCAAAAAAATTGAAAAAATCATTAAGAACAATAATATCGTTTTGAATAATCAGAAAGTTAACTGATCGAGTTGAAATTTGACACAATAGTACATCTATGAATGGTCAATCGATGTACAAAATTTTATTTAAATATTAGCAATGATTTTAAAAATCAAAATTATAAATATTTAAACTTCGACGGTCTATAACTTTTAATCTCTTACATGTTTCGTTATGTACGAAACCTCGTCAAGTAGCTTAAAACATAAAGAACTAGTATGATGGATTATATTGATGGATTGAGCTTGTGGAGATGCTATTTGATAAGGAACGAAATAAAAACTGAAAAAGTTGTTCGTCTTCTCCATCATTTATAATTACTAGAACAAAGCCGACTTTCAACCGTAACGGTCATCATAGAAAAAAACTAGTAGTTGAAATTCAAATGGTAGTTAATTTTCACTTTTAGTTGGTGACGAAAAGTATATTTAATAGTGGGTATACTAAAAAAAATATATGAAAGAGTTTTACATATGCCAAAAAAGGGGGGGACTGGCCTTTGGGGGCAAGGGCGTAAGCCCTCCTTGGGCCCCTCAGCCAAAAATAAATTTAAAGAAAAAACAATGAATATTAAAAAAGTGATTAACATATTTAATATATTCATAACACAATTCAAAGGGGCCTAATACTCTAAAGTAGGGCCTAAAGAGCTTCTTGAGACAAATATTTTAAAGTACTTCAAAAATACTTTCTCCATTTTTTTACCTAAATTTTATGTCCTTTAAGGCCCCTTTTTTTATACTTGGACATTTAAAGGTCCCAAATGAAAGACAAAGTCCCAAAAGAGCCTCAAGGGGCCCTTTACATACTTGATCAGGGCCCTAGAGCAGTACAAAAGGACACTAAAAATTAAACATAAAAAAGTTTAGTTAAAAATATTATGTAATGAATAAACTTTTAGGTTTATAGTAATTTTATTTACACTTATTTTTTATTTTTATTTAATTAGGTTTATTTTAATTTTTTTAATAAAAATAATATCATTTGAATAAAATGTGAAATTAAAATTAAATTATGCTTACTATAATCATTATTACTACTCCAGTTAAAACCCTCTTAAAAGCGTTATAGAAACCCTCCTTATTGGACCCCTTGAGAGGTAGGTTTGGGCTCTTTTAGGTCAAATTCTTCTCGGGCATTTTTGGCTTAGTCTACCTCTGGTAAAAAAAATGACGTCTTACTACAAAAATTTAAATTAAAAAATGTATAACATTGAAATATTGCTGTTGTTCATTCAATACTAGTAAATAAGCTACTTAGTATGACAACTGGACTTTTTAAGGCTTTAACCTCATGTTATCACACCCTGGAAATTTGTTCCGAGGCACCCTGCACCCGACTTTATAAAGTTACATGATTTATAAATTATTATATGAAAATAAACAGGCGATACTATATAGAGCACGTATTTAGATAAAAAAAAGGTCACTGTTTACGCCGCGATATCTTTGCATAATATAAATTATAAATAAACGGCAAGTGAAGCGTTAGGTTTGAATGAAATACCAATATATCGCTTTATATAACATTTATTGGCAGAGCCAACTTCCACCCTTTAAAAAATTAAAAAATGGAAAATATATACTGCTGGGAAAAAATCGGGTACAGGGTACCTTGTTACTTTACCATTCACAATATCCAAAGATTATTTTGGTTTTACTTCGGTCTCGGTTCGTTCGACCGCATAATAAAAAAGGTTATCTAAAGTCAAGGATGTTTAAACTTCGGACTCGCTCGTTCTTAGAATGTAATGATTTTCCATAGCCTAAGGTAGTCTCGCTGCGCTAGACTTCAAGATAAAATGGTTGCAAATAAGTCTAGAGAGTTACGACTTTGGATTTGCTTCGTTCGTCCTCAAATAGTCACAACTATCCGAAACGTAAGATGGTAGTACTGAATGCCACTTAGGTGGCAACTTATTAAACTTACTAATGCAAATAATAAAACTTAACATCGTATATTTATTAATATACGAAGTTATTATATAGTTTTAATATAGAATAATTCTATTATGTAGTTTTAATATAGAATAATTTTATTATACAGTTTTCATATAGAATAATTTTATTATGCAGTTTTAATTTACTAATACACATAGTAGTACAGGTGTATAAAATTTCATCGCGATCAGACAACTTTTCGAAGTTGAGATTTTTTAAAATTTCGCTGAGACTTTATTGCTTTTTAATGACTTCACATATAAATAATAAATAATAGGATTTGAGACAACAAGTTCATTTTTTGTACGAAGTTTCATTTCGATCTGAGGAAGCGTTCGAAAGTATATAAATATTATTTATTAGTGACCCCCCCCCCGCCTCTTCCCTCTCCACGATTTCAACCTCATAATTTTTTCAAACAAGAATTCGCTAAAACGACTTGTACTTGTTTCAGTTCATCTCCCCTCAATACGTTAATTCATTGGCTATACCTCTGGATTAAACTGTATTTTTCCACACCGTCGCCTCAAAAACTAACTGTTTAATTCTTTTAATTCCTTCGGCTGGAGCCTCTGGAACCGCCAAAAAGATCGGGAGTAATGATTGTGTTACTTCTTTTGGGCGCGTAAATAGCTATCATATACCTTTTAATGAAAGTTTAGCGTTTGAAAAATAATAAAAATAATTATACATTCAGTTTTTTTTTATTTGACTTCACCCTTGACGTAAATTCATACGCATTTTGATGATCATTATTGACGTCTGAAAAATATTAGACGTTACTGGAAATTTGTTATTATTATTTGATTGCATTGGTTTCTTGGCAAATTAGGTGTAAACGTCAACGGTATTTACATTTCGCAATTTGATCTATAAATAATTTGCTTACCACGCCGAGGGGGGATAACCGCTGGGTGATTCCTCCTATCCAACTTGCCAAGTCACTTTGACCAGTATGTGCCTTAGCACTTATGTCAAACGATGATGTATGACTTGATGATGTATGCACTATGTGAAATACTTTTATTGTAGACAATAATCAATTTCGTTAATTAAAAAAAGTTTCTTAATTTATTTATTTTGTGTCAAAATTGTCTTGCGCTAAGACACCAGCGTAAATAAAATTTTAACTACAGTTAGTATTAAAATAACATTTTTACAAATCCTGTATCAGTGTACCGAACAAATTACAATAGTCTTTTATGACATTTTAAGACTTAGCTATTTATAAAGAGAGATATTATTACTAGAGAGACCCTATTGGTTCAATTTAATTAAAAACAAAATCTTGGCTTGGAGATCCACAAGACGGGCAAAATTCCTTTTAAAAGCATGATAATATGCTTAACAATTCATTTCTTGCTTAAGTTTCCGCTTTCTGCTTAATAAAATAGGCAGTATTATTACTACTCTTTACTCTTTTTTTTTGAGTGTTTAAAGAAAAGGCGCTAACAAAGTTTGCTTTAACTGAGCTTTAAATAAGTGTTTAGTACTTTAAAGTGTTCATTTTAGAATAAAAGAGGGCATATGCGCATTTCTTTTACAAAACCGGAAGAAAATGCATCACAAGTAGTAATGCTACTGTTCAAGTTATAAAGCAAACTTCGGAAAACCTAAGTAAGAAGTGGATAACTAAGCACGGGTGGATAAAATGTGCTACATGTACGCTAACTTCCAGACAACCTAGCCTAACCTATCGTGACCTATTCTAACTGACTTAAAAAAAAAAATCAAAATTCTAATACCTAATAAATAAGATAACCTATTAAATCTATTAAAACAATCAATATCAAAAAAAAACCAAAACATAAATATTCCCTAGACCGTCCCCTTCGATATTTCACAATTAAAATCTCATTATATTTTACAAAACTATACAAAATTAAAACAATAATTTATTTCGTAAGAAACATTCTCTGTGAAATGTTTTTATTTCTTTGCTTAATTTTTTGAGTGGCAAACTTTTTACGATATAACTTTATCCCGAAAACTTAGTAACTACGCACTGTTGGACTTCATGCTTTGGTATGAGAATTACATAAAAGCAACATAGAAAGTTTTTGTAAGGTCCTACATAAAAACAAACGAATTTACTCACTAAACACGCCTTGTTTATAGAGGCGCAAATAATCAGCACTTTGAATACAGAAAACTGTCTCTTTCTGTATGCTCATTCATTACAAGCTACTCTATTGGTTCTCATCATTTTATCTAAATTTAATTGCTTAAAACCAAAATTTGTGTCTGAGGTTTTTATTAATTAAAATAAGCTGCCAAATTGTAACTCAGCTTCTCTGCTCAAATACTGATAAAAATTATGAAATCATGGGTTGCTTATTAATATTTGATTTGTCAGAAAGGACGATTTGATTAAGGTTTTTTAGACACGAAACACTTCAAAACTGTAATATGGGATGCCGCTTAAAATAAAATTATTTCTTTAAAAAATCAGGTACAAGGTACCTCGGTACTTTTCCAAACAACTTTGGACTCGCTTTGCTCGTCTCAAAAGGTCGTGATTATCCAGAGCTTAAGGTGGTATTACTTCCGTCTCGCTACGTACGACTTTAGAATAAAATGGTTATCTAAAGTCTAGGGTATTAAAACTTCAGAGCCGTATTGATCGTCCCAAAAGTGTAATTTTGAATTTTCCATAGCTTATTTATTAATTATTTAGCTATTTATTTATTAAAATAGTCGCCATTTAAAGACAAGTTGAACGTCGAAAAGAAGTTAAAAATTAAACTTTTTAGGCGTTAATGTTTTAACGCCGCGCCGGGTCGATTGACCACCTACAGATGTACATTTGTGTACAGCTTCAACACCTACACCCTTGTTGTAAGGGTGTTATGTGAACAAAAGGTGTGTTAAATTTTTTCTCATTACAAAATTCTCTCCTTTTATAAAGGATACAAAAACAAAATACAATATTTTTGTTGTGGGTTTCTTGTGAATTATTTTTGCAACACAGTCATATCAAACCAAATAGCTAATAAACCGAATTAAACGACAAATTGATTAAGACTAATTTTGATTGATTTGTAGAGAGAAAAGTAGCAATTTTCTGTGATTTCCCGTTCTATACCGAGTTTGTGATTTCATTTGAAAACTGTAGAGGTTTTATAAAAAAAAACTTTCCATTTTGATGAAAATGTATTTTGTATTAATGTAGTCACATATAGGAGCTTTAGTCACATGCGAGGTAGATGGAGCTGTAAATGAATTAGTAACTCATTAGCGACGTTTACCTATCACTCGTAGCTGAGACAATTTCATACCTCCCTACTCTAATAAACCTCCTTCTCACCCTCAGCCTCCAAACGATAACTAAACTCGAGCCAAATAACCAATTTACTTGTTTTTACTCACAATATACTAAAACTCTTATAATTTTGATTTTTAAATACTCTTTCACATCGGCTGTAAAGATGATAGTTTACTGTTTGTATAGAAAATTATTTTGTTTACAGACAGCTTTTCTAGGGAATCTAATTATTCTAAACTTTCATAAGGAGTAGGTCCTTTTTACTTATCCTCATTTATACCGTGAATACGAGTGAGTACGAACGAACGAGCTGAGTACGAGCGAAGCGTGTCCGAAGTAGAAAGGATGAGCGTAGCAATTCCGATGCGATAAGGAAATGTTCCGAGGAGGTAACCCGCACTCGACTTTTTGTTATTGAGAGATAAGAGGCCAGTAACTACCACCTGTATCTGAGTTAAAAGAAAAATATTGGCAAACCTCATTCAATAAAATAATTTCCATATATCATTTGATACTACCGAGTTTTGCAAAACATGAATAGTTGACACAATGTCTCTCGCACAATTAGATTGTGTTAAAATAATTTCCATTTGTTAAAAAATTCTGTTGACGTTTTCATTATACTTGTAATATCAACCTAAACGACAGATCAGTTATGGACTTTGAATGTTTGTATCAGACCTAAGATCATACGAAACATACTGTGATCTTTTTAAAACATTTAAAATATCACTACATTATGTCGAAACAGTTGAATCATTTCATCGATACGTACCTCTACAGTGAAATTGAAATGTAGACTTTCATTGGAACATTAATGATAGAAGTGTATTTTTTTATTCCTGGCCACTCCAAGAGTTATGGAGAAAAAATTTAGTGGCTTAGCAATGTTCTAGAGTTGAACAAAACACATATCCCACGTAGTCTATGTTATAACAACAAAATATTTCAACTTAGTATATTAGAGATACTTTTATTTTATCTTTCTTTCTCGCTTAGTGTTAAATTTCAGTTTTAAAAGATATTGTTCCATACGACCGGCGGCTGTGTTCTATTGTGTTTGTGAAATGCTCATATTTTTTATGAAATATATTTAATTTATTATTAACTTTTTTTATTTTCTATTTTCTGTGAAACACAGAGAGCTAAGAAGATGAAAAACTTTTATCCTAAAAGAGAAACTTATTACTTTATCTAAGAAACTTTAAAAGCTCTGGATCGCTTTTATATAAATTCTATATTTTATTTATACCGGAGCTGTATTTACAAGTAATTTAAGTCGAGTTGAGTAAACTCAATTGAATTCGTCTTTTTACTCTGTAAGGTAAATTTAAGTGCTGACCCTCTAATTTTAAGTTTCCCATAACTTCCAATTATGTCGATTTCACCAAATTTTATTACTAATTAATAATATATTCTAATACAGTCAATGGAAGGCACGAGTCGTTTTTCAAATCCAATAAATCTCACCAATAATGTTATTTAAGCTTAAAAGTACAAAATCAAACAGTAGCCACAGGCTCAATAAACAGATTAAACCAAGAAATCGCTGAGCACTTTCTATCAGTAATAACGTGTTAATGTTTCTGATCACAACCTAATTCTTAAAACCAACATTATTAAGTTAAAGTCGTCCATTTTCTTATTGTTCTATTGGTATAGCTCAGCTAGCAACATACGGCCATAAATGGTCATGGACATGGGCTACATGGTATGTATGGACATACCATGTAGCCCAAGTCATGGTCATGGACATGGGGTATGTATACAGTCCAAGTCACTCTGGTAACCGCTATAATATTAGAGAACAAATCGATGGGCGATATAGGTCTAGCGTAACATAACTCGTACCATTACGAATTATTTTAAGCTTTTAATGTGATTTCGTTAAAGAAATCCTGCTTCTTTAATTTACAAATTGATTAATCTCTTATTTATTTAACAAATAAACCTTCCTTAGAGTAATTCCAAGAAGGCATTCTACTTCGAAAAGCATAACCACGGCCATATTAACCTATGGCTAACATAGTTTAGTTGAGGTGACCGGAAATGCTTAGTTTATGGCCCTAACCTATTTTAAATGATTAGCGCACTCTTCGAAAGTCAAGTGTAGTAAGGCCAGGTCATTTAAAGTACTGAAAAAATTCTCTTTCTTATTATGACTAGCGAAGTGAGTAAATTACAGAAACCTAAGTGTTGATTCGTTTTTATACAATAGTAATATTATATAAGATTATGTTATATTTTTCACACTGTTCTTTTTTACGATGTACCTAATGTTTCTCTTTTAATTTATGAATTCAGATAGGTATTATTTAAATCATTGGGATTTTTTATACGTAAAGAACACAAAAATCGTGTTCTGTATATTCCCTCACATCGGGCTCATTTCGCTCGACCTCAGAACTCTAAATTAAACAAATGTCTTCATAGGGGAAATGCTCCGTCTGTGATAAAACTATTTATCCAACAAAAGAAAGCTATCACAGTCATTTTTAAACTTAATTCGCAGCAATCCTGCAGCTAGATTTTTATCAAACAAAGCATTTTATGTCTGTACTCTTTATTTATTTATCAAACATTATAAAACAAGAATAGACTAACTAAAAGACTCAATATTTACCAATTCGGTCTACAAATATTTAATCATTCGCCTGATTGGTTGACTCAACTAAGTAGTGGTTTTGAGTCGATACGTACACTCAAAGCTAAGGTGCAAACCCTGGTTAGCACGATAGCTTTTATATTGGAATCCGTGTTTTTGTGCTTACCCACCTTTAATGCTCAAGGTTCCGGTTTACGCTTTATAACTTGAGCAGTTTATCAGTTAAAAAACACTACTCGTAACTCATTTTTTCTGTTTTTTAAAGGAAACGCGCTAAAAGCTTTAAAGAAACCAACTTTTATAAGTTCTCCATCAAGAACACAGTGGAAGTTATGCGTCACATAGAAGGACAGGCAGGTTAATACCAACTATAAAAAGCAGTTGATTATGATAAAAGGTCGGTTTCGAATTTTTAGTGTGAACTAATAATATTATTCCTATGTACCTGCGTACAGGTGAGGCGGTAGACAAGGAAAAATAAAAAGACATGCTATTTTGAAAGTATTATTAACACGTACTATTCATCATTATTGCTCAATAAATGAAAAGTAATTCGAAATAGGGTATACATATAAAAGCTAAAAGAAAAATGCTTATTTATGCTAATATACATAGAAATTCAGAGAATATGACGGAATCATAACCCATAATATGTATGTGTATTATGCAAAATACATTTGTATTCATCTCGCGTATATTAACATATGAATCCGGTGGGATCGTCTTTTACAAAATATTTTCCGTTTTATAAGGGGAAAATTTCATTTTTTCCGAAATTCTTAATAATGTCCACAAGTTGATATTTGTATTTGAGATTTCTAACAAAACTTTTCAATAGAAGCTTTGATGCTCGATATAAAAGGCTGCTTACTTAAAGTTCATAAGAGCCTGATGTATTAGATATAACCCTAAGGCTTTTCTCTGTTTTATATCAAATTTAGGCCGCACTCTGGATAAATTCAACAACAAATTAAAGCCTTTATGCATAAGGCTTTAACAACTTAAGAATTTCAACAAAATAACTAACATTTAGAAAATCATTTAGTTATCTAAATCAGACTCTAAGTTTAAACATTTTAAAGAATGAATATTTATTACTTTAATTTTAATATTTACATTAATTGTTTCAATATTACTTTAAGTAAAAATGTATTATCATTAAAAATATAATACAGAATTATAATATATAATAACAAATTATTATAAATAAAATAAATTTTTATAAATAAATAAAATAATGAGTTATTAATCAATACATAATTAAAACGTTGTTTTTAAATAATATAATTTAACATTTCCTTATTGATACTGCCTCATTTAAAGGTTTAAAGAAAAAGTAATGTATTTGTACCAAAATTATTTTGTGTCAGGCACAGTGAAAGAATTATCTGTGTCAGAAATTTGTAAAACCCCCTAAGTAAAATGTACCAAGTTGTCTGACTGTATGCATGTTATCACCGTTACTCCTAATGTATTTTATACGTGTTTAGTGTTCAAACCATGAGTCGAAAATTGGTGCGAAATTCAATCAGTAAGCCTAATTGTTTCTTAGGGAAAATAATTTTTATACGACTCATTAACCGTCACTAAATTGCCAGAAAAAAATCTAAAAAGTCAATCAACGCATGTAGCCCTACATAAGCCTGTCAATAGACAGGCAATGAGGGAATAAAAATGAAATCAGGGAATGAAATGATACTTCGAACAATAGCTCGAAGTATCATTTGATTATTAGAACCAGTTCAATTATTTGTCAAATAACGTGTATAAGTAAAAAAAAAGAAAATAAGAATAATGTTAAATTGGGTTGAAAATTGACACGAGCATATACTTCTGTCAATCTACATTTTTTTTTTGTTTCAAAACGGTTAGTGTATCTATATTTTTTGTCGGATCACTAGTGTTTAGCATCATCGAGCAAGGTCAGAACGTAGATTAGTGACCACGAGGAATAAAACTGAATTCTTGTTCGAAATCCGAAGACACACTTTAATATAAATAAGGTGTTTTTATGTTCTGATGTAAGCATGAACGAGAGAGAAAAGTTCTTTACACATCCTTAAGAGGAATAAAAAATATGTACTGGAGAAACAGTAGTGACAAATTAGGAATAATGCTATGTTAAAATTATTTTTGGCAAACTTACAAAAAATTAAATATTAAATATTTAATCTCTATTGGCTAATGCCGCTTCGGAGTATTTAAATAATTACTTAAGCTTAAATAGGCTGACTTTTCCTGGTATTTCTTTAAATATTTTAAACGCCTTAGGCCTCAGAACGAAAAAAATCTCCATGAATGAAAATAGGATCTTTCTTGAAATTTCCCAATTTTCCAAAAATTGAACTTTTTATATAATAGAGGTTGGGTTTTCTTCATAACTACATGATAGGAAAACATGCGGATGTTATTTCCACTTTCAAGAAAAAATGAAAACCCCCTCTACATTGTCTGCGACAACACTGTCTCTGTTCAACGTCAAATTTAAAAAAATCTTCGATAATATAAGTAAATACACATACTCGTCAGGTGGATGTGATTTTACTATGCAACTAATACTAACATATGTTTAATGTATCAATGCAAAGTCGATAAAAATTTGACGTGAAAAGTTTAAATACCGTCTTCATTCTTGAACATAATGATTAATAAGTGTAGGATTCACAAAGAAAATTTCATCGGATGGTAATTTGAGACCATGCCATGTATTTGTTTTAAACAATATGTATTTGAACGAAAATTAGCAATATAAATAATTTTACAAATTACAATAATGTACTTATTCTATTTCTTTTTTCAAATTAACTTTATATTAAGTTATGCAAATACTACCCCCCCATCTTTAAGGTAAACCAGGTCTGAGCTGATGGGGGGAGACCAGTCCACACATCTGGTCATTTTACATTCATATTTTAAGAAATTTAATGGATCATTAAAAATCTGATGTTTGATTTGAATGAGGTCCAAAAAGAAAATAATGTACACCTGATCTGTACAATATTTTGACCAGTTAAATTACTGGAAGAAGTTGTGTACAATGTCTAATTAAAATTCATTTTTAGCAAATTTTCTTTGAAAAAAAAAATCGCTAATGCGATTTTGTTTTTGCAATTTTCCGGCCATGACGCCGAAGTCATGGCCGGAGTCGAACCTCGGGTCATGACACAAATCCGTTTCAGGGTTCCTGATCACAAGATAATACGTTTCGCGAAACTTAAACTATTATATATAGGAAATGCACTAAAACCTTTACGGATAAATACAACTCATCTTTGAACTAGAGCAAATAATAGTGCGCACAGCCAATTTTAGAGGCACAGTTTCGTATAACGTCTAGATAATTATGCGTATATCCTTTGAAAACTGCAAACAAAATAGTTACGGACTGGGCTTGATTGAGTAACTGCTTTAGTTAAAAAACATTAACCGGAACTTTAAGCAAAAAACTGGGGTTTTATGCACGGAAACACGCATTTAAAAGGAAATTCGCCCGGCATGTAGACTTCTGCGATAGATTTTTGTTTTGTTTTATTAAATATAGTTAAATAAAAAAAAATTCAATCTCGATATTTAAATTTAAGTGATCGAATTTGAGTTTTACTTTAGTAATTGCTCAATTCCCTTTGTTTGATTCAAAATCTTTCGTTTAATTAAAGAGACCTTGGAGAAGAGGTGATTTCTACAAAAATATATACCTTTCTTTATTAAGAAGATTTTAAATAAAATCAATGTCAGCACTTATCTTCTGATTGCAATTCTAGGAAAGATAAAGAGTTATATCAAAACTAAAATAGGAAAGTTAGCATTAGCCACCATGGTATAAACAATAACTCAAAATTCTAACAGCTGTTATTAAAAAATCAAATTATTAATATTTATATTTAACAGAAAATCCGTTTAAAAATCAATGTTAAAGAATTTATAAAATTATCATGGCATTACTGCAGATAGACTTTAGAAAATATTTAAAACCCACATTCCATTTGAATTGATTAAGTGTTCAATAAAATTTTCATCTGCTTTGAATTTCAAAATGGTTTTAGAAATTTATTTACAAATTATTCAAAGTCCCTTTTAAATATCAATCTTTTAACGAAAAGGGATAAAAACTTTATTTAAATTAGTATCACATTATTTTTATACAATTTTCAAGAGCCATTTTTATTAAATGCTTTACCGACTATTTTGAAATTTTTAATACTTATTTTTTTAAAAAATTCTCTGGTTCTTTTAAAAAATATAAACTGTAATACAGGTACTTTAGTTAATCTTTAGAAATATAATCCTCGAAATTGTTTACGCAAAATACATTTAAGATTACAGGCTACAATTATTTTGTATCTTGGGAACTACTTCAACTCTGACTTAAAAACTAGAGAGATCATAACTACTTGAAAAACTCTGAGACATTTTAGAATAAGGTAATCAACTATCTATTATTAGATTTAATTATAATAATTTCATTGGAAATTAAGAAAAGTATATATGTTAATAAATTCTTTGCAAAAATTTAGTTCGTGGTACCTCTAAAATTTAAAAAAGAGGTAAAAAACGGAATGTGTCACATGTTGATTAATAGTTAACATTTTTATTTTTCTCATTTATGCCGTAGGTATATAGGAAAAGTATTGTGTTAGCAAAAAAATCCGAAACAGGGATGCCACCAGCGTTTCAGGTTTTTAAGGTCCTAAAATTGGTTTTTACAAAGATGTCTATTTATATATATGTGTGTGTGTGTCTGTTATCATCGTAGCTCCCAGTGTATGTTTGCTAGAGAGTTAAAACTTTGTACATAAATCATTCTATTGGTGTAGTTGTGTTTTCCGAAATTTAATTTTTTTATGACGCCAATAACCCGCAATAATGACTTTTTTTGAAAAATCATATTAACGTGGAAAAATGTTTCAATCATTTCGAGATTTAGCACCATTTTTAAGTCTAATTTATGTGCTAAGTTTCATTTCATTCTCTGCAATATTTTAATTTTTATCACATTTTGACTTTTGATTTTTATATTATGTTTCAAAAGAATTGTACAACATCGGAAAATCATCCAAATAAGTTGAAATTTGGCACAAGTTTTCACCTCACACCACGTAATAAATAAGTTCTCCAATTTTTATTTTCAATACAAGTATATAATTTTCGTTGGATCATAAAAGTTAAGCATAGTATCAAGTATCAAGCATGTTCAGTGCTTGAATAGTTGACACCTGGGAATAAAATAAATATATTTACTATGAGGAAAACATCCGAGATGCCCCGCACCCGAATTTTTTCTTTTATTTCTACTTCAACAAAAAGAATCAACACAAGAATATTAAGTGATCTTCTGGATTATGACCTTCTCTTACAGCGATAGTGCCATAACTCTGATCATACAGGTAAACAACAGACTAGGCGATAAAAATACTTAACAAAAACAATTAATACAGTCACTGATATTTTATAATAATAAAATAAATTATCGATTCTATTTGTTTTAAACTCATTTAAAAGTCTAACCAATAAAACCTATAATTGGTGGCAAAACTATTTCTCGGTCAAAAAACGCCGATAGTGAAACCGCTTAGCTCTCCCTTTTCTATCTACAATAGAAATATTTACTCTCTGGATATTCGGCCTTATAATTCATTTTAAACTACTATATTTTCCAATATGACTTTATTAAACAACAATAATTTTCTAAAACTTTTAACAAATAGTCTATAGCCTACATTATTATTCATAAAATGGTTAAGTGATAATTTTGTTATAATTTACGATTTATTTCTTCTTATTATTCTTTCTTTATATATATATATTATATATATATATATATATATATATATATATATATATATATATATATATATATATATATATATCCGTTTTAATTATTGTTATCCTATCAATATTTAGGTGTATTGTAAACGACTTTATGGGTGCCAATGGCCTAAGACGCATGAGATTATTATCTCTTACCTTAACGGCAATGCCTGTAGCGGCCGGATTTTAAAAACCGGTCAGGACGATATATGTTTCACCATTTACATAGAATTTAAAAAATTGATTTCCTTCTTACTCCAGCTACCTAAATTTCAACCTGATCATCAAATAGCTATACTAAAAGAGGACTATTGATAAGGAAGAGACTAAATTTCAAGCATTTAGCTTTTTTTGGGGCGCTCACCTATACTTTTTATTATATAAATTAGAATTAATGTATCTGTTGTGATTACTAACTTCAAGCATGTTATTTTTGTAATGATTTTTTGTTTGTTTGTGAGGAATAAAATTTATTTATTTATTTTTATTTAAATAGTTAGTTATTAAATAAAAACTTTAATATCTATACCTAATATTAAATTAACAAAACACTTCTAATGCCAAAAAAAGGGTTTCAGCTCGTAGCTGCTGCGCAGCATTGGCTACTCAAGCCGCTTCGCGGTCACATTGTTGTTGTTTCGTATTTTGTGTATTTGAGTAATTACTTGATGTTACATAATACGTGGTAATATCACAATGATGGTGAATATCGCCCCTTTGAAGATGATACACTTTTGTTCTTTTAGCATTTGTTTTTAAAAAAATATGGGTCTTTGGCCCGTAGACGATGGCCCGTTAATGAATTGGACAATACACGATGATCAGCTACCACTAAACACGTATAAAAACGGAGAAGATAAGGGCTATGGTAACTAAAGCTATGGACGCTGACCTACAGTCTTGTGACCGATCATGGAGAAAAGATCTTTGCAGACGAGTGGCGCCACAAACACTCTCCTCGCCAAAGACTCGCAGCTTTGAAGATGGAAATTACTTTCCACGGCGCCTTCGACGACAGTGGCCGCGTGACCTTCTGTTATAATCAATATTAATTTAAATTAAAAAACGCAAAACATTTAAGAAAATTCAACTATTCAAAAGTCAACTAATTTTATTCCACAAATTTAGTTCAAGCCAAATTTTTATTTATAAGTAAAATTTCAACATTTACCTAACCACGCCAAGGAGTATCACCACTGGGTGATTCCTCCTATCAAGACTGCCGAGTCACTTTAACCAGCATTAGCACTATGTGAAATACATTTATTGTAGACACTAATCAATAAAGATAAAAAAAAAGAAAAAAGCTTAACTATCGACAATTTCAGAAGACAAAATCAACGATTGTAGAAAAATTCATGAAATATATTATTTTAAACAGGTTCAATTTACCACAAGTTAAAGAAACAGTTGAAGAATCAGCTACCGTCGATACTTGCTGTTGGATATAAATATCCCTGGACCAATTTCGGCAAAACTCCATTATCAGCAGGCGGGGCAACACTCGAATTCTCAACTAATAAAGTTATATCAGTGAATAACTTCTAGTCTCAATGAGCACGATGTAACTTTCACTGATATAACTTTTTTAGTTGAGAACTCGAGTGTTGCCCCGCTTAATGATGATGGCGCTAGGCCGAAACCGGTCTAGTGATATTCTTATCCAATACCAAGTATTGACGGTAGCTGATTCTTCAATTATAAGTTATATAGTGTGAAACCTGACTCAGTGATTCCTTTTTGTCTTTTCTTCGTGTTGTTATATGTGTTTCTATTTTTTAACCTCCTGCATTGCTTCTTCGCCCTTCTAATGACATTTTATCATTTTATTTCTCAACTATATACTTTTATTTGTCTCATCATTTTATTCTTCTAAGGCTTCGTTCAATAAGTTCCACAAAAATCCAGTATTTCAAGACAGGTCTTACATGTTTCTACAATAGTTGACCTTGTCTTCTGTGATCTTCAAGAGATGACCATTACAGCTTTTTTAATTTTCGAGGCTTTGAGACTCTCGCAAGGTGAGAGTCGTGGCGTGACTGGACAGGAAGGTTCTGGCCCAACTTCGCTGAAAGGATGCTTTAACTCCGCACGCCTGGTCACAAGTCCTTGGTCACTAGTTAGAGCCAAGCATTTATCATCATTGTCTGCAGTTTCGCCTTCATGTTTAAGCTTTTCCCATAGCCTATAACTTCTCGGTTTTCAAGTCCATATTATTTGTTTCTGATCATCGTGTATTGTCCATATCTTTAAAACGATCAATTAAGCTTTATTTTTATGATGGAAATTCGCTGAAAAATATAGACGAAGTTTTACAATGTAATATGGCAACTTTAGAGCATCTCTTGATGAATTTATTTTGCTGAAGCATTGTGTCAAGATTTAGTTTAAGTTTCTTGTATTTGGTGATAAAAGTGAGTAAAAAAGTTATGTGATGAAGTTATCTCGGGCAGGGTATGGAGGGCTATTCTTGCTCTAAGGGGCAATACTTCCCCCAGTCTAAGAGGCAAGGGGCATTACTTCCCCTTCTTATGTTGAAAGATAGGAGCTTTTTTTACTCTTTCCTGTCCTGTTAACATCCTGTAGAGAAAACACCTTGCTAAAACCAACTTTATCTCCCAGATACTTAAAAAGTCGTGATTTCTTTTAGTAAATCTTGTTGCTATAGCAACTAGTCAATTTGATTTAAATACATATAAGAATTAGGTCACATTATTTTAAAATTTTGTTAGGCGTATATTGTAAAAAAAATAGTTAGTTGTTCATTAATTAAAATAAGAACTAAAATAGAAAAGCTTGCTAATAAAAATCAAAGTACACATACAACAATTTAATTGAATACTTGATATATATCCAAGTACTTCAGTGAGTAAGTAAAGTGATTAAGGAAATCACTTTACTTTGAATAACGGAAGGCTGAAATGTAAACAAATAGGACCTCAGCTCAAATTTGTTTTGCTAAAATTGTTAGCATTTATTGATTACACCAAGGCAGATAATACTTTATCTGCCTTGGTATATAAAGAAAATCCTATGTATTTTGTGTGTAATTAGAATCCCAAGGCAAATAATACTTTACCTCCCTTGGTATATAGAGGAAATCACATTTTTTGTGTGTAAAATTCATTCCCAGGCAGATAATAATTTACCTGCCTTGGTATATAAAGGAAATCCCATGTATTTTATGTTTAACTATAATCCCAAGGCAAATAATACTTTATCTGCCTTGATATACAAAGGAAAACCCACGTATTTTGGTATGAATATTGGTTTTTTGGTCATTTAACAAACATCATAACTTAAGTTGCAATAAGTTAAAATTTTATCAGCTTCAAAAAATGTTTTTACATAATTTACACACGCCCTACAAGGAACCACTTATTGCAAGAAAACTGGAATTTGTGCGATTTTCTAATATTTCGAGCAAGCGCATTCATATGAAAGGCTCCATTCTGGATAAGCAGACTGTGGTTTTCCTTTATAATTTAAGATATATTTTCAGACAAATTTGGTTTGAAGTAGAACAAAATGAGTTACACATGCATCATAGCACCCTGTATTTTTACGCTTGATAGGTTACACTAAGTCTTAATTTTGTCGAAAAATGATTCATTCCGACGAATAACTGTCATTAACAATGACTTGTTTTATTTTAAAATTCATAAAACAAAATACGTCCGATCAATTTTGTACAAAAATCAGATTATAGGTGTATGTCTATTCGGAAAATATTTTTAATGACGTCATTAACATGAAATAATGACTCGGAAAATATTTGAAAAATCACAAAGTCATTATCCAAACTAAGAAGGATGAGCGCTGCGAATCCGATGTCATGAGAAAAAGTTCCGAAGTACCCCGTAGCCGATTTTTAATTTAAATAAATTAGGACCAAGGGCGCACCGGGCATTTGCCCCGTTGTATATCAAGCTCTACAAACTGCAGGCATTAAATTTCTATATGTACAACACAGATATTTAAATAATTAATATATACGGTAGAAATAATTTTAACTTTTTTGTCAAAAAATAATGTAATATGTACGTGAAATTGTAATTATTATGAAAAATCAAAAAATGATTTGCACCATAACCAATTTACAGTTATGGTGCCCAAGCTACCCATAAAGTAATAAAAGCTGTTGTATTTCCTTTAAGTATAAGGCCCTCTGTGGGTACCTAATGTAGCGTGTGAATAAGTCTAGATGGAAAAGTGTGCGCCCGCGTGTGATCGTTAGACTAAGTTTGTTGTTGTGATAAGTTCTAAAGCCTTTTGAATGATAAATTACCTGGTAACATATTGTATTAAGAGAAATAAAAGAAAAAATAAATAGAAACTATAACTATAGTTAGAAAACTATAAATAGAAAGTATAATAGACTGTCCTTATACAAGGCAGAACACTAAATCTTTACAAGAAGTTCAATCAAGAAGTGAAAATTCAAGATATTCAAAGAAAGACTGAAACAATTTAAGATTCTACTATCCTCAAAGTTAAAAAATATAATAAGTACACTTAAATTAGTAAATAAAATAATCTATTCCCACTAGACTAAAAAAACCTTGAGAAAAATCCCCAACAGATAAACCCCAAATATAAAAAAATAATAATATACCTTGACACCAGGGCCCGCGTGTCAAATCAACCTGATTGAGGTTTTCAGTGGTTTCCCTCAATCTTACAGTCAAATGTCAGGTTGATTCTAGGCTGCTTATTAAACGCAGCTTCAAGCATGGTCAGTAAACCACAGCTGAGAATAAACAGCTTTTTTTCTG
>JACMZG010001911.1:53170882-53510882 GCA_018340805.1 Microvelia longipes | reverse complement strand
CCTTAATACGGCCTTTACCTATACAGAAATATATGAACTCGATAAAAGTTTAGTTCAAAACGCTAGATCGTTTTATGACAACAGTAAATATTACCAAATATATACCCTGTAAGCTAAATAGAACCTAAACAACTTAATTTTGCATATAAGGATATTTTTAATTTTAAAGGAATTCCTTTGACTTGCACTAATCAGATAAAACATCAAATGAAACAATCTACTCTAAACATATCTACTCCAAAACTTACAGTAGATCCGTACAATAGTCCAATATGGATTGCACCAAAGGAAATGGACGCAAATGAAAAAAACCAAGTGAATAATAATCTATGATTACCAATCCATTATCAAGATTGCTTATTTGACTCGAAAACACCTCCCACATATTTCTAATATACTAGAATGATTAAGACGTGCCATATAATTCAGTGTAATAGATTTGGCTCGTACTTTTTTCCAGATCAAAATTGATCTAGAAGACAATTAAAACAATTTAACAGTGAGACAGCTAAAAGACAGCTTTTAGTACAGAGGATGGACTCTTTGGATGCCATAAAATGAGTAGTAGACTTAGTAACATGTGCATTTGGATGTTTTCAAAAAGTAACGAAAAACATTTTGCGGGATTGGTGTCATCAGCTTGGTTTACTTGAATAACGCCATAATATTTACCGCTAGTTTACAAGATCACATGACTAACTAAACGAAAGTTTTTGAGCGGTAAAGTAAGACAAACCAGACTTTTAAAAAACAGAAACACAGTATTTAGGGCATACAATGTTGTTAAGCCAACCCTGATCAAATTTAGGAAGTTCAAAAACATCCAATACAAAAACGCTGAAAGAATTGAGAGGATTCTAAGGCCAATAGGCAATTTAACAAAGATTTTGAGAACATTACTGTACCAATAGCGAAATTCATTACGGGGGTAACAATTAATTACGAAGACAAATAATACAAGGACTGTTAAGAAATATGATTCTTCAATATCCAGAATTTAATAAAAGATGAGGTCTATACCTCCTAGTGTAATGCTTAATTAAGTAATATTTCGGTAAAACGAATTAAAACTTCGTAAGGTGCAGTGCAGCAAAAGAAGAGCGTATTAAAAAATGGTTATAAATGCATCAAATATCATTGCAGGGAAATGGATTTAACAATAAAAAAAGAAAATTATTTATGGAAACCATTGAAACAAACCATTACAGACGTAATTAATATGTTTGATGTTTGCCAAAAAAAAACCAATTCTGCTTTCAAAGACAGTGACGAAGCCATTTGAGTTGATTCACATAGACACCTTCAATTAGACTCATACTAATACCTTACTTTAGTAGGCTCATTTACTAAATTTGCACAAGCTGTGCCTATTGCTAGTAAAACAGCAATACATATTAGTGAAACATTAATTGCATACAATAAAGAGATATTGATGAACTGTAAACAAATTTCGACGAGGAAAAGGTTTGTAAAAGAAGACAGCAGTCCAAAAATGTATAAAAACAAATAACAAGCTTTCAACCAGGGATGCTGGTCGTTAACTTATATCAATCAAGTTAAAAATAGATTTATTAAAACATAAAAAACAAGACTATTAACTAAAACTTAAGAAAAACCAACATATATAAAAGCTAACATATTATCCAAAAATGTAAGAGAAGCAACAAAAAATGAAAATCGGGTACAGGGTACCTCGGAACTTATCCTCACCACATCGGGTTCGTTACGCTAATCTAGCATAAATTCACTGGGGATACGATGAAAACAGACACACACCAACACACACAAAAACATACAGACAGTCTACTTAGTGAAACCACTGATGAGTTCCTAACACCTAAAACGGATAATTTCCGTGACATACAGGTTTCAGATTTTTTTGTAAAAAAAATACTTTTCCTATATTTGCGGAATAAATGAGGAAAAGTAAAAAGTGTAGTGAAAAAAACAGCAATTTTTATTGTTATCAAGGTCATAAATGATCTACACGTTGGGTAGATCATGGGTAAAGGGTACCTTGGAACTTTTCCACGTCACATTAAATTCGCTACGCTCCTCCATACTTCGGACTCGCTTCGCTAGTCGTCAGAATATATATGTCGTTAAATTTATACTAAAACACGTCTTAGGACTCGCTTCGCTCATCCTCAGACAGTAAATATATTCGTTTCATTCCCAGCGGTCACTTATCAAGGAACTGACAGTACTCGATGCTGCTTAACATTTATGAACCAACAAAAATCATGGATACACTTGTCGTATTGAAACAAAACCTAGTGTATTTATTTATTAAGAACAGGTATACGACTGTGCCGAATTTATACACAAGATTAAAGCTCGTTTTACAACCACTAATCATCGTGAAAGCGATTCCATTGTCGAGCTCTTTCATAAAACTTTAATCGAACACATGTTTATATTGCAAGAAACTCAGAAGAGCACAGATAATAAAGAAATTTAATTAACTATGCCATTATAACGTTCCATATCACAATCAACTGAGCGACAGAGTTTGGTCCATTCGAGTTAACATTTGGTCACTCGCAGACAAGAAATCCAATCGAAATATTCGTACCAAAAATTTTTTTCTAAGTATATAGAAAAACGTAAAGTAGATTAAACGAAGAATTCAAAGAAAAACAACTGCGACAAAAAAGCTTCACTTAATAACGTATTGAGAGATAGTAATGGTAGGTTTTGTTCAGGGCAAGTAGTACATAGAAAAATTCTAAAATCCAGAAATGAGTAAAATAGTAGATTCATGGGACCATATGACATCGTAGTCCATTAATATTATATAAGTCCATTACTAAAAAATCGGGTACGGGGTACCTCGAAACTTTTCATCACATTGGACTCTCCCAGCTTCGGACTCGTTTCGCTCGTATTTACTCAAAATATACAATTACCCAAATATATACTACAACACGTAGTATATATACTACGCTCGTCCTCAGATATGATGACTCATGTTTCATTCTCAGTGGTCACCCATCTAGGCACTGACCACGCTCGATGCTGCCTAACTTTTATGATCCAAAAAAATCATGGATATACTTGTATTGAATCGAACCTTAGTGTACTTATTTAATACGTAATAATATACACTTGTATAATTGAATTTCAACTCAATTAAATTATTTTCTAAAAAACTTACACAATCCATTTAATAACAATTGAACTAATGCTGATAATGCGATGAAACTACTGAGGAGGTATTAAAAACACCTAAAATGAACAATTCTGGTGACATCCAGGTTTAGGATTTTTTTTTAAAAATTCAATACCCACAGTATAGATATGGAAAAGTAAAAACAAAGATACTAATTAAGTAATAATAGTTCATATTAAGGAATGAAAAATCCCCCGCCTATTACAGAAGCCTTCTTGGGTACAATGTTACCAGAACCGACGAAAAAACAGAACAGACTACAGTAATAACCCAGGGCTCTTAAGTTTAAAATTAGAAAAAGACAACTTATAGGTAGATATGTGGCATGTAATACAGACATTATCTAATCTATATAGACCCATTCCATTTCATTAGGCAATGGCTGTCAGGTATACATCCAACATCACAGATTTGGATGATCCTTAGGTAAGGGTTTGTGTTGAGTGCGAAGGTAAACATTTCTAGAGGAATTTGCTCAAAAACAGTCAAAATCCGTTCAAGAGCGGCGCAAAGTTTAAAAATTGAGAATTTAAATAAGCTTATACTCACAATGATCGCTAGGTGCTAAATCTAAGGTTAGTAATCCATATCATATACAATTTTTCTTGATTATAAGTCTGCATTTGTCACTACTGAAACCCTATATTATATCACTATAATTTAAAGATACTTATTGCCAAGAAATGATGTGATAAATTTATTTGTATGATTGTTCAATATAGCAATTGGTACCAGCTGATAATAATTAATATTGTGCTTATTATAAAAATTATATTATTTTCTGTTTTTTAACTTTTTAAGATAATAATGTTTTCAAAAAACAATATATTGTCAAACATTAGAGCTACAGAAAATTCGCTAAAGTGTTAATTTACTTTAGGCTTCTAAGAATCCCATAAATAAATCCTGAGGATTAAATCTGGAGTTATGAAACGAGTTTCATTAAGCAATGGTAATTAAAACAAAATGCTTGAAAGTTAATATATTCTTTTATTATAATAAAAGAATTTTAATTATCATTGCTTAATGAAACACGTTTTATAACTCTAGATTTAATACTTAGGATTTATTTAAAAGATTCCTAGAAGCCTTAAGTCAATTAACACTTAGCGA
This sequence comes from Microvelia longipes, assembly GCA_018340805.1. Taxonomy (NCBI): domain Eukaryota; kingdom Metazoa; phylum Arthropoda; class Insecta; order Hemiptera; family Veliidae; genus Microvelia; species Microvelia longipes. Next base: position 53,506,597 of record JACMZG010001911.1, on the reverse strand, counting down.
GTTTCCTTTAGCTCTAATGTTTGACAATATATTGTTTTTTGAAAACATTAGTATTGTAAAAGTAACAAAACAGAAAAAATCATTTTTATAATAGAAATCCTGTTAGTGGATAAGCACAGTATTGATTATTATCAGCTGGTACCAATTACTATTAAACAATTAATAAACTTATAACATCATTTCTTATCAATAAGCATCTTTAAATTAGTTATATAATATAGGGTTTTAGTAGTAATAAATGCAGGCTTATAATAAAGAAAAATTGTATATGATATGGATTACTAACCTTAGATTTAGCAACTAGCGATCAATGTAAAACCAAGCTTATTTTTAGAACAGGTAGGTTAGATGTCTGTGTTTCAATAAACTTAGAAATATAAGAACTATATGTAAATACAATAGATTCAAATAAGTAGATTATAGCCGCTGGCAAACCAAAATTTAATGTTATACAGATATCTATTACCTACAGGTTATACATATAATTGAACAATAATAAGTGCAATGTAAAATTTAGAAAACATATTACAAATATTCACAAATAAACTATTATAAATTTAGCAACACTAATATCAGTTTACCTCTCCCTTTAAATCTAATCTCAAATCAAACTCTAATTACTTAGATTCTGTCAATTTAAAATTATTAAATTATGCACGTGAGTCAACATCTCACAAAGCTTGGCGTAACTTATTGACCAACTTGTCTTCAGAATCTGAAGAACATCTATATATATATATATATATATATATATATATATATATATATATATATATATATATATATATTATATATATAACTTATTATTGTACTGCTATTGAAAAATTAATTAAACATTCCCCTTATCTCAATTATAGCAAATCAATTTTTAAACATTTGACTAAAAAAGTCAATACATTTTTTTCGTATGATTTATCACTACAAAATTATATAACCGACAAATTTTACAGTTTAGTTAAAATGTAGGAGAATAGTAAAAAGTTCGGCTAGATAACTCAGAGTAAAATTATTTAGCTGTTATCTCGCAAAGAAAAATTCTTTGTTATGGCAAAAAAAATCTTAACTCCACATTTTTCACTCTACTCTCTCTCTCTTTAACATCAAAGTCTCGTTCATTATACCGCTAGCTCTGTTTTCTTTTAACATCCCTGCTGCGCTCTCTGGTGGAGGCGCGTAAAACTAATTAAACAAAAAAATCCCCTCCCCGAGATAACACGGAAAAAGCTTTTGTTAATGGGATAAAAAAGGCGAAAAACTCAACAGCAAGATTTTTTTCTATCAAATCCCCTTTTTTTTAACATCTACGTGAAGGATACTATGACTATCATACAGTTTAGATTGGATTTTTAAAAGCGACTGAAATTCACAGCTGATAAAATTGCTTTGAGTTTATACTCAGCGCAATCTCAAAAGTTTAATATTTCTTTGGAGATTTTAGTTTATAATTAAGTCGAATTCAAATACATTACTTGAAATTCAATATGGCATATTTCTATGTTATTAACATACGAATAAATCTTATTAATTCAAATAACGCGTGAATACGGCACAACAAGGAGCATTGAAAATTAAGTCTATAGGTGTTCGCAATGCTTCCTTTTTATTTGTATTGAGTTTTGGAGTGTAACATTTCGAGTTCTTTAAATACCTACTGTCGTGAGATATTAAAACATGTTTTGGTAAAGTAAAATACTTTGTAATGTTGGCATTACGTGACTACGTAATAAGTTGCTTAAAGATTGCTAGCTTTATATTTTCTTTTGTTATTATGCTTGACAATGCTAATTTTATTTAGAAAAACAATGATCAGTTCATTACATGACTTTTTTATAGATTAAAGTTGTTTAAGAAAAATACATTTTAGCGATTGATTAAGTTTTGGTCACCTGTATTTTGATACTACTCTATTCAACGTGAAATGTTCCTATGTAACACTACATATACTCCGAGACACATACGCTATTGGGACTCATACACAATGCACACTACATATGTTATGCTCACATATGCTACACTACATATACTTCGAGACACATACACTTGGCACTCAATATATGCTATGGACAATGGACACATATGCTACACTGCATATTATCCGAGACACATACACTAGGCAACCTATAAATACCATAGACAATGGACACATATGCTACACTGCATATACTCTGAGACACATACGCTAGGCACTCTACATATACTATGCTCACATAAGCTACACTGCATATACTCTGAGACACATATACTAGGCACTCTACATATACTATGCTCACATATGCTACACTGCATATACTCTGAGACACATACACTAGGCACTCTACATATACTATGCTCACATACGCTACAATGCATATAATCTGAGACACATACACTAGGCACTCTATATATACTATGGACAATGGACACGTATACTATACTACATATTCTCCGAGACACATACGCTATTAGGACTCATAAGGATTAAACACGTTTTCAATACGATAAAAATAAATAGTTTACTCCGTTTCAAAGATCGATATTCCCTCTAATAACTTAAAGAAATCCTCTCAGGAATTTCTCTAGAATTTCTTTAGTAGAACTGCTTAAAAGTACAAATAAATAATTAATTTTTCTTATTTTTAAAGTAATTGTATAGAAAGAGTATTTTGATTGCAATAAGTATTGTTTTTTGTGTTCCTTGCTGTTATAATAATATAACTTGGAGTGATCAACATGGAATATCGTTTTTGATAATTATACGTAAGAATCTAGAACCTTGATTTTAACTGAATTTTCCATTTAAAATCTTGAATTATTGCTAATAAAATGCTTGCCAAGTTTATAAGTTTTGTGAATTTTTAAAATATTTTCTGTCATTTGTGAAAGTTAATAAAGACATAATAAAAGTTTTTCCCGGAAGCACACTATAGACAAAATAGATAAAATTTTGTACTAAGTTCTAGCTCTTTTGCATGAACTCATTGGAAGCTACGATGATAACAGACTCACACGCTCACACAAAAGGACTAAAATTTAATTAAGTTTTTTTTTTGGTAAATTTCAACTTTCTAGCAATTACACGACATATAATATGATTATTGCTAATAATCATAATATATGCATCAATTACATGAATTACATGCATGTATCATAAATTAACTGCATATTGGTGGTAATGACACCAATATGCATATTATACACAGACAAACAGGCAGATCGGAAATAAATTTGACACGTTAAATCCACTCAAAACGTCTCAAAAAATGCAAAAAACAAATAATTCTTATCAATTCTCGGTTCCGTATTTGTAAGGGGAACATAATACTTTTCCTATTTAGCTACGGTATTAGTTAAGGAAAAGTACAGTCTTAAGTTTTTAATACTATGAACATAGCTAAATATTATAACAATTAAAACATACAATAAAACTTCGTAGAGAAAAGTTTTTAATATAATATCCTGTTGCAATTACGCTGCAACTATAGCAGAGTAAAAACTTACTAAGAATACAATATCAAGCAAATCCCACATACTCGAGCTTTTTTTAAGTGATTTGGTATCAGATTATCTAGTCTAATATAATGAAATAAGAGAAGGAGGAACTTCATTCTTTTAATTTTTCAGGATTTAAAGATATGTTTAATCCCAAATTGTGATTATCGCTTATAAATTTATATTTGTCGGTCTTTGAATAGATGCCAAAATCTTATTATATCAGAAGACTGACATATTTTGACCAACTCAAGGAAAGATAGCTTTCTTAAGTATGATCGATTAAAAACTAAAAAAAGCTTACTTAAAAGTCTATTTAATAAGCATAACGCAAAAGAATATCTTAGTTCAAGTTTAAGTACGAAGGTTTTTATATAAGAAGAATATTAGTTACTTTTGCACATTAACTCCAAGATACATTTGTTCTAATAATAAAGAATACCTTTTGTTGAAGACGTTTTTTGTTATGAAAAGAATAAGATATTGTTTTTTTGTGTTTAATGCTTTAAAAAACATTTCGTCAGAGCAAAGAATGAAAATTATTTCTGAACATCTTCAAACTTTCTTATGATAAAAATAGTACTAATAATAGTGTGTCTGCAAGCATTATACTAAAATTAAAGTTATAATTTTCTTTTATTCAATACATAAAATCTAGTACTAAAGTTTATATTGTATCAAATTATTTAAATTAACTTTATTCTTAAATCAAATTTTAAAAATAAATAAAATACTACAAATATTACTTTAAAATAAGATAAATTTTTTTTTCTCTCTCTCTTATGTGTGTACCCCCCCCCCCCACACACACACACACACACACATATATATATATATATATATATATATATATATATATATATATATATATACACATATACAAATGTAAGTGTTTCTATCCTTGTGTATGACGAATGATAACACGCGAAAACATATGTTATTGGGAGATTGCTGTACCATATTTTACCTATGGTACCTATTGTTTTTGAAAGAATGATTACGTCTTAAATTTTCTTTGAGACTTTTTTAAACTAATTTTTTTAGATTGTTATAAAAGAATGTGCCAAATTTTAAAGTAGATGAGAAGCTAAACCTGCATAATATATATCAATTTATATACATGGGTAAAACGTTATACATACACAATTCAATATTCATAATCTTTAAGTCGATAATCTTAAGTATCTTAGATTATCTTAGATTATCTTAAGATACTTAAATTTATCTTAAGATACTTAAATCTTAAGATACTTAAAGTATCTTAAGTATCTTAGATTATCTTAGTTATCTTAGTTATCTTAGTTAAGTCGATAATCTTAACGGTATCTCTTAGGTTCAGGAGGTAGTATCATGGTAAACAAGGTTTCCGCGAAGCAGTTCATACGGTGCTAATTGAATAAATAAATGTAAAAATCCATGCATTAAATCAATAATTGAATATTAATTAATACAAAACAACGACCAATACACAAGAGGCTTTTTTTAATTTGGCCGAAATTCGCGTATCTTATTTTTAAATAAGAACTTCACTATGTATTTTTAGGTACATATTATTATCTTTTTACTTTGGGCCCTACATTTTTCCCTCAACATTTTTGTGCCAAGTTTTAATCAGATTCGAAAATCGTTCGATAGTCATCGTGTCCCATAGAAACGTGTATAACAAATAATCTTAAGTTCGGATTGATGTATATCTGAATTATACTGTATTGTTAATCAACTAATAACAACATATTTCTGGCCTAGATCTAATGTACGATTTCTGTAAGGATTAAATATTATTTATCTACTCCTTGTATTGTAAGTTCTACTTACAGTCTTGTTATCTCACACTGTAAATGTACTTTTACTCCCTAGGGAGGAAAAGTTAAAGTGTTGCCAACTTGACAGAATTTTTTAGTAAAATTTTTAGGAATTTTAAGAAATTTTTAGGATTTTTTCAGTGTTATGTTGGTACTACGGGTGAATATACAATATACACACGCTAATGTTTAAATTACAAATATAATATTACACATTATTCTATTGACAGCTTACAATAAAATAATATGAAGATAGTGGCTTTATTCTCTCTTCATCAGAGTAATAGACATGGTAAGAATAAACTAAACTAACACAATAACAATTAAGGAGCTGAAGAACATATTAATAGTTGTTAGTATAAGTTCTCTAGTCGTAGATAAAATTTAATATGCAACAAGGGATGAAAGTTTTCAGCTCTCGTATTATCTCCCTCGTCAAGCCTCGGGAGCTAAAATGTTAGTTAACTCCCTCGGCAAGCCTCGGGAGCTAACTAGTTTATCTCCCTCGGCCTACCGGCCTCGTGAGCTAATGAAGTTTCCTCCTTCGGCGCTGCCTTAGGACGAAACACTAACTTGAGCTGTAAAACTTACTTTCATCCCTTGTTGCATAAATAACTATTTATGCTATTTTAGATAAAATAATGAAGATTTCGGTCCTTTAAATATGTCTCTGTTTATTTACATTAACAAACGTTTTGCCTGGCGAAACCAACTGAAGATGATTGGCTATAGAAGATAAAAATAAACCAAAAAAAAAACAACCATCACAAAAAATTTAAAGTTATGCCTTGTCAAATGCCTGGATTTGCCAAGCGAAACGTTTGTTTTTGTACATAAACAGGACAATTTTAAAGGACTGAAGTCTTCATTATTTTACTTAGAATTTCAATTCTTAACAGTCAATAATAAGAATACAGTCAGTAAAAAACAACAGTCAGTGTCAGTAAAAAACAACAGTCAGTATACAGTCAGTAAAAAACAACACAGTACAGTCAGTACAGTCAGATACAGTCAGTAAAAAACAACAGTCAGTATACAGTCAGTAAAAAACAACAGTCAGTATACAGTCAGTAGAAAACAACAGTCAGTATACAGTCAGTAAAAAAACAGACAACAGTCAGTATACAGTCAGTTCATAATCAATTTGTAAAATATTTTATGTCTTTTTATTTTTTCTCATTTATACAGGAAAAGATGGCTTTTTCTCATTTCATATTTATAAAAACAGGATTGTTTTCGCGAAACAAATCCGAAACCGGTATTTTACCTGAATTACGGATTTCAAGTGTTTTTTGAAGACCTCTTGAGTGGTTTTTATGAAATTATCTGACTGTATCAGTGTATGTATGTGTGTGTATGTCTGTTATCATCGTAGCTCCCAGTAAATCGATATAGAGTAAAAATCTCGTACAAAATCAATCTTGAGTTTAGCGAATCCGATGTGGCGAGGAAACTTTTCGAGGCTTCGCGTACCCGATTTTTTATTTGTAATAAACATTTGTTGCTCATTGTTTAGTCAACAAAAAAAACATTTTCAATAAAAGTTTTGTGAATGAACTTAATTTAATCAATATTGGGTGAATTAATAACCGTGAAGTTCAAGAGTTTATGCTTCAGAAATTATTAAATTTTCGTTACAAAGTTTTCGTTTGAAAGATAAATCAACTAAAATGAGTAATGATAAACTTATACATAATTTTGACAAGCTAATGATGTACTACAAGAGATGATTTTTTTCGTCGGAAATTAACTTTTGTATTTTCGCTTGATCCCGAACCGACTAATTTAAGGAATCAAGAATAGCCCATTCATAAATCAATACATAATTTTATTCTAGTCTTGAATCAAAAGAAATATTGTTGAAAGTGTTAAATTAGAAGTTAGTTTGTTATTATATTATTTAAATAAAGTTAATATATTAAAAGTCTATGAAAGACAGATGTCGACTATCAAAACGCAGTCAGATGTCAACTTAAAATTCAGTCATTAACCGAGTATTTTTAATTAATCTAATTTTGTTAGTGTTTCAAATATATTGCTTATATTTTCAACATTTATAAAGGTCATTCTTCTGGAAAATCCATGACTCTAATCGGACTCTAAATAAATTAATTACTAAACGATAAATAAATTACTCTAGCCTGGCAATAATTAACTAAGGCATTACTTTTTTAAGTAAAAAAAGTATATTATTTATTTATTTATTTTATTTTATTTATTTTATTTATTTTTTATTATATAAGTAACTGTACTTTTTTTAGTTTATTCGAATAAATTTAAAAAACATTAATTACTCGAAACTCAACGGATTACTCTTGTAATAATCTCTCGATGGGTTAGCTCATCAACCAAAAAGACATTAGTTTTAATTAACTCAAATTGATTATAAATTGATAAATTTAAATTTATTGGCTCAAACGCGATTGATTCAATCAATTATAAACGGTTTCTCAACAGAACTCGAACCATTACTCGATTCAAATATTCTCGTTTACGACAGTACTCAAATATTACTCGATTACAACTGGAACTATCTTTCTGTGGAATACAGACTTTACTTTCATCCGGTTAATAATCACATAGCTTCTCATAATATTAAATTTTACATATTAAATTTCAGAAATTCATATATAAATATATATTACATAAAATACTTACATAAAAGACAACATTGTGTGCATATCAGCGTTGCGTGAGTTCACAGTGCATTAAAGCTCTTAGTGCATCAGTGACGTCCTTTGATTTTGTGATAATTCTACTTTGCATGCAAATTAAGATTGTTAAGTATTTACAACTCTTTACGGAATCAACAAATTACGATATGAAATAAGGTTTGTTCGCCTATATCTGTGTTCCTGTCATCGGGATGTATTGGTTGTAAGGAACGCCCATCCGAGAACTATTTCTGATCATAATTCTTGGCCCATGTAGGTAATACACAAAAATAAATTATTCCCACGAATCATTAAAATAAAAATAATTAGAATACCGATTTATTTCCGGTTACAATTTTGAAAAACTAAAGCAATACATATTGATTTCTGGGACGGATTAAACTTATACAACATATTATACTTTAAGCCAACAAAATAATAAATTTACTCAGAGATTTAGCTAATTTTTAACTAAATACATATAACACTGGGTGCAATTTTTTCCACAATTTGAAAAATATGTTTTAAATGTAATGCATTGGTGTTGAGAATTGTAGTGTAATAATAACCATAAAAAAATTATTATTACTATTAAAATACCGCAGGCTCTAAACGAGTATTATCTTTTTTTGTCGTAAAATAGTATGGTACAAGCTTATCAAAAAGTTTGTATTGGAAGAAAAGTTTTTGACGAACAATATTTATTATTATTATACACTTAAAATTATAATTTATCATTATTATTTATTATTATTATCATTAAAATATGTATCTAAAAAGTTTAAATACTTAATTGGAATACCCTTTTAAAGTTATAGTTCATCTTTTTACTTAAGAATCTTTATTGACAATGTTGTCAATAAATTTATGTACATATAGCTTTTTTTATCATTATTTATTACTTTCTCTGCTTTACTTTGTTAGTGTACTTATTAGTTGTTTTTTGTTTGATAAAGGTCAAAATATATTTAATACTTATAAATCTGATAAATTATGTTTTTCTTTAAGGGATTATACGGCATTAGAAGGTTGCATAACAAATGGAAGCTTATGAAAAGTTTACAAAAACCAAGCAACAGGCAAGAGACCAACTCTTGTCTGGCTATTGATTTAACCGGCTATTAATTTCTAAAACTTTCGCAAACTGAGTTTACTTTATTTGTGATTATTTGTCTTCATAATTAATTATTATTGAGGAAAAACTAAAATTAATAGTAGGACTATTAAATTTATTGCTTTTAGTTCAATAAGTTAGGCCACGAATCGAGGCACTGTTGGACTTATCTTTAAAATTAAGCACTCTTTGAAACTGATCTTCATACGTGATTTTTGGTTAAGATTACTTCATTTGTTGACCTATTTGGTCTGGTTTGTGTTATGAAAGTGCACTTATATGTACAGTCATGCACATGTTTTTGCAATTATTAGGCCTAAGGTTTAGATAATAGGTGCGCAACTTTGGAAACCCGACAGCAAAAGTGGGTGCAACGCTTTTGCGATTACCAAGTTTCCGTGTTTTTAAAATGACAGAGTATTTACACATTAAAGTTCTAATCTTTTTAATAAGTGCTCTGATTAAAATTGCAAGTGATATTTAACTACAAGCTTTAAAAGTTATTTATATTTTTTCTTTTTGAATAATGCAACAACAAAACTATGTTGTAGCTATAACATGAAAAGCAACAAAGTAAAGCTAGTGATATAAGCATATTTACAAAATAATAAGTGATGTGTATTAGTTTCGTAAGGTTGGTATAACTTTTTGTGTGTTTCACTGAAATTGAGGGAAATTCAATATGGCTTTGTTTTTCCATTAAATATAAATAAAAGAGTATTCGATGGGGGGGGGATTCTTGAGAAAATCAGAAAAATATCTGGGTCAGAAAAAGAAAATACGAGAAAGGTTTTCCCGGGGAGGCATTTCGATTTACTTAAAGGTAAGGAGTCAAACAAAATAAAACTTTAAAGGTATCATGCATTTTTCACGGAAAACAGAAAATTTCGGTTGGGGTTAAAAAACGAATTGAATACAAAAAACCGGGTTTATTCAAACTTTTCGCGGGTCTTTCCTCGATTATGTTTGAGGTGTTTTGACAACAAAAGTTCAATTGTGGATAACAGAAATCAAAAATAAATTTTTATTTTAATTTATAACCATTAAAATAAAAATTACTAAAATTAAATTAAAAAAATAAACTTAATAGTTTTGTGTGTTTGTTCTACATCGTATACTCACCTCCTGGTTGCTATACGTAGATGTAAAAACATCCGCAATACATATCTCATCTCTGCCAGATAAATTTAACTGTCATTGTTTATATTGTTTGTTATATTATGTGTTACATTTTCATATTATTGCCTCGATGGTAAGGAGATTGGCTATACGTTGATAATAATATTTTTTTTATCTTTTTATCTAAGATTTTCTAGAAAGATTTATGACGCGATGTAACCGAGCCCAATGCCGTCGAGGCAATGCCGCCCATGTACCGATCTGTCTAGTGCGCAAGACTTCATCTCCCTACCGTATCTTTCAGGGAGAATGCTCTACCTATGAAGCTATCATTATTGCAAGCATCGATGCAACCCCCTTCCATTCCCCTCTATTAACACTTTTATAAAATCTGTCATCTAAAAGTTGACAAGAGTTGTTAATCTTTTTTCCCCCAAAGAGTCAACAAGTAAACATAGAATAAGGAACAACATGAAGTATAAGAGTAATTAAACAAGAGAAAAGTTAATGATGCTCTCACTTAGCTCTCTTAAGGCTCTTCTTGAATCACAACACTTTCTTTAATGAAGGAATATTAACTTAATCAGTTTTTAAGTAAAAAACGTTTAAAATAATTTAATAACATTCCTCATTCTCATTTTTAAATGCAAGATACGTAAAATAATAACCCGGAAATTAATTTACCTCGAATTTCTCCTTTGTTTATTCTTTTCTGATATTAGTTTATTAAAAGTCATTTAATTTATATATCTAATAAAGAGGTGAAATGAAAAGGAATTTTATACCACCAATATACATTGGTGGTATAAAATTCCTTTTCATAAAACTAAAAAACCTCAGCAACATGCTGATTCACACTCAAATTGAGTGTGATTAATGGAATAATTATTAGTATATTATTTTTATAAATTATTACATTGATTAATTATTAAAAATGTTTTGAAAGTGTTGACCTTATTTAGTTTTACTTTATTTAAACTTGAATTTCGTTTATATGGTATCATATAACACTCAATTTGAGTGTGAATCAGCATGTTGCTGAGGTTTTTTAGCAACACTTTTCCGGAGAGTTAATTAATTATTCCTATTATCAATGTTTAAATTTAATTCTATTATTTCAATATTCTAGTTTTATTTCTATGTCCTTAAAGACAAATATTTTCTTCATTATATTAATGTTCATGTGAATAATTTCCGACACAATATAATTGTGCGAGAGACACCTAGGAAATGTAACAAGCAAAATGCAATGCTACATCTGGGAACTGTTCCATCATTCGACATTCGTCATCATTGATGGCTCGACATAATGTCATGTCCCACTCTGTTTCGTTACGTCTAACTCATCAGGGCGCCGACAGAGCCTGAACTCACTCTGACCTTCAATTAATTCCGAAGAATATAATGTGAAGTACTTACCAGAGACGAGCGGTGCTCTCTTACCGCCATCATGCATGGCAAGCAAAACATATATCATTTGATACTACCGAGTTTTGCAAAACATGAATAGTTGACACAATATATTTGCAAAACTCGGTAGTATCAAATGATATCAATAATTTCTTTAGTTTTATTAATCTCTGGATAGCCAGACCTCATTGTATATTTCCACCAGCCTCTTCCACATTGACCTATTAAAAGCATTGCCTCATCGAAGTCCCTTCATCATCTCGTTGTAGAGATGTTAATAGAGCCTCCATCCGATAATCTTCGTGGCCCATATTCCATCTTGGCTTTTACATAGTGATAAACATTCCAAAGTAAATAAATTCATCTACTTGTTCAAGTTGTTTACCGTTTATTTATGGTTTTCGTAATTAATGCACATGATAATAGTTTTGGAGGTATAAAACTATATTCCTACTTTAAATAATTTATTAGCTAACCCGTTGACAAATACTAATAATTTATTAATATTAAAATAATAATTTTAAAATTAATTGAAAAATAATATTTATAATTTAATTTACTTAGTGACAAAAACTAAACTTTGACTTTGGTTACTATACCCTATACTTTGGAGTATCCCCACTGCTCTTAAAAATTATATAGAATCTTCTACGTATGATTTTAAAAGGTATTGTAAACAAGTTACTTTTTACAGTTGAGAAAAAACTAAACTAATACAACTATGAAAATCTTTTCTTCAGAAATAAAGAAATTTTTATGTATAAAATGTTTCACATTCAGATCTATTTTTAAGTTGAGATAAACTTAGTAACAACCCTTTACTGATATTTTTATGCATAAAAACCAATATATATAAACCAAGATCGTGCACTTTGGATTGTTTAAGCATCAGAGAACTAAGAATTAATGTAAAACTATTTTTTTAACTTAAAGATTTAAAAACATTATAAATCAAGGAAGGATATAAAAACTAACCTTCACCTTAATAGCAATCCCATATCAATCTATTAATCAGAATAATCAGAACTTACTTTGACTTTTAAAACTCTGTCATATATTTCTGACGACTAAAAATAAAGGATTTAAGAGCATAATGAAACGTAAAACAGAAGACCTAAAAGCCACACAAACCAAAACTTTGTTAGTTAAAAACCACATGAAAATGTTTTAGATAGCCCCCCCCCCTTTAGATGTTTTCATTTATATGAAAATTTAGGAGACCCGATGACGTCATCAGCAAGTCAAACAGTATCTGTTATTTAAAACAATATTGATTAAACTTTTTGAATCTTATTAACTTCCTAAACATCCTACCCATCAGAAACGAAAACACAAAATTTAAATTAATTACATTAACATTTACACTAAAGAATGTTGCATACGTATATACGTTTTAATAATAGCTTAATTTTGTGATTTAACATAAAAAAATAGTTCATTACTTTAAATTTTAGCTATTCCTTTAACATTGACATATATAAAATTAAAAATCCTAATTATGACAATGAGGTGTGAACTCTGGCTCTAAATGCTTACTTAACACTTAAATTTTAAAGGGAAATAATGAAAAAGAGATTTACTATTTTCTTATTAAAATTTAAAATTGAGAGAAGTAATTTTTTATCTAAATGTTGATTTTAATTGAAATGATACTATAAGATTGTCTTTTAGCGACATAGCTTTAGAATAATATGCTTGTTAGATTTAGAATTTAGTTTAAACTAGATTTTACACCTCTAAGTCGGTTGATCTCGTTTAAAGAAAAGAATTCCCTCATACTCATAATGATAATGAGATAAGATGTCCCGCATAAGTTGAACGTTGCTAGATAGATTGGCACAATAATGGTCTTGTTATGCTGGTTAGAAAATATTTCAACTTAATTTACTAAAGTTTAGAATAATATAATAATATTTTGTAGAACTTAATTACCCCTCTTCGCTGAATCCAGAAGAAATTTCAGATACGACACAATTTATCGTCTCACTTGTTAAAATAAGAAAGTTGAACCAAAACAATCTACCCCCACTGAGACAGAAGATCGTTAGCTTATAATAATAATAGTGCCCGTTTTAAGGCCTTTCGGCTCTTCAGGGTATTCGCCCTGCGGGAACCACCTCAGGTGAGTCACATCTACAATGCTCAAAGTAAAGCTAAAGTTGGCAATTTTTTTTCATCAAATTCTATTCATAAAAACTGAGAGCATAGACCGGGCTGTGAACCCCAGACCTCCGGTGCAGAAGTCCAGTACTATACGACCACGGCTACGAAGGCAGATGATCGTTAGCTTAAAGTAAGAATAATATTTATCCATAACATTAGCCTTGATGCGCTCCAGCCATAACAGTACAGTTTTTACTGAATTTAAATTAATGTTAATGCATTAACAGCAGTTTATTGACACTAAATAAATATTTGTCAGTTTAGTATTTTGTGATAAAAGATTTCAATTGACTTTAGAAAATCCATACTGTATATTTATTAACAATATACTTTGCAATAAAAAAAACTAAATAAACTTCCAGTTGTAGTGTAGAAATCTGTAGTTTAAAGAGACTTTTTCAACAAATATCAGTGAAAGCAAATATTATTAAAACCAGCTGCAACAATATTATAGTCTAGGTAAAGCTTTCAATAGAATACCTATAGTGGAAAAAATTGTGCCCATTCAATAATCTATAATCTAAAGAAATGGATTCATCTATAGAGGATACGCTCTGTACAATATACATCATAATAATAAAATAATACAATTATTAACGAATACAAAGTTTCTCCGCAAAAACAAATTTTTACAAGTAAAGTATTTGTATTCACAAATAGAATGTCATCTGTGCTACTATTTGAAACTTAAATGAATGAATAATGAAACCATATGGTAACAAAAAAAATTTAATGTATATAAAAATAAATGTTATAAACTTACACACACACAAAGTGTATATATATATATATGATATTTAATTCTTATTTATGTAAATATAGTTTAATTATTTGATTTATTGCTTCTTTATATTTTCTTTTAATAATAATTTCGGGTGTGGCTCTGAGTTCTATTATTTTATTGTTTCATAATTTCAACACTTAATGTTAATATTCTATTATTTACTGTTAATTATTCTTATACTTTTTCAAATTACTCTATAGTATATCATTATATTTTTTATATACTTATGTAATATAGTCATGTTAGTGTTACTAAAAGTTATTATATTGTTAGTTTAATAATATTATTAATCCAATAAAAGTTTTAAAGCAAACAATTATGAAACTTATAAAATTAAGTTAACAATTATAAATAAAAATCAAATTAATGAATTGAAGATTTAAATTAATATGGAAAATAAAAATGATTGCTTATTCTTGGTGAAAACAACAATGGTAATAATACCTCCCGTTCTTCTACCCTATTTTCTATTATAAATTGATCTCCTTCAAGTGTTTCCTCCACAACATAATCTCATCTCTCTATCTCATTAAGTGTTTGGTCTTGTTTTTTCTTTTGCTCATCAGAGCATTATTTTTTTAAGAGAAGTCCAAGAAAAATAAATTTGACATCAATTGTTTATAGAAAATGTTATTTGGACTACTATTTTAAATTATTATTTATAATTAGATGAAGTAGGTCCACAGGAATCAGTAACATTACTAAATTTGCCAAGCTTTCCATGTTATAATTTTTTTAAGGTTAAACATATTAATAAACAAAATTTAAATTACATGGTCGTTAACAGCATCTATTTGAAAGCAAACATGAAAAATTTGAATGAGATTGAGCACAAGTGGAGTTATTCATACTAGGAAATGAAGAAAAGAGTCTCTCCACAAAAATAATTGTTTATTGGCAAAGCGCTTTCAACCTAACATGAGGTAAAAAGTCATAACATGAGGTCATCATCAGTGCCATGAAGATAAAGATGAAAGTTAAAAATGCATAAAACTATTTTCTTTTCCGAGATGGTAACAGCTCGGTGAGTCGAGTAAGACTCTTGAGTCTTACTCGAGATTATATATATATATATATATATATATATATAATATTATATATATATATATATATATATATATATATATATATATTATATATATAAATATATATATATATATATATATATATATAATATATATATATATATATATATATATATATATATATATATATATATATTATATATATATATATATATAATATATATGTTATATGTGTATAACAACTAAAATAACTTACAGATAAATAAAAATATAGAAGGAAGGATAAGTAGCTCAAGCTTTCGCCATGCGGCTTCACGGCTTCACTAGGAGTGTAGCACGTACTCAGTAAGTGCTACGTTTGAGTACGTGCTACACTCCTGACGAAGGCGCATGGCGAAAGCTTGAGCTACTCATCTTTTCCTTCTATATTTTTATACATATGTTAGTTGTTTTAGTCGTTGTTTATAATCTTATGATTTGTTTTTCTATTTTCTTATTGTCTGTTATACATATAAGCTAATATTTGACTATTCTAGCATCTGACATCTTTAGCGTAAAACCTTTCAATAATGACTATATACCAATTGGTATGATGTGCTTGTTTAACTTAAAGTTCCCCAGACTTACATCTGCTTTTTGAAGTTACTACTATTTCACTATGTTTACTTAACAATTTCTTTGTATTTAATTTCATTTTATGAATTGTAATTTTTACTTTGATGTCAATTGCCGATAGTCTGAACAAAAGACTAAGAACCGCGTGGGAAAATGTATTTCAGAATATGTAATTAGACTATATAAGAAATAGTCTTCCTCTTATTGTTTGAAACATTTTTGGTTTAAATTATTCTATCAAAATTTGAGAGGCATTGGTAGTGTTCAGTTCTTTGGGTGCAGTTGTAAAGGGTTGCCACAAGTGCTTTTTTAACTTTTAAACATTTTGGAGTGTTCGTTTCTTCAAATGCTGTAAATTTCGTGGATTATTGTGTTTCATTGGTTCAATTTTATAATCTACATAAACAGTAAGTTATATTTAACTACAATACTTTTAGTTTATATTAGTATGAAAAATGTAGATATTTAAAAGAAAGACCCAAATTATTATTTAGATTAACGATGAATTTAGATTAAAATTTAGGTTAAAATATTGGTATAAAAGCAGTTACTTATTTTTTTACGGAAATAATATTATTTAAGTAATGGTACTAGACATATTATTAATACTTCCCATAGTTTGCAGGCTAGTTATTCTATTAGAAAAAATCAAATTTTATAACTATTAATGTTAATAAATCTATTTTTGCTTCTTTTACTTTCTTCGTGAAATAAACTCAATAATCTAGCTTTTTTAAAAAGTTTTTTGCAAATTTTCTACTTTAAATAAGCACTTGTATTTTCAGCCACCGTGTATTTTTAGATTTTAGGTATTGCTGTCTTTAAATATGTAATCAATCATCAATAACCGTAACCATATTGGTAACATCTAGTAACCATTAGCTAATATTACCTTTTATTAATCACCAATAATAGCTACCATATTCTACCAATAATCTAACCTTCCTTTACTTCTTTAATCTAACTTACTTTTACTCATTATAAGTTATTTGAAGTTGTAATTACTTAGGATGTATTTTCGGGTTATTACTACTCCTTTCTTAATGGAGTATATGTCAATCGCTGGTGGTTTTTTGGTTACTTAAAGTAGTTGTTGACTAAATGAAAAAAATCAGGTAAGGGGAACTTCGCAACTTCTCATTACATCGGATTCGCTACATTAGTCATCAGATTGTAAATACATTAAATTATCTCAAGTGGTCAACCATTCGGCACTGACCTCGCTCGATGCATCTTAACTTTCATGATCTAACAAAAACCATAGATGTACTTAAAATACTTATTTATTACGTAAACAGGTATACTTGGACAACATGTCAACTCAATTGTAGCATTTTTAGATTTTTTCACAATATAAAAAAATGTTTACCAGTCATTCGATAAAAATTAAACTAATGCTAAAGATAATATAGTCACTAAACCAGCTTCAGTTCTACAATAGTTTTGGATAATGCTTTATTTTATTATAATTTCGTATACCACTATTTACATCTTCAGAAAACTGAAACACAAATATCAGCTATACATTAAGTCAACATAAACCAAAACTATTAAATACTACAGATTAGATCCTCGCCTAAATAAAGTTTATAAGTTTAACACTATTATTATCCAAATTCTTGTAGAACTAAAGCTAGTTCAGTAAATATTATCATTTCAGTGTGGACCTCTAAAAATATTTATAGCCTTCAAAAAGAAAATGTTACAAACTAATGCTAATAATTTAATGAAACTTGGCTCTTACTTAGTCTCATACTTGACTACATGCGTCCTAAATCTCAAACCCATCTTCAAATTTTTCCTCGATTAATGAAATTTTGCAATTTTGGCAAAATAATTATTGCGGGTTGATGACGTAATAAAAAATATATTTTCCGGATACCACAACTACACCAAAATATTAATTATTGAACCAAGCGGTAATGGTAAAATTTTCAAACCATTAATCACATTAACACAAAAAATTCTTTCGTCGTGAATTAATCATGGAACAAATGCGAGGTCAAGTTTGACGTCAATAATAGTTTTCTTATTTTTTTGTCCATAGATTTCTCGCACAGCTTTTTGCTTCCGTTTATAAAACTATTTTCACTGTTAAACACGAAAATGTTAATATCTTACATAACTATTAACTGTACTATTCCCTACAAGACAATTTAACATTTTCATTTACATTTAACACTTACATGACTGATACATGGCAAAAACCGGCTCGATAACCTTGGAAATAATCCAAAAACGAATTAAGGTTTCATTCTAATTTTTCTATGATGTACACGTTTCTATGATCCATAGAAACGATAGTTTTACCTGATAGGCTGAGGTACATAATAGAAAAGTACTTGATATACCTATTAACAGTAATTTTATTAATTATTAAACTGCGTAGGCTTCTGTTTAGTAAAATTTAGTAGTTGAGTTTTGTAGTTCAGAGTTCGGTTTTGTAGAGCATTGTATATCCATGATGTCCTACATCCCTGAAGGTGCATCCCACAGTGGAAGCGAAACGTCGGATTCTTCATCTATATTGACGTGGTCACCACCAGAAGACCTAAATCATTATTAATTATTATTAACATTTTTCTAGTCCCTATTTCTTTTTCAAAAAGATGCAATAGAATATACTAGTATATTATAGTATTAACTAACTTACTTAACTTACTAACTTAATAGTATTAACTAGAAGTATAATAGAATTATACTTCGCGCGTGATTTGAGCTCATGTTAACTTCCTAAAATTCATATTTTATTTGATACATCATGTGAGGTATCGATACCTATTAAAAATGTATATACTAGACATACACTAACTAAATCGATTGTCACTCCTCAGCTTTAGAATTAATGGAATAGAATATTAAGGTTATATTAGTTACATAATATATTTCGTATGAAACACATCACTCTTTCGTCATTGATATCAAATATTTCAGGAAATAATTCATAGCGTAACTTTCTCGCTACTGTTAAATAAAAAAAAAAATTTTTCCCAAAAGTTGAACCGAACCCCTAATTTTTTCTTTACTTCCGTTATTGATCAGAAATAACCTATAGTTACTATGGCAAGTTAAAATGTTAATATTAATTAACATAATGTTAAATTATGTATGCAAATTAACATAAATGATACTAATGAATATACATACAATTTTAAATGTTTAAATGGAAAATTTTGAAGTGTATAAGGTTCAGTGTCAAACTACTTAATTAGGTGAAATTTGATACAAATATAATACCTATGAAAGTAAAATAATAATACAGAGCATATGGATTTAATTTTGGCTTGCTTAAGGTATATTTTGTGACTATCAAGGTAGCTATATTAGTTACATAATGCAATCTCTTGTAAATAAAAAGTATCTGGTACGGAAGTTCACGAGCCGGGCCAATTCCCTTGCTCATTTGACATAAGAAAACTTTAAGGAACTTAAAGTTAGTTGTGCCCAACTTGTACATGTGTGACGTCAATAACCCACAAGAATGATTCCACAAACATTTCAAAAATCACAAATCTTCAAAAAGTGTTTAGATCGGGCTAAAATTTAAGTATAGTTAACAAAAATACATAATAACTTATTATCAGTACTAGTTCTGGCTTTATTGATTGACGTATACAACCTTATGTAAACAACTCATGTTTTTAGACTAATACATTTGAGAATTCGCTTATATCGTGGCAGTATGTCACTTACATAAACTAGTAATATGACGATTGATATTAGGATAACAACAGTGTTGATGAACATTTTTTAAGTACGTGGCCAAAGAACATTTAAGAATATATAATACGAAGCAACCACAATGTGACCACTAAGCTCCCTCATAGGTATGATTGATTCCTTCGGCAAACGGCCGAAGGCTCGTATTTTAATTTCCATTACATGTTCGTTAAAATATACATGCAAATCAAGACATGCTCGTTTCCTTGCAAATCCACCAATTAGAACTTTCAATTTTGTGATGAAAAAGACTTTTATTCTCTTTAATAGGACCTTGGGGAGGACAAATGCCTTTGGTAAGTGGCCGTTCGGGAAAATATAAAAAGTGGAAGAATCCGATAAATATACATGAGGAAAGCATAAGGCATTAATAAAATATGCATGTCTTTCTATAAAAACATTGCTACTCCATCTTTTATGTTGTATAAACCTATTACGTATATCTATGTCTTTCTACTTTTTAAAACATTTCCAAAACCTTTTTTGTGTCAGTATTTATGTATTTAGCCCTAATATATATATCAGGGAGCAAACTACAAATTAATTAAAATTTACATCTAATAATGTTTTACAGTAAAATACCTAATGTCGACAATCGGCACCTTTTAAATTCATAAAACAATCTAGAAAGATTGAAATCATAAAGCGTTTATAAGAAAGTAGCACGACCTTGTAAAGTACAGAGTTGGCAAAGAGCATCCTAAAGTAGTACTTTCTATAGAAACTACTTCTTTAAAAAAGAATTTGTTAGACTGCTTCTAACAAGTGGTTTACCCCTATTTCCCTCTCCAGTATCATTTTCCATTTTTTCTTTATGTGTTTCCATTCCATTCAAATTATATGGTTTTTAATAAAACTTTGATTTTTTCTTGAAGGAAAAAATGAATGAAGCTTAGCATTTGTGATTCGTGTGCTTCCACCAGAAGCACAACTGAATGTGGTAGAAGGTTAATAAATTGATAAATTTTGATCAATAACAACAATAATTAAAGTACTAGTGATCTTGGCTGTTGCTAGTATCTACTCTTCGTATAATTCAATTCCCATTGCATGCTCTTTCATTGCTGAATTGATTAATTACTCATTGTTGAATTCCTCTCTCACAGAAGGTGTACTAGAGTCGAACTTTAGTGTGATGGTGTTACTAGTGATGATGATGGTGGTAATTTTGCTGTTTGTTTAACTAAATTCCTTGGTGGCGTAAACCTTTTGTTTGCATAAACCTGCAGGAATTTTATTACTTAATCGGAAAAATGGTTAGGGGCTATGTAGTGATTTCAACACAGATTAATGAAACATCCACACTATTCAGTCATAACAGGTTAACTTGGCTCCACCAGGTTTACAAAAATATGTCAAATATTTAAGTCTAAACTGAAATAGTTAGATAATGAATAGTTCAATTACTGTAAATAGTTTATAGAAATTTATTATTTATAATCAATCTGATAAATTTATCTATGTATTTATTAAATGAAAATTTTAAAAATAAATAAAAATCATTTTCACCTCTAGGGAAAGTAATTTTGACAAGGAGATTGGCATGCCAAAGGCATAGTCATTGGATTGGGGTTTCTTTCGTAACGTAGATTGCTAAATGAAATGATCAAACATTCCAAAACAGCGTTTCTTACATTTTTTATTAAACATAGCAACAATGATAGCATGATAAGAAATAGCTTTGTAATGTAATGCACCATATATTGTACTAGTTTTAGAAGAATTAGTATACATTTGCGTGACATTTCCGAAGAAATAAACGTGATGGTTTACTATATCAAATGCAATTTTAAAATTCATTAAAATGATGTTTTTATTTCATCTACTTCATTCTTACATCCCTTTAATATGATTTCTTCTTTGATATATCAGATCTAAAGAAGATTACTGTAACGATAGCACTTAACTAGATTTTGCCATTGATATCTTTTTAAAACCATCAAACTTGCTTAAATCACCCAAAACGAGCTCTTCATGGTTTACAATCTAATTAATTTTTTGTATCAGTGTACAACTTTGGTATGGTAACCTCGCTTCCTCAGAATTGGTATTTACAAGGGTATTCAAACACACCCTGCAATCGTCTCGTAACATTTTTATTTTACTTACAGCAGCATTTTCAGCCAACCGTTTTAGCAGATCTTGAAGTCATGTATTCTTCTGCCTTTAATAATACACTACCAGTTTGACTACTTTCTTCCTTGCCTTTCTAGTAACTTTTTCAGTGTACGTCCGAAAAAACATTGATTTACCTTGACATTGATTAACCTTGGTTTCATTTTTGATTTTTTCTAATTTTGGTGACCTTGAGTTTTATTCCTTTGGCAGTCTGATACCTGTTGCAATCTTTATATTAACATAATTTTCACAAGATCTATTTATTCAACCAAATTTTCAACCATCATTCCAACAAGTTAATCTGCTTCCGTGGCCGTGATCGTAAAGGCGTTCGATTTCGGCACCGGAGGTCCGGGGTTCGCAGCCCGGGCTATGCTCTAAGATTTTATGAATAGTATTTGTATTAAAAAGATTTCGCCAACTTTAATTAATTCTTAGAGTGCAGTAGATGCTACCCACCTGAGGTGGTTCCCGCAGGGTAAATACCCTGATGGGCCGAAAGGCCCTAAAACGGGCATTTTATTTTTTATTTTATTTATTCCAACAAGTTTATGGTCATTGGTTTTATTGAGAAAAATAAACTTTTTTAAGTTTCATACTAAATTTAATTTATAATATAATAATACATTAATATCGTAGCAACATTGATATAGATTAAACAAAATTAGAGATAATAAATCGAGAGTACAATCGATTATAATTATTGAGTATAAAACAAAGATGGCAGTAAAAGTTTGAATTTAAAAACTAAATTAACAACTATCTTGTTTTCAAACGACCTTCTATTTGTTCGATAATTTTCTCACTAAAGAAATTCTTGAATAATGTATACAAATATTTAAATGGTTTTTCGTAAAATTTCTTAGAATTTGATTGACGTATCTTAATTAATTACACATGTTTTAATAAAATGAAATGAAATTAATAAAATATATTTTATTATAATAAAATAAAAATTACAATTAATTAGTAGGTAAGTTTAAGTAAGCAGATACTAGAAAAACCCATCCTATAGACAGCTGTTGCAAATTTTTAAAGTTGGCAGCACTGACTGGTGATAAGAGCTAACATAAGGCCTTCTAGGGTAAGATATGAGGGATTTTATGCTTTTTAGTTAAATTGTAAGGTGTAATATTAGTTTCTAATTAAATAAACTCTTGAATATCGTATTCCATTAATAAAACTCAGTTTTAATGAAATACCATATTATAGAACAGGAAGTTTAGAAAATTTGATTTTATTCGAGGCGGGAACTTGAAAACCTCCCCATGAGGTAGCCTACAGGTTATATTTGTCCAGCTGTCTATTACATTATATAACTTTATGATCTAATAACTTTATAACTAGCCTCAAAGATAATGGTTAAAAGTAATGATGAGTTATAAATTAAGCAAGATTAGATTTATGAGGTAATGGTCAGATAAAAAAAAATTGGCTTTCGGCCGTAAATTAGGCCTTTTTCATTTTTGGTCAATAATTTTATATTTATTATAATTTAATTAGGTAGGTAAAATATGTAAAAAATTATTTATTGTTCAATAAATCAAGAGGTAACTTTAATAATGCATACCCGTGATTTTAGACTCGCTGTATATAATTTTATTTTTTTCTCCAGTTCATTTTGCCCCTTGTGGGGGTAAAATCTTAAACTTGCCACGGGAGAAACAGGTCGTTGCTCCCGAGCAGTAATTAACTTCTTCGGCTTCGCCTCTTGAACAACCTCAATGGTCTCCTCGGCAAGCCTCTAGATTTAATTAATGAAGTTCCTTCGACTTTGGGCCTCAGGCAACAACATGACTGCTCAGTGAAACAAAAACTTACTTTTCTCCCTTAGTAAGTTAGTAACTATTTCTTCCTAGCCTTTACTAGTCTATTAAACTAGTCTTCTTCAAGTAACCGGATATTTACAGAATGAACTAGTCGGAAAACTAACCTGCAGGCTATTAACATGTAACTGTTTGTAAAACTAACTCCTTAGAATGAGTCCATTACACAATCCATCAATAACCAAACGGAACTACATCGACCTCGAATATTTGTTTTTTTTTCATCAGTCTATATAAATTTTCTTGACTAATCTTATTGGTCACTGAAAGTCGCGGATATTAGATTGAAACGAATAATATCTAAACATGAAAATCTCACTGCATGATGCGTAAAATACCAATATGGGCGGTGACTTCATGAAACTTCATAATAATAACCAAATTTGACTTAGTATAATATTTTTACTATACATTTATATACATAAAAAAATAGACCATATTCATTATTTTGTAAATTCTTCACTGGAAAAATATACACAGTGTCCACAATTTCAATATTTATTATTGAAAGACTTTAAACGTCTGGAGATACAAATCTATGCTACTACTTTAGGCGATGAATCATGAACAGAATATTTAAGCAAGATATAAATTGTAAAGCAATGAAGTACGCATTTCAAAGGTAATTCGCCAGGCTTGAGGACCTCCGCGCTAGAATTTTTAACAGAAATGTTAGTTTTTAAATGGTATTTTCTATGTATTTAGGATTTTTGTGATAATTGGGGCACTTTATAGCACAATAAATGCAAAAGCTCTTGATACATATTAAAAAACGTGAAAAGTACGCAAAAGACATAGTTTATATCACTTATGTATGTATACTTAAATATCTATATACTTAATTATTGAATTATGCAATACAAAAGTATTAAGGGAGTTACTTCAGGTAATTTTTAAGTTCTTCCGCTCAAAATGCAAGTTATCAAAATTAAATAAGATGTAAGATGAAGTTATTTGAATCATCTAGTATGTTAATTCTATTTCTATGAAATTCCACGATCAGTTCAACGAATCTTTTTTTCAACAAAATTTAATGTGAATGTATAAAAGATTAATGTGAACAAGTCGAAAAATTTATGTCAATAACTGTAATGGTCGCTGGATTAATTCATTTCGGACTTAGTAGCTTTTTAGACCTTGACAGCGGCTCCTAGGTCTACTTATAACCTAAACTGCTATGCTTTAAAATACTCCAAGCTTGTTTATAATTTTATAAATTTTCTTGGAAAGATGTTATTTTGGATGATACTTCTATCTAAAGATAATCCTGCATAGTTAAGTTAAGACTAAACCAGTGAAACTGTAGAGTGTTGCTGTTTTAGTATAACCGAAATATTTTAAGGGGATTCACAGTAAGAAGAAAGTCGTAAAGAACAAACCCAAGCTGTAATAAAATTCTTTTTCTTTTTAAATATAATGTATTTTATGTAATGTCTGACCTCTGAAGTTTTGTATTTTATATGGTAAATTTTTACAATAAAATTCATTCTATTTATGTAGTTGTTGTTCTGGGTTTCTTTTCAAGAAGAAATTCTTGTATTAAAATCGTATATTTCTTTAATTCAGTAAAAATGAATATATTATCCTTAATTCAGGGAAATATTAATTAAATATTTCTATTAGAAATAAGTTACCAAATAATATATAATGTCACAAGCCACTTCAAGTTATTCAACACTAAAAATGTATTAACGTTATATTACCCAGATTTTAAAATTTATTCAAGTACAAAGTCAGTAATTTTAGGAAATATGAAGATCCAGTGGTGACCGCGTCAATTAAAATGATGACTCTGACGTTTCACTTCCACTGTGGAGGCATCATCAAGGATATAGGACATTATAAATGTTCTACAAAACTGAACTATTAAACTTTTCATCAATGATGACCTACATCCCTGAAGATGCCTCCTACAGAAGATGCAAAATGTCGGATTCATCATGAATTATCCGCATTGTTGCGGCCACTACTGGTCCTTTATCTTCATGATATTAACCGGGGAATACAACGTAGTTTATTATTAAAAAGAATTCAGTTGTTAATAATTGACTCGTCAGAAAGACTATATTGTAAACCTTAGTGGGTTTGAGATCATCTAAAAAACGGTCAAGCTTCAATCTTTGATTACCTAATCGGGTGCCCAACCACTGTTGCCTGTCATTAAAAAAACACAATATTTTCATAAAGTTCTCTCCAGTTGGCACAAGTGACTATTAATTTAAGCGGCAGAAGTGCTTAAAAATTAATATGAATATATATTTGCTACTCATATTTCTTTTACTCTATGGTTTCAAGTAAAACAAAAACAATATCATGCAGTCTGTGCAATATTTTACTATCACAATTGATTTTTGTTTTTTTCATTTCATCGTAAACTTTTGACAATTCAGAAACTTTTTAATAGAATAAACTCAAGTAGGTAAATAAATGTTAAAAAATCGGGTACTTTTTCCGACCTTTGGACTCGCTTCTCTCGTCCTCAGACAGTGAATAAACTTAAATAGATAGTAATAGAGTTATTTATTATATTTATTTATTTCATAAAAAGATAACTTGAACCAAGTAGAAACTTCCTCAGATTATATTCCAATATTCTACAAGTTCTTAAAACGTATACTAGTCATTCGATAAGAATTAAACATATGTTGGTCCTAAATATGGCTACAAGCGTGCTAAATCTAAAAACGATTAATAAATTTTTCCGAGTCCTTAATGTGGGTTAAGGATGTCTAATCAAAATTATATACTAGATAGCACAGCAAGACCAGATAAAGATTGAATTTTGTACCAAGTTTCAACTCTCTAGCATAAATACACTAGGAGATGCGACGATACACACACACATACTAACAGACAACTTCGAGACAACCACTTACGCGCTTTTAAAAATACCTAAAACTGATAATTCAGTTGAAATCCGGGTTTCAGCTTTTTTTGCAAACGCAATACTTGTTTAATACATCTAAAGTATAAATGAGGAAAAATGAAAAAGATTCCCTTTTGTATTTTATAGCAAATGACTAAAAGAATAATTAATTACAATAATTAAAATTGATTATTTCTGGATAAAAATCTATTATAAATATAATTTGTTCTCTTTGTAGGATTGATTTGATTGGCTATAAATAAAACGATCAGACGATATGCCTGATCACGAAGTTGTAATCTCAGGCATAGCTGGAACCTTTCCTGAATGTTTTAATGTTCAGCAACTAGAAGATAAGTGTTATACAGATGAAAATTTGATAACTGACAACGAAGTAAAATGGAAAAGAGGTGAGTCATGCAAAATGAAATTGATCACTATGAGAAATTAATCAGCAGAACCTTTATTTTTCATTGATTGTCTTATAGAGTGTAGAGTGTATCCATATGACCGGAGATCTAGGTCATATGGAGCTCTATCTTATAGATGTAGGATCCATCTGCACGTATAAGCAAGGCAGTGTCTTCACCGTCAATACTAACCTTCATAACCGTCAATACTTACATCAGGATAACTGCCTAGTTATCTACTTTTCAAGGAACAGCGATTAAATGGCGGCCTCAATGGAAGGGAATAAATGGTTCTCTTACTCCCTACTAGTTATGCAACCACTAATACTTGCACTGATTTCAACTGTTTCTTGTTTCTAATGGTTAAGAATAAGGCTTATTTGGAGTCTAAAGTATCAAGGAAGAAAATGATTTTCCTATTCAAAAAAATTCTCCTTCACTAACTTTTACTCTTTTACCTAAAGTATTCCTCTGGATCCACGAAGAAGACCTTAAGGAGGCGTTCCTTTAATTAAAAGAGGGTTTGAAATTTAAGCTTGTTTTAGTAGCTTATAAGAGACCCTTATGACTTCCTCAAGGTCTACTTAAGTAACTGTTCAGGACTAATAAAATTAAACAGGGTCTGTCCACTATATTTGTCATAACCAGCTTTCAATCTTAACAGATAAGTAAATAAATTAATGTACTTCGTAACAGAAGCACATGAATGCATTATTTATTTTTTACGTATTATTTAAGTACTTATTTATTTTTATTTCCATTTGAGTACATTTTTTGCAATATCTTTCAAGCTGGCTTTGTCAAATATATATCAATAATGGAGAGAACACATTTTATTTCATTACTTGAAACTCCACAATACATTATTCTTTATTCCCTCAAGAGTAGTTAAGAATAAATAAGGCTCTGAGTAACAAAAAAATCAATTTTTGCCATCTACCAATTTATTTGATGTAATGATAATGCAAGATAAACTTTAGATTGTTTAAGGATTTATAGTAATGTTTAATTTTCATTATAGGTTTATTAAATGTTCCACAACAAACTGGACAAATCAAGAAATGTTTCCGTTTCGACCAGACATTTTTTGGAATTCATAGAAGATTATGTACTGTAATGGACTCTCATGCCAAGCACAGCATTGAAAGGACATTTGAAGCCATCGTTGATGCTGGTGTGTACTCTATTACGTAGTCTGAAAGACTTAAAATACCAATAATATCAGCTATGACACCTTTTCAATAACATCAAAAGCTACAGTCAAAGCAATATTTGAAAATTATTAAAAAAGTTCCCTGAATCCCGAAAGGAATTTTACTTTTCTTTCAGAAGAAATCGTTTTGAAAAGTTATCATTGGCTCACACAACACCAATATCAATTATAACATACTTATCGAACTATACCAATGTTATAATATTGCTGAAATTTAACTTAAACAGTCAAATTCAAAATATGTTAGGAATCTCTTATATAGATGCTTTGTCTTTACGTCTAGAGAATGGGAACTATTTTCTTTATAGATAAGTTCAATACATGATTGATGGTCTGCCAATATTTGGCCTTTGTGAAGTGAGGTACTCGAGAATAATATCTTTCCTTAAACTGTGGCATTACCAAAATATCGATTTTGTATGAAGTAGTTGTGATATTTTTTTAACCTATTTTAGTTAAAAATTGGTTTAATCACTGTCACTTTAAATACATTTAAAGCAATAGCTTACATCGGCCATGCTATATTAGGAAAGGGGTGTAACATTATGTTTTAATAACTTAAGAGCTTTTGGACTGTTATAAATTATAACAACACTTCAGTCCTTTTAAAAAAATTATTGCAAATATTAATAAAGACAAATTAAATACAGTCCTTTTAAAAAAATATTGCAAATATTGATACTATTTCCAGAATTAAGGATATTTTTTGAAACAATAAGTAGAGCAAGGGAAACAGAAGTTATATTTGTTCACTTACCAAGCTAGCAAACGGTCTTCATATACTTGATACATTCAACTTACTCGGCTTTGTCTCAGATTTAAACAATACAAACATGGTTCTCTAAACTAACGCCGTTAGAGGTGAAAAAAGTGCTCGGGTACATAGTATATTTTTTTGAGGTAGTACGTAATTGAGCACTTTATTGGACCGTTTTTAGGATGAGAAGCCAATCATTATTGTTATAGGAGTACTTTTCACCTCCGAGGACAATAATGAATGTAAAAAACTCCTAGGACGTAAAAGTAATTCATATGTTGCCGCCATTACTGTAATGTAGCGTGTTCAAAAAACAATCTGTGTTAAACCTTCATGAGCTTTATTTAAAAACGTTTCATTTTGTTTCTGTTTTTGTTCGTAGACTAATTTTTTTTCGTTTTTAAAAGGTGTTCTAATTGACAATTTTTGAGTGTTTATTTGTAAAGCTTTTACATTCTTGAGTAAAAGTGTGAAGCTATGGATGAATTTAATGACGGCGATAATAGGGAGTTAATAATAATTGGAAGTTTTTTTTCAATTAAGTATATAACGCAGTTTAATGAGTGCTATTTTTTGATTTTTTTTTAATGAGAGTGCTTTATTTAATGAGTGCTACCTCAAAAAAAAATAGTGTATGCCATCCGGCTGAGAATGTCTTTATGTCTTGGCAATTTTTCCCGACTCGCTTCGCTCGTCGGTAAATCTAATTGCCGTGACATAAAGACACACTTCTCAGCCTTATGGCATAAATAACTTTTTTCATTAGATGCGTGCATAACTATTGTTGCCTGATCTTGTGTGTTAAAAGGGCTCATTACGCCTGAATCCAAATTGAAGCAATAACCATAATTACTGGTTTTATTGGTATATTGACCAATTCAGAATACTGAATTGGGAAATATTTTCCTGATGCTACACGATTCAATAACGTTTATCTACTATATTTACCTTTTCAAGTATTAACGATATTTTTTTCAGGTATAAATCCACATGAAATATACGGTGAAAAAGTTGCCGTAGTCATGACATCAATGACAAGTGAAACTGAATACGGAAGCGTTATGGTTTCCAAAACAAGCGGTCATGCTATGTTGGGTCACAGTAGGTGTATGCAGTCCAATAGGATCTCCTATTTTTTTAATTTTAAAGGTTAGTTATACTTTAAATAATAAACAAATGAATCTGCTCAAGTTGTTTGACGTCAAAAAGACAATTATAGTATTACAGTAGGACAGGGTATATATCCAGAAGTCAAAATTAAAATTGGAAAGTAATGAAATACAGTTGGATAATAAATCCTACCAAGAGTTGATAGGAATGTTAGAAGTTCGCTCATGTCGCTAGAAAGAGTTCGTTTGTCATAATATGGGAGATACCTAGATTGTTAGGGTTGCGCTATTTTATATTAGTTTCATCTGAAAAATCTGTAATAACTGAAAGTAAGAAGATTGTGACAACCTCGGAAGAACTCGGAATGACGATGATGAATTCATAAGGTTCTTATGAATAAAAACTTACTACTCTTTTAAAACTTCTACTTATTTAAAACGTACTCTTTAAATAGTAATATTAATGTGAATACACTAAGATTTCTCCTCTTTTACCCGCAATGATTATTATAGGCATCGAACTGCAAGATGTAATAATTTGTTTTTATCCATAGGTCCGAGTTTTGCGTTAGACAGCTCATGGGTAGGACCATTACAAGCTCTTCAGATTGGTCAGAGTCTTGTAGAAAATGGTCATGTTAAGTTAGCTGTTGTTGGAGCAAGTAATCTCATCTTTAATCCTGAAGTATCTGTTCATTATGATGGTATGGGAAAGTTAAGTCGTGATGGAAAGACAAAGTGCTATAGTGCTGATGGTGAGTTTTCTTAATTAAATAGACTTTTACACTTTGAGTTTATTAAATATTTGCAACAATAAAGGACATGTGAAATATAGGGCAAGTTGTTTTACTGAGGATGTTGGTCAGATGAGATAGAAGTTAGATGTAGGTTTGAAATGAGACTGTAATAAATAAAATTACGCGGTTTTATCGACTTCAAAAGGCGATAAACATTTTCATTTTTTCCATTAATCATTCATAACAATTATTTTTATCAATCAAAATTTAAAAGTATAGAGGACATAAAACTGGACTAATGTCGTCTTTTAAAACCATTTGGCACTAAAATAATAAAACTAGAGAAAGGTTCAAAATATCAAAACTCTTGATTAGGTCGATGGGTTGATTAGGTAAGGTTTTATACTTTTTCAAAAATCGTGTATAATCACGCGAGGTATTAACAACACAATATTACATTTATTTTTCAGCTGATGGATACTGCAGATCTGAAGGTATCGTTGTTTTCGTTATTCAAAGAGCGGACGAAGCAATAAGATCATACGGCACTCTGGTGAAAACAGTTTGCGAAACTGAAATGAATTGTAAAGCTATCTTTTCTGATCCAGTCGGCATGTCGACTTTCCTTGGAGAGTTTTATTCTGATCTCAATATCAAAAATTCTGATATTGGATACATAGAAGGAGATGGTTGCGGATCTTTGGTATGTCAAGCCAACTGTTATAAATAAATTTAATGATACAATAATTATTAGGAACAACCAGCAATGGTAAATTTTTGTACAGGTGTTTGTAAACTATAACAAATGAATGAAGAATCGATCAATGTTAATGAATAATCAGAACCTATGTCAAAGGCAAGTCATAACAAACGGTTGCAATGATGGTAGCTTAGGGGTTTTCTTTATTAAGTTGAACTCTATCTCTCCAACAAGGATCCAGTTACTAACAGTTTATGTAGATAGCTATAATAAGTGTTATTTAATAAGCATTCTTTGAACAGGTTGTTGATGCCATGGAGTTAAACGCATTATCAAAGGTTCTCACTCCTGGACGTGATAAGCCACTGTTAGTTGGTTCATGTAAATCAAGGCTCGGACATGCGGAATCATCAGCAGGATTTATGTCCGTAGTTCATGCACTAATTGCAATGAAAACAGGGTATATTCCGATCACTCTGCATTATTCAGAGCCCAATCCATTGGTACCTGCACTCAAGGATGGAAAGATAAAGGTAATATTAGTTTAATACTTTATCAATATTCAAATGAGCTGCAGAGCTTAGTTGAGTTGATGTTTCTTATTACCAAAAATTGTTTTAGACGGACAAGATTCGCTTCGTTTTAAGAAACACAGATTTGTAATAAATATATTATATTAATATACTCCTTCAAAAATGCTAAATATTATTTTTATTACTCGACGATGGGTAATATACTTAAGAATATAAGGGACTCATATTTAGTTTAGAAGGATGTCCTTTTCATAAAATAATATGTTACTATTCTAACAGAAAAATATGTTACATTCTAAGAAAAAATATGTTACTATTGAAACAGGCAAATAAAGGTTCTATTGCGGCCCAACCAGTTTCTATATCATTCTTTGAATGCTAGTTCAGATAGATTTGGCCATGCAGCACTAAAATGCAGGCTTTCATATGTATTTTGTCCTATATCCCCTCCTTATATAGGAACATTAGGCACTCCTTGGCCTATAGAAAACATTATTGACTAGAAAATATTATAGATTGCTTTCCATTCATGTTACTTCATGCATTGTTTTTATAGTAAATTTCTTGTTGTAGATTGTAACTGAGAAAGTACCACTTGAAGGAGATTACGTGGGCGTTACATCGATCGGTTTGTCAAGTATTTACGGTCATACTTTGTTCAAAAGAAATCCAAAAACTCGACCTCCTCTAGAACCTAATTACTTCCCGGAAGATGGCATACCTCGTTTATTAGTATTTTCTGGTAAAGATGAAGAAGGCATGAAAGAAATAGTAAAGAAGGTAATTTATTTGATTTAATCTAAGGTGGTTGCGTATTGATGATAAATATTTCTTGTAAATAAATAACAGCAATCATCAATACGCAACTTAAAAACAAATTAACGCTTGAAAACAAAATTTTGGATTAGTAGTGTTCTCACAAACTAATTTGTGTATAAGCTTCTCTATTTATACTCGCGTTATTTTTGGAAGGTTATCTCCACAAAATAACTCCTCGAAAGCTAGTTTTAGTTTTTTATGTTTCTTCCTCTTTTTGTGTAAAAGAAGAACTCGTAAAAATACCATCTTTCAAAAACAGTTTATCCGAAGTACTTTTCACCAATCTATTTGTCAATCTTTTAGCGTATCAACAGTTTATCTAACTTATAAACTGCCCTAGTGGAAATATATCGAGATATAATTAGAGGCTTAGTAATGAAATAATTATAATGATATAATAATTTTATATCAACCTAAAAATTTACTAATGACTTCTCTTTGACATATTGTATACATATGTCATTGTATAAAAAATTTAAGTATACTTGTCCCTTAAATTATCATAGATTAATTTTGACAACAAATTTCTTTATAGTATGTCACATAACCTATTTAAAACTTTTAAGCTGACAAAACCTGGCATTAGTGTTGGCATGAAGTATGTATAATGGTTTTCTATTGTATATCACAATAGTATTACATATGCCTAACTCAATAATGTGTAATCTATTTTCCTATAACAAACTGCAATTCTATACTTACTTTAATGTTATTTTACAGATGGAAAATCAACCTGTGGATGAATACTTCTACTCAATGACTCACAAAATATTTAGGACTGACGTCCCTAAACATCTATTCAGAGGATATTCAGTTATAGGAGAAGACAAGAAAAGTTATGAAGTAGTTGTAAGTAGTTCGCCCCAATGAATTTTGTAAACATTCGCACCAATTAAATCTTGCAAGTCAAACCAGATATTACGTTGGAAATCGATAGAATTTGATAGAATAGGATACATAATATAAAATTTATTTAATTTAAAATTAATGTTTTACTCATTAATGTTAATTACATAATAGTTAGAGTTTAATTTTTCTGTTTTGTGTTACAGTCCTACCCAGGAGGCAAGAAACGACCAGTATGGTTCATATTCTCTGGTATGGGTTCACAATGGAATGAAATGGGCACAGGACTCATGAAAATACCAGTTGTAAAGAAATCTATAGAAAAAAGTCATCAAATTCTTTTATCTAAAGGAATTGACCTCATTTCACTCATAACATCAACTGATCCAACAATTTATGACAATATTCTTCACGCCTTTGTCGGGATTGCCGCCATACAGGTACTTTTTATAATTGAGAATTGTGGCAGAGCGCATGACTAAACATATTCGAATACTTTAATCATGATTTCCTGCTTTTCGACCAAGACTTAGAAAATAATAAACAGTGTAGGCTCTTCTGGTGGTGACTGCATTTCGTTTCCACTGTGGGAGGCATCTTTGGGGATGTAGAACATCATGGATGAAAACAAAATGCCCTGAAGCACTGAACCAAAGATTAAGCACAAGAGTTCCCCTATTTGTACCTGTCTCTGACCTTGTCTAAGAGAACGAAGATTGTAACCATGAAAAGGGACAGTAGGGTTCGAAGGTCAAGTATGACGTAATCCACTTAAATGTCGCGAAGGGGCGTCCTGCCCGGCTGATTGGCTGACTTATAGGGGTTTCAGAAAATAGATTGTTTAACTAAAACTTAAAATGTTTCTTAATAATATAATTATGGGATTTTACTATTAAATTGGAACACTCAAACCCTTATAAGACATTAGACCACTAATGTTATTTTCTTACATAGTTGGTCGTCTTTCAATATAAATAAATTCATGATATTGTCGCAGTTATAACAAGGAATAACTAACATCTCTTTTGACTTTAATAATTTAGATCGCTCTCGTAGATCTAATGGACCAGATTGGAATAAAGCCTGATGGTATTGTAGGACATTCTGTAGGAGAACTTGGTTGTTCCTATGCTGACAGATGTTTAACAGCTGAGCAAGTTATACTAGCTGCATATGCAAGAGGAAAGGCATCCAATGATGCACAGCTTATTAAAGGCATGATGGCTGCAGTAGGTTAGTACTACTGAAAGGTACAATTTATAAAATTATATTTGAAGAGTTAGTAATTTCTAAATATGTTTAAGAACTTAAAAAGCTGATGTATTGTCGATTATATGATCTTCGTTATTCCTATATCTCGGGGAAAGTAAATAATTGATAAGACAAGTTTACCTGAAAAGTCTACCTCATAATTTATCAAGGGTTAAACAAAAGTTTGAATTCTACGACGGTATCTGTTCCGTTCCGGCCGTTATCAGCCGAGAACATCTAATTCTGACTATTATTAACAAGATAAAACTACATACGTAGCACAGCTATTATAATATTGAAAATTATAAAAAAAACGTTGACCGCATCTCAGACAAGGCTAAAATATAATTGACAATCATAAATAAAAGGGAATGGAAAACTCCACAGTATCTAATAGGTAATGAAATAAATAAGTGTATGAGTAGGTGGTATTTAAAAAAATGCCGACACTACCAACTCATTAACCTTTTTAGAACATACGAAATATGTTCTACATATTTAATTTTATTTCAGGCAAAGGTTACTCAGATATTAAGGACGATCTTCCACCAGAAATTGAAGTAGCTTGCCACAACTCTAGTACCAGCTGTACACTATCCGGACCAGCTGAAATCATGGAAACATTTGTTGGGCAACTGAAAGAGAAAGGAGTTTTCGCTAAATTAGTCAACGTAGCAAATATTGCTTACCACAGTAGAAACATTAAGCCAGCTGCACCCTTCCTTCTTAAATATTTAAGAGAGGTATATTAGACAACATTTTAAAAATTGATATAAAAATTTATATTCTATGAAGTATTGAAGGTTACTTGATTTAATATGGCTATAAACATTATTAATAAATCGAGGTACCCCGTACCCGAGTTTTAATAACAAAACATACGTATTAAGACATATTTATCGTGTACTATAGTTTTATACATTTACGAAACAAGGGATTAAAGCATGTTTTCCTGAATGAGGTCCAGTTTTCAAAGCAAGAGAAAACTACACGGCAGGAAAGTGGTTTTCCACCCGACAAGCGACATTGGAATACCTATTTTAGATACAAGGAGTAGACAAAATACTTTTTGTTCAAATAGCTTCCAATGTTTTTTCTTTGTACTTCTAAATTATTCCTGAACCCAAATTATAAATTTAATTTTCATATGAACACAAGCAACAAAAATATACACATCAACTAAACATATTTTTTAGTGTTTTTAAGGATTAGGCAATAACCTTATAAAAATATGTTTTCAGATTATTCCAGAACCAAAACTGAGATCAAGTAAATGGATATCAAGTTCTGTTCCTGAAGCTAGATGGGACTCTGAAGAAGCTAAATATTGTTCAGCAGAATACCACACTAATAATTTACTCAGCTACGTCCTGTTCGAAGAAGCAACAGCTCATGTTCCTCAAGACGCTATCTGTATTGAAATTGCTCCCCATGGGTTACTTCAAGCGATTGTTAAAAAATCATTGCCGACATGTACTCACGTTCCGCTTACCAACAGAACGAAGAAAGAAGGATGTTTCTTTGCTATAGAGGCCCTAGGAAAGTAAGTTAATTTAGTATCAATGACTCATGTGTGCCAGTAAGAATTGAAAATCAAAATAAAGACAATAATAATTATACTAATTTATTTAATTAGTTTAATAAGAAATGCATTAGCTACGACGAGGCTAAAGTAAATTTGCCTTTGTCCTAGTTTTTTGAATATTATAAACACAAAGTGGGTTGTTAATATAGGACTAGATTGTTACGATTTATTTTAATCGATTATTTATTGATAATTTTATTTATTTTCAGACTATACCTATCAGGTGTTGACATGGATTTATCTGAAATGTATCCGAAATTGGATTATCCAGTACCTAGAGATACAGACTATACTCACACAATTTTAACCTGGGATCATTCTGAACTTTGGATCCCTCTATCACTTCAGTTAGAAGTAAGTAAACAGCAGTATATTAGGTGAATTAATTAAATTTGTGAGTGTTACGTCTCATCTTCATCTGTATCTTTACGTCATTAAAATAAATACAAATCCATTCTTTCTGAAACTTTGATGTATGTAGATGATATATTTCACTGTATTAAGATTAGAGATAAAAATCAATGCCTTTGCATTTAAACCAAGACCACTACCGCATATAGTTATACAATTAATAAAAATAAAGTAATAAATACTAGGAAATCCACTAAACAAAATTTTGTATCAAAAATCTCAGACCACAACCTATTATGCCGAAACCCTATTTATCACCCTAAAGGATAACTTTCTTTTTATTAAAGTAAACTCTTAAGAGCAACAGGTTATCCGCCTTATTATAATAGTAACAAATTATATGTTGTACTTCTAATACTAATGGTTATTAGCATCATTCTAAGAGAAGACAATAAAAAACTTAGAGCTATGAATAGTATTATGCAATCATATAAGGAGGGATAGATTTTTACCATGTATCATAGACTTGTGAAAATATTTTAATAAATGTCATCTGTAAAAGATATTTTAAATTATCATAAGTCTTAGCGAGGAAAAATATATAAAACCTTTTACCTTTTTACCTTAATCAAATAGCTGATTCGTTACCTCTTTATGTCTTATTACATAAATATTAATATGGTAAGCAGTTTAGCAGTAAGCAGTTTCAAGATCCATATATATTTGTTTAGGTCGTCTCAGCGGATCCTACACTTAGCTGGAAGGATGTTAAGATTTACTCTCATGTAGACGACTCTCTCAACTACATATCGAATCATCGTATTTTCGGAGAACCCATGTATTTAAAACCTAAAGTAGTGGTACGTATTTCTTGACTTATTATTAGATAATGGTTTTTATTAGAACTACTTAGTTATTAATAGGTCTAAGATATCTAGCTCAAATCCTTCCACATTAGGAACGTTTTAATTGGGCCAAGGATTAGATCTAGTCCATTCGGTACCATAAAAGTTTCCCTCTCTAATGAACGCTTGCAGAAAATTAATAGTTTTTCTTAACCATAATATAGGGATACGTTCTAGGATTTAAATAAATAAGTCCAAATGTTAAGCTATCAATCTACAAGTAGTACTAGTATGCACTCAAATCTGCTCAGAAATCACGTTCTTAAGTATCAAGAAATGATTCCTTAAGCAACATTACTTTTCGATATTATAGTAAAAGGTATTATATATATATATATATATATATATATATATATATATATATATATATATATATATATATATATATATATATATATATATATATATATATATATTCTCTTTTGCACAGTTGGTACATACAAAAATATTATAATGCACCAAATTTAAACCTAGATTTCACCTGGATTGTCCGTTTCAGATGTTATTGAGTGATTTTTACGAAATTGTCTGTCTATGTGTGTGATTGTCTGTTATCATCGTTGCCTTGAGTGTATTAATGCTGAAGAGTTGCAACTCAAGGCAAAAATAAATTTTTAGGTCTAGTTGTGCATTTCGGAAAAGAAATTTTATGAGACCCTATAAAACACTGATCAACCGAAAACCAACATTGATGGCTCATTTAAAAATTGAACATTTATCAAACGTTAGACCGATCAATCGATTTGAAATTTGGCAACCATGTATCCTATAGCATATCTAAAAGCCTCCTAATTTCAACTCGGCACATTACTCCCTGTATGATACTTAAATTTGTTTGCATAAACTTAAGCAATAATTTAGGTTCTGTAGGTTTAAAACAAACTAGTAAAAATGTAAGCAACGGTTTATAAAAGAATCAATCACTTACTAACCACCAAGAATCGTTACTTTTTTTAAAAAAATAATTAAAAGTTGATTTTGAATAAGCACCAGTCGAGTTGTTCATAATTAAAGGAACGAAGCAAATAGTCTCTCTACAAAACAATAAGTTCCTTAAAAATCGTAAAACTATTCAAATATGTTGCTAGTGATAAATTAGGGAACCAAGTTTCATATTAACAAGGGAAGTACATCTACAGTTTTGTTCGATCACTAAGGCAGCATCGAGCGTGGTCAATTGGTGCATCGGTGACTGCTAAAATTAAATCAGATATTTATGACTGATGAAGAGTAAAGAGCCTTCAAAGATTTCATATCCTGAGGACAAGCTAAGAGAGTCCGAAGTGGTGGGGACGAAAGTAGAGAATCCGATAAGTTTCACGGTTCTCCGTACCTGATTTTTGGAAAAATGGTTGCAGATTATATTTATTTTATTACTTGATTTCAGCGTTACATGATGGAATTTATGGCTGAAAAGGCCGAGTCACGAGAAATCACGTTTAAATGCTACGATTTCAGAAATCTGAAGTTTATAAGTGACATAGCATTCGATAAAGGAGGTAAGTTACTTAACAATAACATTATTATACAGACTGTACTTTGTATAATCAAAACGTATAGACGTCAAAGCATGTTTTATGTCTAACTCCGGGACTGTATTTAAATATTGTGAGTTTATTGTTTTGATGCTTCCTTAGTTCTGTTGGACGAAAAGTTGTAAAGACAGAAGAATTGTATAATTTAAAATGATATATATATATTTATATATATATATATATATATATATATATATATATATATATATATATATATATATATATATATATATATATATATATATATATATATATATTTATATATATATATATATAATAAATATAAGTAAACAAATTATTCCCAAGATTCCTTTAATTGCATAAAACATCTGAAACCAAATAAAATGTCATTTTTTATTTTTTTTTTACAGCTGAATCAAAGGTACAGATACTCCATCAAGGAGGATTAGGTACTTTTGAAGCATTATTCAACGACTCAACGACACTAAGGGGCCAATTGAATCTTGACTCACAGCCACTTCCCCCTTCCAGGATTAATGAACAAGAACTAAAGAACGCCCAACATCAAGTTCACGTCAACGAGAACCATTTCTACGAATATTTTGAAGAAAATGAGTTCGTCTTTAAAGGAAATTTTAGAAATGTTTGTGGCATTTCAATTTCGGAAAAAGGTACATAAGAAAGCAGCTTTCTAGAGCTGTGTACTCTATTGTTTTATGAAATTGTGAAATTTTTTATTTTGTTGGACCTGTTCCTAATTAATTTAATTTTAAACTTACTTATCACGTCTGAAACTTAAAAATTTATGTATTCTGGCGTTCTAATAAAAAATTAGGAGACAACATTTTTTAGGAGGAGTCATCGTTTTTATAGGATAAATCAATTTCTTTACATAATGAATGAGAGTTTTCTTTCCATCTAAAGGACACGAATATTGTTTCCTTACATTATGTGCATCCAAATAATTAACATAGTGGCTGGTCTTAATTCTCCTTTACTGCTCTTAAAAGACAAGCTTCTAATTTTCTGGGAGTAGGAATGTAATTGGGTGTAATTCTATTAGGCAGTGTAAAAAATACATTTTTTATTATATAAAATCAATAACTCCAAACAATTAAATTAATTATAATACGATCCAATCTTTCAATTAGTTAAAAACAAGGATGAAAAGGATGAATAATTTGTCAATGGCTTTAGATACTTTCAAAGGTAAAACATTTTTGAAAATAAGAAACAATAAAGATGGTTTCAAAGTAATGAATGATATCCCATTCTCCTTTGTAACCATTCCTCTTTTTAGTCAGTTTCTTTGTATTCTAACAATACGAAGAAAATCTTAATAAATCTTTGAATATCCTTTTCTTCTATTATGTTGTAAAAAGTTTCATTTATATTTTACTAATAGTAATGATTGAAACGTTAAGACCAAGAAATGTAATAAGCTTTAAAAAAGTCTGACGGCAAATACTACCGCAAATATTTCATATTGTTGTCAACTGCCTAATTGACAGTGAAGCTAATTTTTAAACCAACAATCAAATATACATTTACAAATATTTGTTCGCAGGTTTTGTGGGTAAAGTGAAATGGCGAGGAAGTGTAGAATTCTATTTAGATGCCCTGGTCAAACTTATAATGTTTTACTCTTCCATACAAACCGATGTTGTTATGAATCTGACATCAATAAGTCATCTTATTATTGATCCAGCATTACTGCCGAACCACGATGAAGGTAAAGATTAATGCCAACCGAACAATGCCCATTATTTTGTATACGGGCCAACAATAAGATTTGTATAACCAAACAAATAAGAATAGGTAGAAATGTCCAAACTTGTTTAGAAAATAATTATATGCATGCTGTATTGTTTACTTTACTTTAACGGTTAAATAAAAAGCCCTACTAAATCCTTGCGGCTCATCAGAACCCCAAGGAACGAACACCCCAAGGTTCTTGGGTGTTCACCCTGCGACAAGAACTACCCCAGTTGATTGCTAAACGCTGTGTTCTAATAAATTATGTTAAAGTTGACGATCTTATAACCCAAATAAATAATATGCATGGAACAATAATATGTAATGGAAACTCATTGTTAAATCCAGGCTGCGAACACTTAAGTGTTGTAGTGGAAAAGTTGGTTATATCCAACTCTTTATCAACCAAGCAAATAACTTGAATTACTTCATTTACAATAAGAACAACTCTCCCAATATTTTTAGGTCACTGATTGTTGCAAAAAATTAAAACCGTAAATTTAATCAGTTCAGGCTCTAATCCACATGAGCATCATTCAACTACCCACAAATAACAGGTTTTTATCATTTCATATGTTAAGTTCTCTTGTATTTCAATTTCCAGATATAGAAGTATTATACGATAAGAGTATAGAGTATTTATCGTGCCTAGGAGTTCGCATGTTTTTATTTAAAACTGAACCTTATCCTCAAAGACCCGCCTTAAACTTAGATGTCAAGAATAGACAGTTCGTTCCTTATTCTTTCATCGACCCTAAGGTAAGAAATTGCATAAAGTGTACTTTATAAAACTACTTAATGTGAATAGAATGTATACAATTTTGATATACATATGAAATTTACAATCGAGATTTCATTTAGTTGTTCAATACTACTCCATCCTAAAACTAAAAACAAAAGTTCTAATTTAGTCCTTAGTTGTCGGCATGAATAAAAAATTCTGGCGCGGTGGTCCGCATGTCGGGCGAATTTCCTTTGGATGCGTGTTTCCGTGTTTTTTACACTATATAAGTTTACAACTACTAAATAAATAATTCCGGCGCGGTGGTCCGCTGTCGGGCGAATTTCATGTAGAATTCGTGTTTCCGTGCTTAACAACCCATTTCTAAGGTTCCCGTTCATGCTTTAGGACCTAAGCAGTTACTCGATTGTCAAGCACTGCTCGTAACTCATTTTGTCTGTATTTTTCAAAGGAAATGCGCATAATTATCCAGTTGGTTGTTCAAAACTATGCCTCTAAAATTAGAAGTACGCACTATTATTTGCACTAGTTTAAAGCTTAGTTACTTATATTTAAGCTTAGTCAGTTATCTTTAAAGGTTTTAGCGCATTTCCTTTGAAAAATACAGACAAAATGAGTTACGAGCAGTGCTTGACAATCGAGTAACTGCTTAGGTTCTAAAGCATGAACGGGAACCTTAGAAATGGGTTGTTAAGCACGGAAACACGAATTCTACATGAAATTCGCCCGACAGCGGACCACCGCGCCGGAATTATTTATTTAGTAGTTGTAAACTTATATAGTGTAAAAAACACGGAAACACGCATCCAAAGGAAATTCGCCCGACATGCGGACCACCGCGCCAGAATTATTTTCTAGTTGTAAACTTATATTAAGTAAAAAAAAAAACGATAAAAACCTTTCTATAAATTACTTATTTATTACTTAATTTAAACCTTTCGATAAATTACTTTCTATTGATCGTCCCTACCAGGATTTGAACCCAGGTACCCTGAGTTTGAGTGCTCGTATT
The DNA here is from genome assembly GCA_018340805.1 of Microvelia longipes. Lineage (NCBI taxonomy): Eukaryota > Metazoa > Arthropoda > Insecta > Hemiptera > Veliidae > Microvelia > Microvelia longipes. The sequence goes on along the minus strand of JACMZG010001911.1, from coordinate 53,463,692 downwards.
GACTCCGGACCACTGTCATTCAACTCAGAGGCCCAAAAAACATAGAAAACGACACCCTACTCGATATTTAATTTTTAACGACCGTAATTTTGGTTTTCGATAATTTTTGTGGTTTTTCGACTTTTTGGTAACTAAGAGTGGTCGGACCGGTTTCATTCGATTCAGCGTCCAAAAATACATCGAAAACGACACTCTACTCAAAATTTATTTTTTATCGACCTAAATTTTGGTTTTTGGTAATTTACAATGGTTTTTTGGACTTTTTGGTCACTTAGAGTGGTCGTATCGACTTCGGACCGGTTTCATTCGATTCAGCGCCTCAAAAAACATAAATATTGACCTTTTTCGCGGCAAAAAATATTAACCCTAAATTTTTCCGATTTTTGAAAATTTCGCTGACTCAGCAAACCGGGTTAATGACGTCACAAAAACCTGGTTTTCAATAGAGTTTGTGTCCTCCCAAAGGTTGGTTTTTGTACCAAGTTTGGTTAAAAAATATTAATCCGTTCGAAAAATAGAGTTTACAAGAAAGTCTCTAGAATACTATATATATATATACATATATATATATATATATATACATATATATATATATATAATATATATATATATATATATATATATATATATATATATATTATATATATATATATATATATATATATATATTATATATATACATATATATATATATATATATATATATATATATATATTATATATATATATATACATATATATATATATATATATATATATATATATATATATATATATATATATATATATATATATATATATATATATATATATATATATATATAATATATATATATATATATATTATATATATATATATATATATATATATATATATATATAAAGTCTCGCGAAATGTATTTTTTCGTCATTAGGGACCTCTGAAACGGATTTGTGTCGTGGTCCGAGGTTCGAATTCTGCCATGACGCCTATCCCATTAGCCGAATTTCCAAAGGAAATTCGCTAAAAGAAACTGTATAAAAACGGCATGCAAACGAGGTGGTAAAAACTTTTACGGTGATTCAATAAAAAAGTTTTATTCATTTACCCTTTGAGTTACAGGTTTTGCAAAGTTCATTACTATTCTCTTTTAAATTATATTTACGCCGTTTTTGGAACTGTTAAAATGGTGAATTCTAACCTTAAACAAACCCAATTTCTACCGTTAGATACCAAAATCACTAAGAGAAACTAAAACGATAAAATTAAAATAAAAATAACAAATATGATTAAATTACTTTTGTATTCATATAAATAATGCATGCAATAAAACAACAAGTTGCTTTTATTCTTTTTAGATTGATTTTACCGAATTTTGTTTACAACTCCTTCGTGAAAATGTGACTGATGAAAAAATAGATTTGCAGCTTATCATAGAAGAAGAGAGTTCTTTGTGCAAAGCGTTTTTGGAAAACTTGTATTCAAAAGATCTTGCTTCTTCTAAGGTACATAAACAATATTATTTCCTTTAGTTAGTGTGAATGTGGAATGCCATGTTTTTGAAGTTCATTGTGAATAACTGGGGGTTGATTTTTATCTGACTGGAAGTTGAATGGAAAAAGGTTTATCTGACATTATTGAAAAGACCAAATCAGGCGTATAAGAGATGCGGTTTTTACTTTCCTCTACATACTACACTAGTTATACAGAAAGTATTATGTTCATTATGCAATTTTGAAGCTAAGGTAGTTTCCTCGTAATTATCTGTTTTCAGCACTTTAATGACGTTTGAATGGTTCTCCTGATGCGGTCCATCTGTCTGTGCCACGCATGATTCCGGCCGTGCATATGCTAAAGAGTTGAAACGCAATACAAAAATTAAACTTAAAGATTAACTGTGCTGACCAAAAGATAATATAATAATGCAGAGTCAACATTTAAAAAAAACCCAAAGTGGTCACCTTTTTGAAAATATAATTTTTAAACTTTGATAGTATATTACTTCTAGTTTTTAATTAACTGTCTTCGACGCCTCTTCTGTGAGCGTAACAAACAATAAATTAGTAGTAAATTCCATTCCCATTTAACTTTTCGTTCTTAATTTAATGGCAAAATATATAGTTATTGGTGCGACATTTAAAATTACATGAAACATTTTGTGTACATCTATCCAAAATCATGAAGTTTTACCACACAAAAAATAAATTCACAAAGAATTAACAACTCTTATGGTCATTTCATAAAGAATTAAACTATGACCACAGGTTTATTTATTGCATTCCTTAACATAAAATAAAAGTATTTCACGTATAATTTGATTTAATTCTTATCTGCCTCATTACATTCCTAATCTTTAATTAACCTTTTGCTTTTGTTATGCTCTACACAATATGAGTTCGTAAATTGATGCCACAAGTGAGCATCTTACTTTCTATAGATTGTAAACTGCTCAACCCTAGCCTTAAAATAATTGTTGAGACTTCGTCTAATTTTTATCGTTTATATTTAAAATTCTCAAAGTATGTCTTTTTCTAGATAAACATTAGAGTACGCACAACAGTAACAGATGCAGGTGCGGGTAAAGGAATAACAGGGTACTACCTGATTATTTGCGAGAAAAAACTCGATAAGATTATTGAAACTTTAATTAATTCTTCCATTCCTTTCTATCTGATACACTGTGGGGATAGTAAACATCTTCAAGCTAATATTAATCATTTGGCTCCTGTAATCAAACAGAATGTACATAACAACCAAATTACTTTTTATAAGAAGGTAAATATTGATTAATTTAAACTATGGGTCCATGATATTAAAGTAATTTAATTTATATGATGGATTGAGCAATGGAGTGCTATGATAAGAAGAAATAAAACTAAACAAGTTGTCGTCTCTCTAATCATTATAATCAACTAATAACAAAGCCAGTTTTCAACTGTTTATCTTTTTCAACAGTGCCCACAAAACAAACAAAATAAATCAAGAATAAAAAATATATGAAAATACTCAAAAAAGTAAAAAAACAAACCTACCGGTAAATAAAAATAAGTAGATCAGTCTACTGGTGAATCTAATGGTACAAACTTTATTGAAGGACAGGGCGCTTTGGCTATAGCTTAAATACAGACAGAGGTGCTCCCACCATCGCTTCTTGCGTTAAGACACTTATTTGTGTCTATGCTAAAAAAACGCAGGATTTCAAGCGTCTCTAAAAAATTTAGTCTGGTATCTTTTGACATTTAGTAAAAAAGCAAAATGGTGATGTTAATTAAGACCTTCCATAAAATTGTGTTGATAAAACTTTCTGTTCTTGCGCTCAAGATGCTCTGCCAATCTGGTAGAAAAATTGCGCCCAGTTTAACCCAAGTAAGCAATTTGGCACTCACACCATTCCGTTTTTGCTCCTAAAATTTAATTCCATAAAGAAATTGCTTACTTAATATATCTATTGCTATTTTTTATTTTCTTTCCTAATCCTTTAATTACAATTGATATGAAAATTTCATTGTATTTTTTACAGAGAATAGCAGCCAAAGATGCAGATTATATCAACATTTCTATTGATAACTTTGCCAAAGAAATCAGTTCAATCAAATCTGAAAATAATGCAACTACAATTTTTCTAATTATGAAGTACAACATGATATCTGATATATCTTCTGTTCTACAGGCTAAAATCAATACTAATTTAGCCAATAAAAGGTAGGTCTAGATTATCTTTACTATATTAGTTATACTAGATTAGTGAAGTGTAATACTTGTGGGTATAGTTATAGTATAGCATACGCCAGGATGTTTAAAAATGCACACTAGAATTAAAAACAATAGGTATATTGTCAACCACAATAGTATAAAAAGAAGAATTATAAACTCACCGGTAGCACATGGTTATAGTCAGTTGACAGCGTGGGGAAAAAATGTTGAGAAACCAATGAGGTTGGCCTCATATGAAATTATGGGCTTGGTTTAACATTCAGGACTAACCTAATTGTCTCTCTCGCATTAGTTTCCCAAGTTGTCAAGTAATTATAACTGTGTTTTATATTATAACTGTTCTGGCTCAGGCTAATGGATTTCGGCGGTGATAGAAAAATACTGCCTCCCTAGGGCTTTGCTTAAGGAATAATGGTATATTTAGAAAGCTCTAGTTTATAGTCTATTCTAATCAAAATGTATTTATTGTTATTATGTTAATAGTTTGTACACCTGTAACTGTAGGTATAAGAAAAAGTCAACAGCATTGGCAAAGGAGGCTCTAGGAAGGGGGGAGTAACAAGAAGAGGGTTTAATTTTAACCATTAAACTTTTTTTTGCATTTCATTTAAATGTTTGATTTATTGATTTAGATTTGTTTTCGTGGACGAGCATTCACCTGCATTTGATCCAAATAATACATTCTACAAAGATCAGTTAACAAAGGATCTAAAGATTAACATTGCATCTCATGGAGTCTGGGGGAGTCTACGTGACAAAGCGATTCCCTTGTCTGTAGTCTCTTCTAAGAAAATAACATCTTCTAGTATACCTCTTAATAATATTAAGTAAGTAGGATATAACAAAGCGCAAGATTTTGAACCGTGGGTTAAAATCACTCAGCTCAGACTATGCTCACAGTTTATAAGATTAGTATTTGAAGTATTTTTAAATCATGACTCTAAATACAGTCGTATATTAAAATGTATCATTTATCAAACATTTACAAGGATAGTCATAAAGTACTGTGCCAGCAATAGCGCAACATAGGTCACGTAAATGGACTAAAAACTAAGATGGTAGCTTACAAAGTCCACGAGGGTTTTATTCCTACCATTTACACACATAACTAATCAAATATTATAAATATCGTACTTAATAATTGTAATTCTACTCGTAAAAGAATAATGGTCTTAGATATTAGACTGTAAGTCGACCTGAAAAGGACGTAACAAAAAACATACATGAACGTCGCAAGCCGATAGAGTTATTATAATAAGTTAATAAATGTCAAAACGAAAAAAAACAAAGACAACTTTGTCTCAGTGTGGCCAAGCAAGAACAAAAATAAAACGCCAATAGTAAACAATAATAAGTACTTGGGGCTGCGACAATCCCCGTAAGTTTAGGCTCAGATTCTGAACCTCGAGTCCTACGAAAGGACCTTACGGGGGCAGCGACAATCCATGTCAGTTCAGGCTCAGATACTGAACTACGAGTCTTCCGCAGCACTCAAGAAGACGCTAGTTACGAACTTTAGCTGCATTTCTTTAAAACAAATTTCGAACTAACTCTTGTTATGTCCACTGGCAAGATCTTTACCCACCTTGCAATCTTGCTCCCATTTTTGTTCTTTTCTGTAATATAGAAATATATCATTTTTTTCACCTCCTCCAAAATTCTTTTATATGCCGTACAAAAATTATTGAATTAACCTTTTCTAGGTAGAAAAGGTTAATTCAACCATGAATTAAAAAAGATCTATAAGGTTATAGATCTTTTTCTCCAAGACACCGGTGAGAAATGTTTTTAATCTATCTTCATTTAATGGTTTAAAAGTTTTTCCACTGCTTTTTCCTTATTAGGCATTCAAAGTCACAACTTTTAGTTGGACTACTTCCTGTTCATTATTGGATTCAGTATAAGAATATGTATAACTACTTTTGTTTTCTATAATTTTTTAGGTGTAAGGACATCAATTTGAAAGTCATAGGAGTAAATCTACAAAACGTGGTGACTCCTGATAAATATAGAAAAGTAAGTTTTGATATTTAAACTAATAACATTATAAACATCAAAGTTTTCATTTTATAGAATTACCTATAATCATGGACCTTAATTTAAGTTGAAAGATCAATAAAAAACATGCAAATTTCTTTAAAATATTCAGAAATATGGACTAGTCTAGAATCATAAATACTGTAAAAAGTTACTGATTTTAATTAAGTCAACAAAATGTATAAAAAAAACTTTTTATAGATTGGACTGATAGAATTTTCTGGAACAATAGAAGAGCGAGAAGTATTTGGACTTGGAAGGTTAACAGAAGATAATTACTTAGACATTGATCCGAAGCTGTGTTGGAAGAAACCCCAAGACTGGACTATGGAGGAAGCAGCAACCATTCCACTTTACTATATTATGGTAATTATAAACTTTTAACCACGAAAATCTTATTAAAACTTCTAAGTAAACCCAATTCGAAGGTTTGAAACTTTACGAATACAATCTGCAGTTTTGGGAAAACGTACAGTTCGTGCCCTTTGTCCCTTTCTAACAAGATAATGGTCAGGCACAATGTTACAATTTTCATTCTACTTTCAACAATAAGATTTAAGTTTCTTTACCTTATTAATGAAGTTACGCGTTATTTCTTTTAACTCCTCTACTTTCACTATAAAAGTAAGTTAATTTATTATATACATTTAAAAAAAGGTGAAGATAAAAAAACTGAAAACGGTTACCAAAAAACTGATTTTGTAACGTCCTAAACACAAACAACGTGCAGAAAGCCGAAAAAAATGATTTCTTATAACCTTAACTTACTCTTACAAGAGGTTTCAATGAGGTTATAGAGAGCCCCTGAGAGCCCCAAAATGATATTTTAAGACTTTTAATACATTAAGATAGGCTATACTTCCTCTAGTGTATATCTCTATGGGGATACGTATAAAATACAACAATAAAATAGTGGACAACCTTTTAGTTATTACAAAAAATATTATTAAATTTAATAACTTACAAGTCTTACTACAACTTACAATTATAATTACAAAAATAGCAAAATATTACACGAATATAATTGTTATGTTTGTGGCTATAGTTCAATCCTGTTCTATGTATTGATAGTACCAGGGTTTAACCTAATAAAGCCTCTGGAATTTTAAAGAATATAAACGCAGCATATAAATTATTCAAAAGAACAAATAAATTACGTGTTTAAAATAGATTTAAATCAAGCGATACAAATAAAACAAAACAAAACAATTTCTCCTTTTATGAAATTGAAAATATTTCTTAACATTATTGAAAAAGAATTATTGAAAAATAAAAAAATACAAGATTACAGAAAAAGAATCCCTTTTCTTGTCTTCTTGCTTATTGATTTGTCGATGACAACTTCAAGAAGAAGTTATAAGTTAGACAAGAAGGTAAGGTTTCCTGACAAACCTTCTCAACTTCCTCTTTTTCTTAGTTTCTTTTTTCTCTTCCTTTTCCTCTCAAAATACCTCGGAGATTTCTTTCTTAAGATATTTTTTTTCCTTTCGGAATGCTTTAAAAGCTTTAACTTTGTCGATAGAAGAAAACACTTGTATCTGACTAATTCCCACAACGCTATTTTTCACCTAAATCCTATTTTTGTTTGAACGTTTTTTGGGAATTTTCCCTAAAAAGTTAACCTAATTTTTGAAATAGAGTAAGGTGGCCAATTAACCCCGCACAAAAGGATTTGCATGCTTCTTCAGTGAATTATCAGGAAAAGAGGAAATTTTTTGTTGTGTAATTGTTAATTAATTGAGTCAACAGTGATATCAAGGAGTATCTATTTATTATGCTTCTTGCTGTTAACATTAGTACTAGCACAAAAACGAGATTAAGACTAGTCTTGAACGCTAATTCTAAAAATGTTTGTATACTGCAGAAATAAAATTACATTTATATACTTTTAAACCAGAATAAATTGTTAGTCATACAAGCAATATTCTAAAATTTCGTTTGAAAAAAAAGTGGAGATTAAGTAGTTTTAACTTATACTGAGAGCCCTTGCCAAATTAATAACTAAACAGAATTATTAATATATTTAATAAAAATATTAGTAAAATATATTTTTTAAAAATCACAAATTTTAACAAACATTTTTGTGATATCTATATGTAATTTTCTTGGTGGAAATATAGAAGTTAATTAATATAAATCTATGATCAGGTCCCTTCTGGAAAATTCTTGTTATTATTTATATAAAAACGGATATTTATCCGTGTTTTATTTATATAAAACATGGATTTTTCGTCATGAAAACTAATATGAAAAAGTTAAACAAAAAACTTTGCAAGCCCTACTTGGTTATTGTACATTTTCTAAAATAATACTCTGTCATTGAGTTACACCTTTCTCAAATCTTTTTCTTTATTTGCCAAAATTACTAAAAAACAAATTTCTATACAGTCAAATGCTACATTTATTTCTCATTATAGTAGTGCATTGCCAATCTGATGACACATTTTCTACTGATTAGTTATTTGTTGCAGGCATACGACATGATATATATACAAGGAAAATACACAAAACGTCCATGCACATCTATATTAGTTCACGCTGGACACACTCCGTTCTCCCAGGCAGTTATACACGTCGCCACTGGATTAAATATGAAAATTTATACAACATGTTCCACTGAGCAGCAAAAGCAATTCATCACAAGTAGATTTCATCAGGTATAATAAACACCATATAGTCAATACAAAGAGCGTTATTAATTAATTCTGATAAAATTACAATCCCGCTACTGGCAGTATTGTGAAAGTATAATCCTCTAAGGATAGAATTGCAAAGAAAACAAAAAATGTTTCACCCATGAACAACACCAAAATATCTCAATAGAACCTTTATTAAAACTAGAGCCGGCTTTCGACCTTACGATCATCAATTGTGCCGGAGAGTTGAAGAAGAATCCTAGTCTAACTTTTTAGGAAAAGTCATGTAGCGCACTGGACATATGTTTACTCCACTGCTTAGTTTCCTGATAAAAAAAGGTTTTATATTTAGTTCTGCTTGCTGTATAACATGGTCATAAACGCAACAGTCATAACGTGCTTAAAGTAGCACAACTATAACCCAACCCCTATTGAATTCTTTATTTGTTAGTACCCATCCTTGAATGCTATATCATTTGGCGAATCATTAGCGATATCATTTGGTCTGCAGAAGTTTGTAATCCATTAATTACTTAGTAATCTTCATAGGTCTCTACTTATAATTAGACCATTAATTTTGTTTAGGTGCAACCTAATAATGTCTATGTCATTAATGAAACCAATCGTTACACATTCGCTGATGAATTGATGGAAAATACCGAAGGGAATGGTGTCAAAGTAATCATTGACTGCCATGAGTCAGACGATCTCAGGACACAAACACTTCAATGCTCTGGAAACATGGCTTCATACTTCTTCGTCACAAACAATGACATGAACGCTGATCATACATTTGGTAAAAATATGATTATTTATACAATGCTGGATTATTTATACCATGTACCGTAATATTTAATTCTATGATGGTATATATGAATCATTTCTTCACTTTGAGTGTACAAAATAAGTTTCGTTTCAATTCGACAAATATATCCATGATTTTTGTTGGATCATAAAAGTTAAGCTGCATCTATCGTGGTCAGTGGCCAGATAGGTGACCTCTGGAAATGAAATGGATGAATTTCATTTCTGAGGACGATCAAAGCGAGTCCGAAGACGTGTTGCAGTATAAATTTAACGACTTGTTTTATCTGAAGACGAGCGCAGCGAATTTAAAGTAGAGAGGATGAGCGTAGCGAATCCGATATGATCAGGAGAAGTTCCAAGGTACCCTATACCCCATATTTTTCAAATGTATTGGAATACATGTAATATCGAACCGTTTAAGGATTAAAGGATGGGACTGGTCTGGATCAGACTATATAAAGTGTTTGAAAGATTAGCGTACCAAGGTACTTAAGAATTTTCCTTTCCATAACCTCTTTTGACGCATTTATCAAGACTTTTTTCTGATAATGCTTAAGCTGGGTTTTTCCGACAAAGATACTATTTACTATACAAGTTTTTGAGCCTGTACTTTTTTATTTTAGGTATGGGAATATTCTTGAGAGAAGCAGCAGTAGTAGGCTATAATCCAGATTTGCTATTTGATATGAAAGACGAAAAGAAATTCATGCTAGGTAGATTATTAGAGTCTGGAATCAAAACTAAGACTGTAAAACCTTTGGATAGTTACTGCGTCAATCAGACAATCACCAGAGATCAGGCTATTCAAATCGTTGTGTATGTATCAATTAATGTTATTGCCGTTTATATTTTTACTTTATTGTATCTTGTTTGATTTAAAAAAAATATTATCTTTACAATTGTTGGTTGATCATGAAATCGAGCAAATAGAAGTCATTCGATGGGTAACACCGACCCACCAGTCGTAACACCGACTAACTAAGAGAACTAAGCTGAGAAATAATACATTTAAAAATAATAATCACAATGGGCTTTGCCACATTTATGTGAAATTATAAAATATCAATAGAAAAATTTAAACAAGACTGATACTTACAAATAATAAAAAGACTTAATTTTTTTAATTGATTACCAGGAGTAGATAACTATCGCAGATCATTCTAAATGCTGAACCTAGAAAGTGTAATGACGGAAACGATCCTATCCTAACGTTCATATGTAAAATACTGTCGCCTTATACTTTCCCAGACAACTCTTTTCGTTGTCAAACATAATTTTTAAAGTTCAGTAAAGTATTATTTCTATTTTATTGTCCAGAGAAAAGAGTAACGATGAAATTGCGAGCAAAGTTTTACTTCCAGTTGATGAGGTTAAGGAAACAAAGAAAGAAGTCGAAAGGCGGGAAAAGAAGCATTACATGATTGTTGGTAAGTAGATTTCACTTTTTTTATTTACCACCAAAAAAACAATACAAAATAGTTTTATAAAAACAATAATATAAAAAATACAGTTTGTTATACAATTTTATAACAAAATTGAATTAGGTGCGCCTTCTGAATAAGCAGTACCTTGTAGACAGGGGTGGCCGTGTGGAGTTAATTTGTTAACTAAAGGTTTTTTTTCAAATAAAAACTTAATAAGTTTAAACAAATCTTATTTGTTGCATTTAATAAATAAAAATTAATAAATATTACAAAAGCAATATAGCAAAGGTACAATTTAAATAAAGAAAGTTACTTAAAAAGTTAAGAAAAAGTTAAAAAAGGCTAAGAAATAATATTAATCAGATTAAACAGACACAAAATCTATTTAATAGATTTAAGAGATATTGTATCTTATTAAATTTATTTTTAACTGTGATTTCATTTTTTAAAGATGTTTAGCTTATTTTACCTTTTTACGTACAATTTCATGTTCTTAACTAGTCTGTGATAGTGGTATGTCAAGTCAGTTAGTGTTTTAAAGACGGCCACAATCATAGATAAACAATATTACATAGATGGCCCACTCAAAGATTTAAAAAAAATAGTTGATGGGATGCAGAGGCTCAAGTAGTACAGTCTAGTTGGTGACAGCGTGAATCTGTCAGATATTTTATTTCTGGCACTTTATTTATTTTTTTTTATTAACCAAACAACGAGCTGTTGAGGGTAATCAAGTCTTTCCATCCGCTTTTTAGCGCTAGAATGATGAGGTCGATGGATGAGTGATCCCAAGAAAGCTCTATAAGAATTTCGTATAAATTGGTAAAAAGTGAAAAAAATAATTTCTCTCTTACTTCACTCATTCTGTCGTCCCCCCTTGGATTTGAACCTCTAATGTCAGAGTTTCAATTTTTGTTTATTTCCGTTACTTATCCGTTTGCGCCAACCCGAGATATTATATTCAGATAGCAAATTTAAATGTTAAGTCTAAAACACTAAAAATAAACTATCGTTATTTTTTTTAAGAAAAACGATGGTGCTGCTTCGCGTGATGAAGCCCCCAAGTTTTGAAAAACAAAAATACATCGCGAATACTACAGCATACCATAGATCTTTGTTTACTTTTATTTTATTTTACTAAACGATTGGCAACTGTTTGTATTTAAAAAAATACTACAGCACAATCTAGTAGAGAATAGAGCAAATATATTTTTACTACTAGCGCTCTTCAAGACTCTAGTGATGAAGCCCCCAACTTAAATCATAAACACAAACTTGTCAATTGAGTGTTCCTACTACACTCGGTAGTGAACCATCTATGTTAATATTGTTTGGCCACAATGTTGGCTAAATAATTAATACAAATACATTTTGAAACATACAGAATTGAAACCTTCTTTTAAGTAATAATGCATTGAAAAATATCCATGTATCTACTTCATCCGTTGTTAGCTCTATAAATAATCACTTTAACTTGCACTGGGGCAAGTTTCTGAGATCGATCTCCTGCACCTTCTGGTATAGAAATATTTAGATTTTGAAAAGTATTCTTTTAAATACTGCAAGCTTATGCTCAGTTCAGAAGAATCAGAAGTAGAGGAATTTTATAATAATATGCAAATGGCAATCAATGAACATAGATGTAAGTTTACCATTATTGGGGGATATGAACGCTAAAGTAGGAAATTTGAGAGATTCTAGAGTAGTAAGCTATGGCTATGGAGAAAGAAACGAAAGAGGAACGAGGCTGGTCGAATTTGCGGAAGCTAATCAAATGATTATAATTTTCCTTTTTCAAAAAACAGACAGACAAAAAATGGACTTGGGTAAGTCCGGACGGGGTTACAAGGAATGAAATTGATTATTTTATATCAAATAATAAGAAAATATTTATAGATGTTGAAACAGATGATACAATTGGAATTGGAAGCGATCATGTACCAGTGAAAGCGGTTCTTAATATAAATGTTAGGATTAAGAAAAAAAGGAATTATAAAAATAAGAATAAACAAAAACTTAAATTAGATCTAAATCAAGTAGATAAATTCGAAGAGATATTGAAAAAGGAATTAGAGGGATGTAAGAGCAAAAAGAACGATGATAACTTAGATAAATATGAGTCTGAAATAGTCAATGCAATACAAAGAGCAAGCGAAAGTATAATAAAACCAACAAAAAGGGAAGAAAGCTTTAAAAAGAGTAATAATAAATTACCTAAAGAGCTAAGAAAATTATTTGGAAAAAGAAGGAAACTAAAGAGAAAAGGGAGTGTTGAAGAATTAAAAGAAATATCTAAAAAGCTGAGAGAAGAGATGGATAGTTGGAGTAAAGAGAAAAAGATATTAGAATTAAAGGAAACAATAGAAAAAGGAGGAAGTGTGAAAGAATATTGGCGATCGCAAGCATTAGGAAAAAATCAAATCATTGCAATAAAAGATGAAAAAGGTAATATAAGACACAGTAAAGAGGAAATATTACAGGTAGTAACTGAATTTTATGAGAATTTATATTATGATGGAAACAAAAGAAATAAGGAGAAATATAGAATTAAAGAAAATAATGAATTGGAAGTTTTAAGTATAATGAAAAGTGAAATAATATATACAATAAAAAAAACTGAAGAATGGAAAAGCAGCAGGAATAGATCGAATATCTAACGAAATGATAAAATACGGAGGAGAAACAATAGTTGAGTACTTATATGACCTTTTTAACTTATGTTTGAAAAAACGAGATATCCCTAAAACATGGTTAAAAGCAGAATTAATCTTATTATATAAAAAGGGCGATAGATTAGACATTGGAAATTATAGACCCATTAGTCTGTTATCTGCTATATATAAAGTTTTCATGTCAATAATTACAAAAAGAATAAGCCAAAAAATTGAACTAACACTATCGCCAAATCAAACAGGGTTTAGGAAAAACTATTCAACGTTAGATAACATTTTAACTATGAAATTGCTTATTAAAAATGCAAAAGAATATAATTTTTCAATGATAATAATTTTTATTGATTTTGAAAAGGCATATGACAGCATTTTTAGAGACGTGATGATTGATTGTTTGGAAGAAGCTCAAATTGAAGAGGAATACATCGAAATAGTTAGGAAATCGTTCAAAGACACAACATTAAAAGTTAGGTTAGGTGATAAGCAAAGAAACATTAAAGTCAGTAGAGGAGTAAGACAGGGTGATGTTAGCTCAGCTAAGCATTTTTTGAACACCATCGAAAGTATAAGTAATAAATTGGACTGGGAAGGATTAGGTATTAATATAAATGGAGAATGTTTAAACAGACTAGCATTTGTAAATGACTTTAAATTAATTTGTAAGGATAAAATAGAAGCGGTTAGAATGTTAAATGAATTAAAAGAAGAAACAGAAAAGGTAGGTCTGAAAATAAACTCAAAAAAATCGCAATTCATGTGTATTAATATTGAAGATAATATAGACTTACGGGTAAGAGAAGACGAGAAGTTGGCTAAAGTAGAGCAGTATGTGTATCTCGGACAGTTGATAACGCATGAGGGGGAAGATAACGAGATAAGAAGAAGGATAGGACTTGGCTGGGCAAGCTTCAACAAATACAGACATCTTTTCAGATCCGATGTCAGCATGGAATACAAACGAAAACTTTGGAATATGTGTGTCCTACCTGTTATGATTTATGGTGCTGAAACGTGGATAATAAGCAATAGTACGATTCATAAAATGAAGGTAGCTCAGAGAGGTATGGAGAGGAGTATGTTAAAGGTGAGTAGAAGAGAGAGGAAGAGCAACGAGTGGGTGAGGAGTCAGACTGGGCTGAAGGATATAGGGAGAGTAATAAGTGAAAGGAAATGGGGATGGGCAGGACACATAATAAGGACGGAGGATGGACGGTGGACGAAAAAGCTGATACAGTGGTATCCAAGGGAGGGCAAGAGAAATAGAGGAAGACCAAGGATAAGATGGGACGAGGAGATGAGAAGAATGTGCGGGCAGGAAACTTGGCAGAGGACAGCATGGGATAGGAAGGAATGGGCTAGAATGGGAGAAGTGTATAAAGAGGTTTGGCTTTATAAAGGATGAGTGCAAGGAATAAATATAAAACAAGGCAAATATATAATGGTTAAGTAATAAAACAAAATAAATAATAATTTTTTAAATAATAATGATGTAAATAAATATATTAAGGTATAATTAAAATAAATAAATATATTAAATAATAAAAATGCCTAGATAATAACATAATAGCAAAAGTATTTTCATAAATTTACATTTGAGTAACAATCTATAAAGTAAAAATAAGCAATTTTAAATAAAGATGGAATGTTAATAATTCAATTTGAAAACAGACAACAATTATATTATTAGAAGTATTATTAAAAATTAATATAATTAATCAAACATTTTTTTGTAATTATAGCATGCAGATTATTTCAAGTTATGTTTTACTATGTTTATATTTTATTAGGAGTATCTAACACTTTTCTACCTCATTAGAGGCACCACGGCATAAAGCCGAATTGCACAGGAATTATTTAAGGGAAATTTATAAAACTAGTATGTAAGTTAATATAGTAATAATGTATATTTGTAATAATTTATTATTGTAAGTAATTATTTGTGTGTTGTGCAATAAATGGTTATTTATTTATTTATTTATTTATTTATTTATTTATTCTTTTAATTATTTATTTACTATAGGAACATACAACAGTTTATGGTTTGATTTAACTAAATGGTTGGTGTCAAGAGGAGCAGACTGCATTTACGTCATATTAAATCAAGAAGAAATACCTGAGTATATTAAAAAAAGGTAAGGGATTAGCTCAAAATTATTAGATTTCTTACATATTAATGATTATAAAATGGTTTTAAAAATTTTAAAAGATTTTAAAAACTGGAAAAGTTTAAGTAACAAGATTATTAGTCATGAGAATGATCATTTTAGTTTAATCGAGTATTAATTTGGACTTTAGCAAGGACACGTACAAAATTTTATGGAAATGCAAGTGTAGTGTTGGAGTCACTAGTGCAGTTTTTCTTATAGTGTTTCTTCTAGTAGTGTTCCAATAGTAGGAACTACGACTAAGATTGAAAATGAGAACAACACGTTCTGCGGTTACAACCTTATTAATATTTTTTTTTTGAGCGGCAGTAAAGTAGGCACTTTACATCCTCAAAAAATAGGCGAAATGCGTTTTTTACCATGTGCGACAGTCTCCTAGTTATTTACTGTAGGCAACAGCAAAAGAAACTTTCTGTCGCTGGTGAAGTTTCTTAAATGTAAACTAGGTCAGGACTAAGAGTTTTTCAATAATCATGGATAGTGATTCAGACATTGAAATTACCACGCCAGAATTAAAACTTCTGGCCAACAAGGCGATAGAAAGAAGGGTACTGGCAAATGTGTATACATTATACTGTTTTTCTTCTGAGTAGTTGTTTACAATTACTACGCCAAAAAAATAGCATATGCTACGCGACTGGGGATGGTTTTTTTTACCTCTGCTTCTTTTACTGTCTCACTTCACTCTTCTGTAAATATAGTCGCCACGGTAGAAAAAGACCTTCTTCACAGTCTTGTAACATAATATACTATTTATAAAAGTCAACATGTCCATTTTTTTGCCAACAATAAACCGCGATACAAGAAATAGGTATAAAGTTACTTGCGGTTTAAAATTTTTAATGAATCTTCTTGAATAGCAATAAAATTTAAATTTAAACGTTTTTATCTCTAAGTTGTTATTAATTTTGTTCCAGATTTAACCATTTCATTCAGCAACATAAATACGTCACAGTACTGTTTAGTGGGACTGATAATCTCAACACAGCCCAAAACTGCAATCAATTTATTAAGAGATTTCAAAATGGAAATTCAATAGATACAGTATTTTATATTAAGCCTGTAAGTTAAAACATTTATCAAGTATTTGCGTTGTGATTTCTATACTCACATTAAGTACCTTGCGCTGTAAATGTCATTTCCCTCCTTAGGGACAAAAGTAGGATTGATGTTTTCACATTGTTTAAATAGAGGATTAGAGCCTAGGATGGATGGTAAAATGGAGAAGAGTAGGGAGAGACGCAAACGTGCAAATCAACTTGTTAATGTCCCCAACCCTATTGTTTATGAAATATATGTGAGCTAATTAACCCACAATAATGACAGCAAACATTTCAAAAAATCACAAAACTTTAAAAAGTTGTCTAATTAGACTAAAATTGTACACACGTGTACTACTAAGTTTGGTAAACACAGGTATTAAGTTAACAATTTATTATCAGCATTAGTTATGATTTTTTCGATTGACATATAAATCATAATGTTAATAAATCACGTTTTTACCTAATAAATTAGGACAATATGCTTTTATCGTGACAGTATACCAGTTATATAAACTAGAATTATATGACAAACTGATGTAGGACAACAACTATGTGGCGGCGACGCGGCAAAGGATTGCGCGGGGTCGCAATGAGGTCCCCAGCGCCGACGCTGCATAGCAGCTAAAAGGCCGAATGCCTTTTGTTTATTGCTATTTAAAGATATCCTAAATTATATTATGCAGTTTTAATTTATTTTTCAAATTTTAATGAATCGATATTTACGTAGGATATAAATATAATTTTGGTTTAAAAAATAGCTTCAGCAGGATGTTTAAGCTCACAGCTCTAAAGAATAAAGCAGCCTTATAATGGAACACCTTAGAAATAATAATAATAATGTACTTATTTATTCCTAAACAAACGTTAAACGTCATTATCACGTTACTATTATCATAATAGTAAGCTTGACTGTATTCCCACTTCTTAGCATCATTTGGTGCCCCCTTTTCATGAGCTACTTTATGACTTTTACACCTCTATATCACCTAAAAGATGCACACAAATCCTGTGCACTAGTGTAAGGCATTAGGCGAAAGCAAAGGTTTCAGAGAAAGCACGACCAAGAGAGTAGTAAAGCTCTTAGGATACATGAAAAGCAATTAGCATACCTTTCCTTCATAAGAATCTTTACTTTCCAAAATAAAAATATCACAAAAATCATTCCTTTCCAGGGTTTCGAAAAACAAATGGCAAATCTTGATTACGCTCTAAGAACAAACTCCAAGGGAACATGTCTGGTATCAATAGGTTTACAAGCATGTCGAGTTAGTGAGAAAAGACGAAACGATCAATTTAGAGGTGTTTCGTTCATTCTGGCAAAACCTAACTTAAGAAATAGCATGATAGTTGGTGTTTTGGATAATTGGTTAAAGCATAACGATGAAACCGACGATGTCATTATTGTAGATAAATCTAAAGTAACAGGTATAGTTTAATCTTTAAATTTCAAACTTTTTTTGCTATTCTTTATTTATATTGTAGGTAAAAAGAAAAAGTATTGGGTTTGCAATAAACCCTAAACCGAAACATCACCCGAATCCATCTGTTTTAGGTTTTTTAAAACTTCCAGAGTGGTTTTTACAAAGTTTGTCACTTTGAGAGTGTTTGTGTGCGTGAGTGCCTGCATATGTATGTGTCTATTCTTATCTTATCTTTTTCCATATATGTTAAAATATTTAAACTTGGCACAAAAATGAATCTTTAGGTCTAGTTGTGCAATCCGGAAAAGGTTTTTTTCATGAAGATTAAGCTCTCATTAATGAGTCAGCGAAAATTTCGAAAATTTATAAGACGCGAAAAAACAAACAATTGATTTAAGGATTAATTATTTTTCAGACTCTTCATAGTAGATGTTATAAAAAAAGTCCCTCTATTACATAAAACATCTATACTTGTACCGAAACAAACCCCAACTGCCAACCCTTCCACTTGGGTGCTACAAATAAACTGTTCTTTTTCAACGAATGCAATATAAAAGTGTATTTTTACATAACTATTTTGGTTAAACTATTAATTTTTGTCAAAACATAAAAAAATAACGAATGCAAGTGGAAGGAAACATTCTTCTTTATTAATGAAAAACATTAAAATAAATTAAAATCCAATGTTCAAACTGGTATAAATAGTACCCACGGGCAAATTTAGCAGTATTCCCTTAAGTCTTTGCTATATTACATTAATTCTCTATCATAGAATCTCCCTCTAACTAATGCAAGACTTAGAGCAATTAAGTTATCCTACGCTGCTGGGTATATAGCATCATGTAGTTGATCTTAGAGAATATCACTTAAAAAAGATAATTTAGATGGTCTTAAAAGTGTTCAATACTACTCACTATTAAAAATAAATATGATTTTTATTTTACAGAGGGACTGATAATTTCTACGCTTCTCTGATAAAACTTACATTCTTTGTTCTTAAATCAACTTTGTATTTTATTACAGATGAACAGTTTATTAACAGATACTCTGATGTGTTACCTGCTAACGGTCAAGAGTTAATCGATCTTATTAATGCATCCGGGGATGCACCATGTCTTGTTGAGATGTCCACCAGATGTGCGCAGAGGAATTTTAACCGGGAATTAGATCCAATATTCATATTCCCTGGTTTCAAGATAGCAAAAATGGAATCATTCATTTCTAAGCTTCTATACCCGACGTACATGGCTAAATATCCATTGAAAATTACTTCAATCAAAAATCTTGCAGTGCAATATGCAGAGGTAATAGATACACCTTAACTTAAAATTAATAACTTTAAAGTTAGTTACTTAAAATAATTACAAGTTATGGGCAACACCATAGCCATGGCACCTGACAACTACAAAAAGAACTTGATGCTGACAAAAACGTGAACACTTGTCACACAGGGGAAACGACTCAGCCAACACTAAAATACCCGAAAAAATACCTAAAGACAATGGACTGCTTTAACTTACGTAGGGAAACAAACTTACAGACTTGAAAACTTCCTATACACAACTTAAAAACAGTATTTATAACTAACTTACCGGATTTATTTAAACTTCCACCACCCGACTTAGGTCTTCCGGTGGTGACCGTGTTAATGTAGACGATGGATTCAACGTTTCGCTTCCATTGTGGGAAACATCATCAGGAATGTAGGACATCAGGGCTGAATATGCAATGCTCTACCAATTTAATTCCAATCCTTTTAGGGAACTATAGATAGTAAATGAGTATTTACAAATATATTTGATTATATCAAAGCACTAACAACAGACTATTTCTATTTGTCGCTTATCTTTCAGGCTCCCTGGTGCGTATCCAACCATCCATAATGACCTCAAAATTCTATTTGTCAAAGACATTGTTTCCTCTCAATATTGTTCCTTTAATTCGAAATTAGATTCTCATCCTAATCATCTTGTCCAACCCCCACATTCCCGAAACATTCCTTCCAATCTTCCACGACGCCCTCGGCGACAGTGGTCGTGTGACCTGTTTTTATCAATAATAATTTTAAATGTAAAAACGCAAAACATTTCAGAAAATTCAACTAATTTCTATTCCACTAATTTAGTCCAAGCCAATTTTTTAAATTATTAGTAAAATATTAAGATTTTTCTTACCTGTCAAGGAGTATCACCACTGGGTGATTCCTCCTATCAAGCCTGCCAAGTGACTTTAACCAGTATGAGCACTATGTCAAATACAATCATAGTAGACAATAATCAATAAAGTTAAAAAAAGCTTATCCTTGTTCCCATCTTCCATCTTTACATAGAGGAATAACATACACCACTAAGAATGTATATACACTTTATGTAGATAATAAAATATTTCTAAATACCATTCATATAGTTTTAACTTTGATGTTATAAAACAATTGAAGATCGCTAAAAAGAAATTATTAGAATTCTTGAAAAGCAATACACATAAGAAATAAGGCTCATAATATAGTCGAGCCTTACAACTTAATTATCTGTTTGACTAACTAAAAATTGAAAGGTTTTTAATGTGATTTAAGCGTCCATTCTCCACTTTTAACAAACATTATTTTGTTTCATAAAAACATTGTATTTTAAATTAGCAGGCACTTTAAACATTATGCAGTGATTAAAACCATTATTGGTTAATAAATTATTTTATTTCTCTAAAACTTGTTGAATATACCTATATCGAATATATTGAGTAAAAACAAGACATCATATGAATTCTAAGATGTAATACATGTTATAAAAGTACTTAGTGAGTCTTATTGTTTAACTTTTTGTTTAGATGCTGTGCAATGCTTACGACTACAGCATGTTTACCTTAATAGCAGAGGGTTGGTCAGGGCCTTTAGTTTTAACCATAGCTAAACAATTAGAAGACAGAGGAAAGTCTACTGAAGTTATACTACTCGATGCAGCTCCAAATACTATAAAAAATTGGGCTACCTTTGTAGAGGAATCAGATAGTGTGATTAGTAAATACATGCCATCCATTGGTGAGGTAAGAAGTCTTTGAATTCGTTTTAAACTTACCTCTGATACGGCTCGGCCGTATATGAGTGTGGTTGTCCAGAAAAGGACCGATTGAAGTTTCTGGAATTGAGCTTCTTCGTGCATAATCTTGCAGCACTTTCTTTGCTAATATAGGTCCAGCGTACTATGGGAAAGAGCGTAGGTACCTTACCAGCGTTAGAGTGTGAGGAGTTGCACTCTCTGCAAAGGTTGGGCCAGCGTAGTAAGGACAAGATTCCTCCGAAGGAACCCAACCTGTGTGTCTCTATGTGTGTGTTTTAACTTATGATTCAGCATGCTTCACTATATTAGTATTACATATAAGCAATTAATACAACTATAATACTTAATAAAAGGAAAGAAAATTTGTGACCTGTTATAAAAAGACGAGTAAAAAAACCAACGATGAAAAGTGCGAGAGGCATCTTAACGAATACTAACATATTAACTCGTTACTATATTTACTTGCTTCTAAACTTTATCCTAAAACCTAAGTGAATAAGAAAATCATAAAAATAAACAATAGTACTAAATTACCTATAGGTTTCACACGAAACAAAAATATCATCACATCAAAAAAAATCTGAATTAAATCTATAAAATCCACTGGATATAGGAATAGATTTAAACTAAAGTTTATAAAGCACTCTAAAAAGGACTAGAGTCTGTAATATAAACAACACTTATTTAAACCCTAAATCTTAATACTTTAATCTTAAAACCTACTTAAAAATAAATTTAGTAATATTACAATAAACATGACATTAAAAAATACTTTATTCATATAAATTATATAATATATCTTTCCATACTTGTTGTTATTATTATTTATGTATATTATTTTAATTATAAAATATATAGATTTTATTGAAAAATAATACGAATAATACGGGTTATACTTGTAAATCATGATTACAAAGGCATTGTCAAGAAAGAAATAAAAAGAAATCATTGCCTGGACGGGTGATCGCTGAAATTAAAACGGATGTATTTACTATATGAGGACGAGAAGTAAATCCGAAGACGAAATACACTAAAACTTTGATGAAGTTAATATTGTGAGGACGAGCAAAGCGAGTCAGAAGTAATTAAGATGACCTCAGTAAAAGTTCGGAGGTACCCCGTAACGAAATATTTTAGTAGTGGATTCTTTATTTTTAAATAACAATTTGATGCCCTCTGCTTTAAATATATCACAAACTTGTATCCATCGGGCTTTTCTAGCAGATCATACCAAAGCCATAATTCATTGTTAAAACCAAATTGAGAACTGATATAGTTGTTCCATGTTTGTTAAAGGATGAAGTAGTCAGTTTAAATGACTTGAAAACATGGTCAGCTAAAATGTGCGTGACAATTTCAAGAGAAGAAAACGGCAAATTTACATCAGACGAAGTGCGTCAAGGTTTGGAGACCATGATACACAGGTTGGATATCATACAGCAGTTCATAGGCAATGATTTCACATTGAAATCAACCGTTCATCTGTTTACACCTGATACAGTAAATAACGATATTACTGATCTCAAACAAGTAAGTTAAATTTCAATTAATTGCCAAGATTAAAAATCTTAACGAGTTCTATCAAATTTTTATAATTTAACTTTCGATTTTGAAGCAGCCATTATTAATAACCATTGGTAACTTTTTACATTTTAATTTATAAGCTTTAGCTAATATTGTCAGATAATTAATGGTTACAGATGGTTATTTTAATTAGTGGTGGTTGTTTTGGTTACTATAAGATAGTTATTATCTACTTTGTCTCTAACACTAAATTTCATTAGATTTATTATAAACATAAATAGGCGTCAATGCACTTAGCATTATAACACTTTAAGTAAGGTTTCCGGTCTTCAAATGACAGAGTCCAATTTATATATTTTGTATCGGGCTTATGAGTTTCCGCCCCTAGGTTCTCTAGGTTAACAGACTCTTAAGATTAAACCCAACAGGTCAGCTTTTCATTTGATCGCCGAACTCAGCAGGTTCTCACAGGCATATTTATCGATACTACCCTCTGATTATATTGGGGGTAGGAGAGAACCGAAAGAAGATAAGGCATTCTCACTTTTTTCAAAAGTTGTATTTTGGGCCGCGATAATGTTATTATTTTAGGACTTGCGGTCTACTTTAAGGTGAAAGATAAATTTACCCCCTAATGTTTAGTATATGGGCTCGGTGGTCCAAGTGGCTCGCCCTCTAGGTTATTGAGTTATAGTTAACTTGTTAATATTTAATAAAGGTTTAACTTTAATTTTATTCACTTAGTTTTTCTAGGTGCTAGTTCTGAAACTATCCCTTCCTATCTCCTCTCTTTTTAAACAGGGCTCCGCAGGAAGGTAACTTCCCTCTCTTTATTATTGTTACCGGAAGGTAACAATGCCTGTCTTTTTATATAATTTAACTACATTGTTACCCTGGGTTATTTTGTATTAATCAATGAAACTGTTATAAAAATGTAAACCACACAACTAATTAACTCTAATCACATATGTACTTTAACACTACCTAATAAAAAGCCTTGATAAATTCCAATCAATTAACTATCTGTCAATTTCTGTATTTTCAGTTGTGTGAATTACCATGTCACCATCATATTTTGGAAAATATAGCATCATCGTCATTCCTAGAAGCCAAATCACTAATTAAAGACGTCTGTAACTTAGCACTTCTAGAATACAAAGCCGCTTCTAAAAAACAATCAGTTGATGCCATTGGAACACTTGATTTTATTTTGGATGCAAAGTACAACACTATGGGTCTCTCCAGATACTAATATTTGGATGTAAAGTACAACACTTAAGGACTCTCAAGGTACTAAAACTTGGATGCAATGTACGACACCATCAGTCACTCAAGATACTAATATTTGGATGCAAAGTAGAACACCATGGGTTTCTCCACAAAATAATGTTTTGATGAAAAGTACAATACCATGGATTTCTCCAGATACAAATATTTGGATGCAAAGTACAACACGGTCGAACTCTTCAGATAGTAACATTTGGATGCAGAGTACAACCCCATGCAACTCTCCAGATACTGATATTTGGATGCAAAGCACAACCCAATGCAACTCTTCAGATACTAATATTTGGGTGCAAAGTACAACACAATGGATTTCTTCCTTAGTATTGGATGGAATGTTCAAGGCCATCGGACTCTTCAGATACTAATATTTGGATGCAAAGTGCAACCCAATGCAACTCTCCAGATCCTGATATTTGGATGTAAAATACAACACAATGGATTTCTCCAGATACTTAGAATGGGATGGAATGAACAACACCCTCAAACTCTTCAGACACTAATATTTGGATGCAAAGTTCAACACAATGCAACTCGCCAGATCCTGATATTTGGATTCAAAGTATAAAACCATGGATCTCACCAGCTACTAATACTTGTTATTAAAGCTACATGCTTTTCATCCACAATTACATTAGTTTTACTGTGCTAATTTATTTTGTATAATAAATTTTTGTTAATATTTTTTTTATTTATTTTTGAATTCCTCGTTCATGTAGAATAATACATCTAACATAAATAAACATTTAAGTCGGCTCTTGGATAAAGACTAATAAATTTGACAGTATGTGTCACATGTCAAATTCATTTCATATGCGAAGGTGACAAAGTAAAAACTTTGTCAGACACTCACAGATACATACATAAAATACATATATATGTACAATGTACACACATAACACATTATGACCTGCAGGAGCCAGTGTGACAAATACTACCTTACCGGGTATTGAAATAAAAGTGTGGGGTTTAAAAGACACATTCAGGGGCGAATACACACCTACACACAAATGTATAAACAGCTACACACAGAGCTACCTAAAAGAAGCTTGACTGCATCGTACAGACATAGTGCCGATTGCTCACATGAGTGCTACAAGGCAAATTCGGCAGCTAGAGGATTATTACAAAGACCTGGAATTGATAACAAGAAAAAATACCCTCCGGTTGTGGAAAACAGCTCTCCAAGACTCATTATAGCAGATTGACGTAACGACACTTGAGCTCGGTAGTGTATATAGGTCAACCCAAAAGAGTTTGTATTAAAAATCATGACCATAAAGCGTGCCACAAAAATCACTTTTACAGTAAAAAAAATACCACAAAAAATTGAAAAAGTTACTAAAAAAGATTTTATAATTGCCCCTGTCTATAGTGAATAAAAAATGACCAGCATTAATATTTTTAAAGTCTTTTGTTCTTTTTTATGGTCCCTTATCCTGAAATTCAGATAATTTGTTCTTTTCCTCATTTATACCATAGGTATATAGGAAAAGTATAGTGTAAGGAAAAAACCGAAACCGAGATGTCACTGGAATTATACGTTTCAGGCGTTTTTAAGGCCTCCTGAGTGGTTTTTACAAAGTTGTCTGTGTGTGTGTGTGTCTGTTATCATCGTAGCGCCCAGTGTATTTATGCTAGAGAGGTGAAATTTTGTACAAAAATCAGTCTACTGCTGTAGGCGTGCTATTTGGAAAATATTGTTTTATGACGTAACTAACCCGCAATAATGACTCAGAAAAATATTCCAAAAATCCTAAAACAAAAGAAAATTATGGGATTTGATTGAAATTTTGCACGCATGTAGCCATGTTTAAGACTAATATAAGTGCTAAGTTATTTCTAATTATCAGCATTAGTTACATTTTTATTGAATGACTTGTGTACGTTTTTTAAAAAATTTGTAAAAAATCAGGAAATAATTTAATATAAGTGTGTACCATTACTAATTAAATGAGTTCACTAAGTTTCGTTTCAATACGACAAGCATATCAATCATACTTGTTGGATTATAAAAATTAAGCAGCATTGAGCGTGGTCAGTGCTGTATGGGTGACCGCTGAGGATGAAACGGATGCATTTACTATCTGAGGACGAGCGAAACGAGTCCGAAGACTTGTTCCAGTAACAAATTTGGCGAATTGTATATTCTAAGGACGAGCAAAATTACTCCGAAGCAGGGAGGATGAGGAAAAGTTCAGAGGTACCCCGTACCCGATTTTTTACATTCAAATAAGAAACTGACATTAGGTTCAAAAACATGAACAGATCTGCTCTAAGCAAGCTTTCGGCTTGCTTAGAATTTTGACCGTTTGTTGGGGGGGGGGGGGGATAATTCAGATAGTAAAATCTGAATTACATTTTATGAATTTTTTTAGAAAAACGGGCTTATTAAGGTCGGGCCATCAATGGAGGAAGGGTGGGTCTTTTTGAACGGGGAGACTCACTGACCGCGAATATATATATACACACACACACACATATATATATATATATATATATATATATATATATATATATATATATATATATATATATATTATATATATATGATGTATGTAAGTATGCATGACATGTTTGTGTGTGTGTGTGTGTGTGAGTATGTAGGGACCAAAATTTTGGTTATGGGGACGTGATGACATTTGAAAGGTTTCTTGGATCGAAATGAAACTAGGTACAAAAATCGATCTTGTTAATGTCTCAAAAACTATTGTTTATAAAATATTTGGTACGTTATTAACCCACAATAACGAACAACCCCCATATTACTCAGCGAACAATTTTATGAAATCGTAAAACTTCAACTTAACTCGTTCTGGTTTTAACGATTTACATACGTAACATAATGTAAACAAATTATGTTTTTGACTAATACATTAGGGAATTCGCTTTATCGTGGCAGTATACCACTTACAAGCGTACCCTAAACAATGATTCAGCAAAAATTTTAAAATATCACAAAACTTCAAAAAGTTTATAGCTGGTAAAATAGTAAATCTGGCCTTGAATAATAACTTTTAAAAATTACTTTCTTCGTACTAAAGCTTACTTAATTAGAAATATGATCCCACTGCAATCTATAATTATCAAATATTTGTAGAATATTTATTATCTTTTCAGAAATATATAAAAAAAAATTTAAGTAAAAAAAAGCAGATTAACAATGTAGAGTTGTAGATTTGTGCGCCTTGTAAACCCTCTCTAGATTAAAACCATCACTACACATCTGTAATGTCAATTTGCCTACCCTTTTTTGTGTTTTAAGAATAAAAATACCCAGTTTTTTGCTTATGGTTGATTTTAATTAATTATATTTTAATAGAAGTGCTCGGCTATAATAACACGGGTAAAAATAGACTGTAGGTATCAAATTTTTACTGAACCAAATATAAAATAAAGCCCATAAGCTGTTGAAAATAAAAATGAATAGCAATACTACATTGACCAAAGTTGTCTATAGTTGTGTTAATTTTTCCCGGACTTTTCAAAGGTAATGCGCATATGCATTATATATGTTGACAAAACTAAGGTCAAAACTCCAACATCGACACAACCCACCAATTTTGGGCTCAAATTAAGCTCATGTTAATTTTAATATTTTAGCGCATTTCCTTTTAAAACTGGAAACAGTTGTGTAAAAAAAAAATAATGATATTATTGCTCAGGTTAAAGCTAAAAACCGGAAACTTAAACAATCATGATTCATAAAGTGGTAGCAAATAATACTGCTTTAGACGACTTAGTAAAAAAATTGTCAATATCTCTCGATCAAATGATTGTACGAGATATATTAAGCTTAGCAAATTTTCCTTAAGGATATGCATAATTTGATGATTTTCTCGACAAATCTAACTAACACTTAAACTTCGGAACGGATAAATATTTCAAATCAAACTTGGTACAAGAAACAACTTTTGAGAGGACACGGACACACAGAAAAGACACGCATTTTTCTAATATTATATCTTTCTATGAGAAAAATGTGACTTTATTTAAGTTGTATACATCTACCATTTAGGTGAATTATCTTTATAATGGAGGTTATGTTCAGAATCTCAGGCTAACCATAGCAAGATCAAGCAATTTCTAATTTAGGTATTGGATCAAGAAATTCTAAGGAAGAGTCTCAGGTTGCAGAGGGTAAAACAAATTTGAAGTATTATAGTCCTTAACAGTGGGTTGTCCAATTCGATATATCAGTAGAATGAGCGTGAATGGAGTCCATCATAAATAATAAAAGAGAGGAAGTCTCTCCACAAAACAAAACTTTATTGGCAAAGAGCTTTTAACCTAACTAGAGGTCATCATCAGTGTTAAACCTAACGAACAAGTTACGATAGAGTAAATTAAAATAATTATGAAAATAAATAACTAAATTAAATATGATCATAAATAAAGCATAAAATACATGGAGATAAAATAAATAGGTATACATAACCCAAAGTCAAACTAAATAAATAAAAAAACAAATAAGTATAATAAAATCCAAATAAAAAATTAAATAAATAAACTGTGTCACGCATAATTCCTGCTGGGTTCATACTAGAGAGTTTATACTTAGCTCGAAAATCAGGCATAAGGTCTAGTTCTGCTGTCTGGAAGAGATTATTTTATAGACTTTGATAACCTATTTTCCCGTCATCAAAAACTTGACTAAGAGAGTTAATATTTAACACTAATGTTAACTAGTCCATCGATCCATAAAATTAAATTTTGATAATCATCTTCATTTCCAAAACATTACAGTTTATAATCTATTTTAATATAATTATCCTAATAAAATATATTTACTATAATATATCATTAATAAAATCATCCTTTAAATATTTTTTGACGTACAGCATATCGTCAGATGGTGAAAACATAAAGAGCGTAGTCAAATTTGAAAGCAACAAAACTTATACTTGTAGTTATTGACGAATAATATATATATATATATATATATATATATATTATATATATATATATATATATATGTGTGTGTGTGTATGTTTGTATGTACAAGATCTACTTTTTTGTATGGCAAACTAAATAAATAAATTTTATTTGCATTAAGTACAATTTTAAAGTATTTTAATGGCAACATGAAAATAATAAATAACAATCGTAATTTACAATAATAATTTTTACAAAAAAATATGTTCAACAGTACATTATTTGTATTATTATTTTTTCGAGCGAAATATCGTAAAAAATCGTTTAATATATCAAAAAAATTGTTTAAATGTGTGAAGAACTTAAAATTAAGGCCCGTATTCAAAGACATCTTCCTAACATTCTCTTTGTTCCTTAAGAAGAATGTTAGGAAAATGTCTTTGAATACGGGCCTAAATCTCAGTAACTATTAGTGCAAAGAAATTACAAAATAATAAAGCAGTGCCAATTTATTCAAATTTAATTAAATTAATTGAGTACAAGGGATTATCCAACAGTTTTTTTAATTTTGTTAGAAAATGGTTTCTTATTTAAAGTAGTTATCGAGTCAGGTAAGTGATTGAATAGTTTTAGTCCAAAGTAAGTAATGTTATGTTTGGAAATGTTAGACAGTCCTTACAAGTAATTTTTGCTCAGTCTAGTTGAATAGTTGTGGATGCTGTTTATGTTGTCGTATTCCTCTTGGGAGTCATAAATATAAGTAAAGGTCTGGTAACAAAATAGTGCATATACAGTTAAAATCCTTTTTCTTAAACAGTTCTCTGCATGATTTTTGATGGCGTAACTTAAAAATAACTATAAATGTTTTCTTCTGCTGAAGAACAGAAGAACGCATCTATTTAAAATTAAATACGGGCCTTCGGCCCGTAGCCGCTACGCGGTGTCAGCCCACCGGGCCGCTACGCGGCCACATTGTTGTTGTTTTGTATGATGTGTTGTTTCATTATTGTTCTTGTTACATGGCATTTTGCCATGTACCTAGCGAATTTTCACAGCCTCTCCACACAGGCCCGCTTCGCGGGCCTGAGAGGCTTTCTCACAAATTTGATTTTACTAATTAAGATTTTATTAATACTTTATTATAAATAGTATGCTATAATATTAAAACTAACAAGCATTATAAACAATAATATATTCATGATTTTTGTTTTTAAATAAAAATACCGTTTCTGTCACTTAGGATCATAGATAAACAATATTAACATAGATGGCTCACTCAAAGATTTAAAAAAAATAGTTGATCTTTGTTTACTTTTATTTTATTTTACTAAACGATTGGCAACTGTTTGTTTTTTAAAAAAAATACTACAGCACACTCTAGTAGAGAATAGAACAAATATATTTTTACTACTAGCGCTATTCAAGACTCTAGTGATGAGGCCCCCAACTTAAATCATAAACACAAACTTGTCAATTGAGTGTTCCTACTACACTCGGGAGTGAACCATCTATCTTAGGATTGTCTAATTGAGCTGAAACCGGTCGAAATCGTTTTAGAATGACTTCGACCATATAAAGACTACTTCGAGGTTCTTCCACTTTACGGGCCTGCTTTGCTCGGCGTGGTTTAGTGGAAGCCATTTTTGTCCTGTCTCTCTGGGACAGCAGGCTTACCAGGATAGAGCAAGAGGTAGAGGTTCATCTTTTATACTATATCCCCACCCTCTAACACTACTAAACCCAACAGATATCGTACAAGTCTCTGACCTGGACGTATACATATATACAACATTATATATATATGTATACTGTTTGCGCCATTTGTGATGATTCGATTGAGCTGAAATTGGTCTTAATCGATTCAGCTAGCCGTCTACCTAAACACGAAATACCTTGTTTTAAAGCCACTTCAAGTTTCAAAAAATTTTTTTTTCATGACGTCATAACTTTGATTGATGACGTCATAATGTTTTTATAAACAATAGGCCTCGTAACCTCCTCAACATCTCGCGATTTGCAAAGTTTCGTTTCAATTTAAGAACGCCTTCGAGAGTTATCGTTCGCCATACGAAAAGGGTAGAAACTCTTACATTATATATATATATATATATATATATATTATATAATATATATATAATATTATATATAATTATATATATTATATATATATAAACATATATAATATATATATATATATATATATAATATATATATATATATATATATATATTATACATATATATATAAACTTTTTTCGGACATATTTTAGCGAATTTTCATTATGAAAATGACGCTTATGAGGTTGTTCGGGTGACGGAAGTTGAGGGTGGGAGTGAGTGGAATCGGTTCCTATTGGCTTCCTGATAACAAAAATGTATGTCCGAAAAAAGTTTATATATATATAGTATATATATTGTATATAATATATATATATATATATATATATATATTATATATATATATTATATAATATATATATATATATATATATATATATATGTGTGTGTGTGTGTGTGTGTGTGTGTGTGTGTGTGTATATTCGCGGTCAGTGAGTCTCCCCGTTCAAAAAGACCCACCTTCCTCCATTGATGGCCCCACCTTAATAAGCCCGTTTTTCTTAAAAAATTCATAAAATGTAATTCAGATTTTACTATCTGAATTATCCCCCCCCCCAACGAACGGTCAAAATTCTAAGCAAGCCGAAAGCTTGCTTAGAGCAGATCTGTTCATGTTATCATGAACAGATCTTCATTGTTATCAGGAAGCCAATAGGAACCGATTCCACTTACTCCCACCTCAACTTCCGTCATCCGAACAACCTCATAAGCGTCATTTTCATAATGAAAATTCGCTAAAATATGTCCGAAAAAAGTTTATATATATATATATATATATATATATATTATATATATATATATATATATATATATATATATATATATATATATATATTATATATATATATATATATATATATTATATATATATTATATATATATATATATTATATATATATATATATATATATATATATATATATATATATATATATATATATATATATATATATATATGTATGTAAGAGTTTCTACCCTTTCGTATGGCGAACGATAACTCACGAAGGCGTGGTCAAAATGAAACGAAACTTTGCAAATCGCGAGATGTGATAGAGGTTACGAGGCCAATACGAGATTTCAATTTACACAAGAAAAACACAATTTACACTTTTTACAAGAGAAAAGCTCATCGCTAAATGATTTAAAAAGCAACATTTATATTAGGTCGTCTTACAAAACAAATTACACGGCCAACAAAATGTCAACGTAGAAATTTGGTTACCAAATAATTCCTAGGTTCAGCGAAGTGTAAGTAATAAGTTTTGGAATATGATTCTGAGTACAAGCGAAGCGAGTCTGAAGTCATATTTTTTAGACACTGAATCACTACTAGTATTCTTAAATCAAGCGGAGTGAGATCAAAGTAAGCTGCTCTAAGTAATCATGACATTCAACTAAGTCATGAGCGAGTAGAGTAAAGTTACAAAACCCAAAACATTAGATCATTATTTTATTCTGAGGTCGAGCGCAGCGGGATCAAAGTAATCCTACCTATAGCTTTGTATAATCGAGAATTTCTGTAGATATGTGAAGCGACACAGTTTATTAATTATAATCAGGCACTCGTTATGGAAGATAAATGCCTGGGCCACGTAAATAAATTAATTAGAATCATATGTGGCTCATTCATGACTTCTTAAATTTACTGTTTTATTATTCCTAGATTGTTGTTTGGATTAATTCCTGGCCAATTATATCGATTTAACCTCTAAATATAATTTGAAATGTTTACAATAAATGCTCTTTGTTATAATCAAAGTATTCTAAAATAGGTTATGATTGCTCTGTTAAATAAAATTCCCAGCGTGTCATCCACCTCAAACGCAATGTTTTTAAAGATTTTTTTTCTAATTTTAAATAGATTAAATGCACAATCTCCTTTTAAAACAAACTACCACAGACATTTAATAAAACATAATACATTATCTTATTCTTCGTTTTTAAAACGTGGGAATAATTGGGATGAACGACATTTATGAATATATAATGATACGTGGTGCTCTAATTTTAATGACGTGAGTTAGATAGGATTGTTACCATCACAGTTATCAACCTTAGGCCATTGTTGCCACATTACCCACCTCCCTTCATCCATTACCGCTTCCTTGTTTAGGTTATTACATTTAAATTTTATTTTTCCCGCTCCCTTTTTTTGTTTTGGAATTCAATACTTCCAATTCAGCTATTAACTTGTAAACATTTTAGTAAATAAACTTGCAATTGTTTTGTTTTGTGCTGTTTGTGAATCAGTGTTTACGTGAATAATTTAATTTTTTAGATTAGTGAGTAAGTTTTTTATTTTTATTTTTTCTTCATTACAATTTATATGCATTTATAATTAAATAATACATTTGTCAAAAATAAACGTATCTACGTACGTAAACGTATGGGTGTAATCACACGCATAAAGAAAAAGAAGAATTTTTGATGTTCACTTTAGGTTATAAAAACAATTAGTATCTAAATCCGATGCACATTTCCATTATAAAACAAGATTCGCTTTTAAATTTTAAATAAAACAAAGTATATTTAAGTAAATTTAAAAAAAAATCAAATAAGGCTTAGACCTAAAAATGTTTTAAAATTTTTCTAACTTACTGTCTTTATTGTTAAATATTATACCATTTATGTAATACACTTTTTTTTTTTAGAATATAAGCGTTTAAAAGTCTATGTATGTTTTATGTTACACAATACCTCAGTTAACAATAACCGGAAATTTGTTCTATTATTTTCGAATTTCTCAGAGTGTTTGGCAATTTTTACAACGATATATTTCATATTCATAACATGATTAAATTGTACAGTTAATGAGTATAGAACAACAGGTAGTGTTGGAACAAACAGGCAACTTTAGAAGTTGCCTTCATGTTACCAGCCTGTAGCGTTACATTAATCCTATGTTTATGTTATAACCTAATTCATGTAAACAAAAAAACATCAAATTATTTGGTAATAACCAAAGAATATAAAAGGCATAGAATGTTAGAAGGTATACGAGAGCGCCAGACAGAAAGTGGTGGTTAACTCGGTGCTGGTCAGTAGCGAGAGCTCTGAAACTAAACCTCATAGCAATACTATGGAATAATTCAGTTCAAGAGAGGCAAACAGAGAAAGAAAGAAGCTGTTAGCAAAGAACACTGTAAGCCTGATTAGAAATGACGTTGTGCGCATATATGAGGGACTGAAGGATGCAGGTTTGGAAATTAAGACAACTGACATAGTAATATTCAACTTCCTTAGACTCAGGACAGAAATGCCAAAAAGACTACGTACTCTGAATAGATGCATGTTTTCTATCCCTAAACTCCAACGAATCATCCGCGCTCCCATAACAGGAGAAAGATGGATCACAGACTCGTTTCATACTGACAGATGCATTCTAGAGCGATTGAGCTATTGGACGAGGAAATTTGACGACTTGGAAAACTTCATAGAGAGAGGAAATTGGCATGTCTTAAACTCCATATGCGTGCCTCTTATAGAAAAACCATCTCCAGTGTCAGGAAAAGCTAGAGAGCTCTGCGTTTCTTTGCTAGATAAGTATTCATCTATCATGAAGATATTCATAGCCACTTGTTATCTGTTTACGACCTGCGACCCATCAGGGAGTCTACTATCAGATAGGGACAGCTTCACTCTCTCAGGGAAGAGGGTCTTTTTGAATCTGAAGCGAATTATTTAATGTATATTAATTTATTATTTAATTTAATATAATTATTGATTAAAATTAAATTGAGTTGAAATTGAGTATAATTGTACCCCGTTTCGCTTTAATAAGACAATAAATCCATAATTTGTGTAAAAGATTGAAAAAGTTAAGCAGCATCAAGCGTATTCAGTAAAGACCTTTACCTACGTTAGAGAAAAGATAAAACGGAATAAATTTACGTAAAATAGGGTATGGTTGATTTTGAGGCTAAAAGAAATCGGCAAAAAAGCTTCAAGCAACCTAGGAAATGACTAGAAAACACCTTTGGAAAATTTAATAATTATTTCAAAATAAATACCAACTTTTAGTTCCTACAACCATATCTAGTGTATCTATAAATACACTGATGAAGGCAAGTCGTCAATTTTCCATTATACATACGTTTTTATTAACGTTTTAACTTTTAAAAAAATTGAGGACTATGCTGTAAACAATAACACCTTATTTTTTTTAGGGTTTTAAGGTCAATTTGGAGACGTAGCTTTTAGGAACTATGCAAGATCATAGTGTGGTCATTTCCGGGGTCTCTGGTTCATTTCCAGAATGCCTAAACTTACGAGAACTTGAAGACAAATCATTCAATGGCGAGAATTTAGTCACAGAAAACGATGAAAATTGGACCAGAGGTAAATGTAAACGGATTAAGACAGTAGCAATAATTAGTTTTTTATATTGAAAACATTCTCTAGAAAGAGTAGAGTAAGATTAAAGTCGATGTATATCGTGGTTTTCCGCAAAGATAATTAAGTTTAGCTAATAATTTATCTGAACATTTTTAAAACGGCCTAGGATCTATCGTAAGGTCTAGGAGCAGTTTAGACTGAATAATAAATTACGATGGTACTTATTGTCGGATTGAAATTTGATTGAAATTTATTTACACTATTAAAACCAGGTGAAAACGAAAGTAGAGATTATCTGCCATATATCCGCAGTTCATATTCAAGTTTTTACCCAGCTTTTTATTTATTGTTAAAAAGTTGAGCCAAGAAGAGAACAAAAGTGTAACTTGATTTGCCTTTTAGTTAAAAATTTGCAAGATGGCCCTTTTCAGTGTAAGTAATTTTTACTTTGCTCTTTACAAATCGGAACCTACAAATACACCACAACACCATATCTTAAAACCTTTAATTCTACCTGTGCTTGAATACAAGGTCGATTTATTGCCACCAAACTTTAGTTCTATTTCTTCAGATGGATACTGTCCAATAGTTTGACAAAAGATATATTGACTTATTCTGTAAAAATAAGATCAAGAATAACCCAATATATTAGTTGTCTACGTACATAGTTTACTCTCTATAATCCGTTATAATTAATCGAATTATTAATTAAATTAATAATGGTCCTTGCGGTCCATCAGGGTATTCACCCAGCGGGAACAACATAAAGTAGGTATCATCCATTAATCCATTAATCTTATTACTATTTAAAGTTAGTGAAATATACATGATTACAAATACTACTCATATGCATTGACAGAGGATATGCATGCTATATGGATGCTGAACTAACGGCAGCGAACCTTGAGACCGGTGCCAAAATCATGCGATTACACGATCGTGGCCATAGAGGCAGACTTATCAAACAAGATTTGACTTCACTTATTACATTTTTCGTTTCAGATCTACTTGATATACCAAGCCAAACAGGAAAAATTAAGAATAAGTATTGTTTCGATCAGACATACTTTGGTATTCACAGAAAGCTATGTGAAGTCATGGAGCCTAGTACGAGGCATGCTGTAGAAAAGACCTTTGAAGCTATTATTGATGCAGGTAATACAACGTCGCTTCTTTGACATTTTAATAGTTTCTTACTAATTTTTCCTAGGTGTACGAAATGATTCATGGAAGTCAATAAGCAAAAGAGTGTCCATGTGACATTTGCACTGCGTCACTTCAATTTTACTCCAGTCATCCGGAATTAACAATCCATCCTTTAATACGACAGCAATACTTATCTGGGTGGACACTAGGCAGACAACTTACTTTGGGATCTCATACTAAATCTGAAAGACAACAGGAATAGAATTAACAAACTGCTATGTCAACTACTAAACAGTCACCCTCAACTTTTACTCACCAACAAACGTTTGATCTAAACTAACATATTTAAACCTACTTGGACTTACAGAACTGAAGTTAGAGTCTCCTCTAAGCTTTCTAACAACAACTGCCTCCAAAGAGTCCAAACCATAATCATTCGTAAAATTACAGATTTCCACTTCTATTTTTCCAATCTTATCCATCATCTCAAGAGTATATTTTCCTCGCGTGATGAAAAAGTCTATGACTCCCAATTCGATCATACCAACCCTCTGATCCTCTTAAATCTTAAATCTATTCTTAAAAATCATTCAAGGTAACCCTTCTCATCGCCTTACACGTCAGTGGCTCAGAGATATTTTGGAGGATTATGTGACTATGTAAACAATTATGTACAAGTTATGCACAACTTGTTTGATGGGACAAAAATCTTTTTATTTAACTAGACTTATTGATTATATCAGTGATTACTTCAATAAATGTAGAACTGTCTTTACTATGAATTACGACAAGCCTGGCGTTAGTTTACGCACCAAAGCCAGAGAGTGCAGTCAGTCAGGACTGTTTCTATTGCCATGACTTACAGGTCAAAATTAATTTCAGCTGCATTACTAGTTTTATTAACAACTAAATTTAATATTAAATCGTGATCGCTTTTTTGGAAATGATTCTATATTTAAAAATTATAATTAATGATGATGAATTATTGTAACAATTAATTATTATTCTATATTCAGAAAATTATCTGTTGTTTATAATTTGAACATAAAAGATAAACGTTGAGATTAATTTGTCATGTGATTATCAACTTTTTCGCATATTTTTTCTTTTAATCCATTATGACAAAAAGTGTCGTTAGATAGGCTTAAGAAAGAAATATCTTGATTGTTTTACTCTTTCACTGTGATCGTAAATAAGAGTGGCATAAAGAATAAATTTGCTATTTTCTTTCAGGAATAAATCCTCATGATCTTGAACGAGAAAAAGTAGCCGTGATAATGGGATCAATGACAGCAGAAGCCGAATATGGCGGAGTTATGGTTTCAAAATCAAGTGGTCATGGCATGTTGGGGCACAGCAGATGCATGCAAGCCAACAGGGTCTCATATTTCTTTAACTTCACAGGTAGAGACTCAGTTGAATAAATATATTATTACAGTCAAATAAAAGTATAATCTTTTTATTACCTGATATTGTATATAACATGACTCGTTATTTCTGTTTCTTAAGCTTAATCAACACTAACTACTAAATAATTGTGCGTAGGTCCAAGTTTTGCTCTTGATAGTAACTGGATAGGAGGATTACAAGCTCTTCAAATTGGACAGAATTTGGTTGCAAGGGGTTACTGTAAAATGGCTGTGGTTGGTGCTAGCAGTCTCATCATAAGTCCAAAAGTGTCTGTTCATTATGACAAGATGGGAAAACTTAATCATGATGGCAAAACCAAGTGCTTCAGCGCTGATGGTAATAAAAACAATAATCAATAAATATATTTAAAAAACTGCTCTTAAAAAGGTAGAGGATAGGTATGTATGATACTAAAAGAAAATCTCAAGCAATTGGTATAATCAATCTACAACGCTCACTAAAATGCATACATTTGTTGTACCTTATTAGGTAAACTATGTAATTGCAGGTTTAATATAAGTAATACTTATTGTCCTATAACCTAATAAAGGTTAGTAGTCGACTAGACTAACCTTAGCACAACGACGATTAAGAAGGAAGCCGATTATTTAGATTTTTTGGATTACTTAAAGATTTACTTTATTTAGGAGTATTTTTTATCATTATTTTTCGCAATAAAATGCAACTTAAATTTAGGCAGTATCGTGGCATTTCTACTTAATACACTTTATATCAATTCTCAATTCATAATGTTGGTCATATTAAATTTTTACAGAAATCTCGATAATCTTTCTTTTTACACTAATCCCAATAAAAAAGGCTTTCGGAAGTTACTAAAACAACTAAAACGTCAAACAAATTATATTACACTACATATTTTGTTGTAGATATACCTAAGAATGAACCCCTTTTCTTTCACAATATATGCATAGTAATCTCTGTCACCTTTTATTAAAAGAAAATTGTTTTTAACATCATTATAAAAAACATTATTCATCATATTTTCAGCCGATGGATACAGCAGATCGGAAGGTATTGCTGTATTTCTTATTCAACGAGCACAAGATGCAATCAGATCTTACGGAACCATTGTTAAAGTTAATTGCTCAACCGAAATATCTCAAATATCCACATTTCCAGATCTAGATGGATTTCCAAAATTTTTACGAGATTTTTATTCAGATGTTAATATAAATAAATCTGAAATTGGATATGTAGAAGGAGAAGGTTGTGCTTCACAAGTAAGTCAAAACTTTATAATATAAGATCTTAATGAGGAAATAGAGTCGATTTTTGAAATAATATTCACGTAAAAGAGCTGCCCTACGACGTCCCGTCTTAAAGTAACGCAAACTTTATTATCTATTTGTTAAGAAGCCAGACAATTTAAGAGGCTTTAGTTTTAAGGGGAGGAGTACTACTACTTGTGCCATTTGGTTAAGCCAGGACAACAATGAAGTAGACTGGGTCTTCTCACCAGCGTCTTTGGGTGCCGGGTTAGGTTTGGTGCAAAAATAAACTTTATTTTCTATTATCATTCTTTCAAGAATTTAAGTTTAAGTCAAGTAGAGCGTTAAGTTAGATACAAATCTAACTTAACGCTCTACTATTTTTATACAAATAAAAATATACAAATTTCTTTTCAGGCAATAGATGCAATGGAGTTAAACGCATTATCAGATGTACTATGTCCTGGACGAGATAAACCATTACTGGTAGGCTCTTGCAAATCGCGTCTTGGACATACTGAAGCATCTTCAGGATTCATGTCACTAGTAAATGCATTGATAGCAATGAAGACAGGTTACATACCAACTACCCTAAACTATTCATCACCGAATCCGTTGGTTCCTGCACTCAAGGATGGTAGAATAAAGGTAAGACTATGGAGCACCATGTTGCTATATCACCTTATATTATTCTGGAAATAATAAAGGAAATACATTTTTTAACATATAAACTTACAAATATAGGTCTTTTTGTAGACTTCTACGTTTGTAGAGAAGATTTAGGCATTCCGATGGTGACCGCGTAAATATAAATGATAAATTCGACGTTTCACTTCTCTGGTTTGATTTCACTATGGCTCCTCGTAAAGTACCTGTCGAGATCATATTGTGGAGAATTTTTAAGTTCAATGGTACTGACTCGTTTACCAAACTGTCGAATATAGGTTGGGTTTATTATTGATTGAACACAGGGAAATCATTCTGGATATATTACTACTTGTAAAACATGGGAATATCTATTTTATGGGAGAAGAATGACTAATATTTTAGGGAGCTATAAAATATTAAAGTTAAATAAAGTAGCAGCCTTGCTCCGGTCTTCGGCAACAGTATTACATTGATACTACTACTAGCCAGTGACACTATTACTACGCGCAAAAATCGATCTTTTTGGAATATACTGATGATGTTTCACTCTTCGACTTTTTTGTGAACATAAATTTCGTTTTTTACCAGTATTCCAGTCAAAAACCACTGATTTTTGGTCGCTGATTTGTTTTGCTGTTCGAGAATTTTGCGTACATAAATTTCGCTGTTTACTAGTATTGCAGTCAAAGACCACTGATTTTCTACGCAACATACTACCTAAAAATGTAGCCAAAAACAACGGCTTAAAATCTCAGAACTTTTGTTCGATGGAAGATACTACCAGCAAACAGTTGCAAATGGGTAGCCCTTTTAACTGAGGCAGCAAATACTTATAAACTATTTGAAATCCAAAACAATGTCGTTTTCTTGTCTTTAGCTCAAACCTTGGATTATATATGCTTACAACATTTACTTTGCGACATTCATGAGACACCAAGTAAATTTCTTACAACATGAGAACTCCATTCACCCTTAGAAAATAAAGTTGATTGTAGAAATATACAAAATAATAGATCACTGCCTTTTACAAATGTCCCTGTGACATAGAGAAATCAGAGCACACTAAGACACAGGGTCTATCACAAACCAACTCCTCCGGACAGATATTTTCACAAAAGTTGGCTTTAAAGTTGGTGAGAAATAATACTGGGATTAGACGAAACTATACATCCAGGCGTCACTTTCAGTGGCTGCAAGAAAGCAGATGTCAACAGGATTATTTATCGTTACGTATTTTATTAACCAGCTAGAAGAGAGAATAAAACACAGGAAGGGAAAACGTATTTTTCAAATATTTCAAGGAATTACGCATAGGATTAGCAAGATTTTAATACTCAATGATATTGGGACTATCCTCAAGACTTACTTCACAACGAAAATTTTCTTGTAAGTGATGAAGATTTCCTTCCAAGAAAAACTATTTGTGACCATAAGATTCCTTGTACCAGCAGCAAAGATTATATCAGAAAGAAAAATAGACGTCTACGCGTTTAGCATAGGACATCAAACACCATTAATGTCGATTTTCGGTATGTTGTGGCAGAGCATTTACGAGAAACTGGAAATCTCATTAATTTATAAATTCCCGAGACGAATGTGTCTTCT
Organism: Microvelia longipes; assembly: GCA_018340805.1. NCBI lineage: Eukaryota > Metazoa > Arthropoda > Insecta > Hemiptera > Veliidae > Microvelia > Microvelia longipes. The sequence goes on along the minus strand of JACMZG010001911.1, from coordinate 53,422,567 downwards.
CAAGGATCAATGTCAACCTTATGTGCTAAATGTGTCAAGTTAGCACATAAACTAAGAAGGAAACACCTTCGAGACTCAAGTGGATTACGTCGAACTTTAAGATCGAACCCTCTTATTCCTTGCCATGGTCACAAGACTCCAAGATAAAGGCAGAGACAGGTATAAATAGATAGGTAAGTCTCCAATCATTAGTGTTTAATACAAGACTAAGGTTGGTCTATTTATACCTTTTAAATTTAGCCTGTTAAGCTTCCACTTTAAATAGATTTGTTTCCCGAAAAACTTTTCGAGTTAAATTTATTTGTTTCTAACACAGGTTGTAACTGAAAAGACACCACTTGAGGGAGATTACGTTGGTGTTACTTCGGTAGGTCTGTCGAGTTGCTATGGACACACATTACTAAAAAGAAATTCAAAAACTCGTGCTCATCTGGACTCATCCTACTTTCCTAACGACGGCATTCCACGCATACTACTTTTATCAGGCAAAGATGATAATCAGATGAGAGAAATTTTGAAGAAGGTAATTACTTCTTAACCATTCTTCCACCTTCTAGCAAAAACCACATCTAGGAAGCTAATTTTCTCCCAAAGGCAGTCTTTTAAGTTGTTGAGTAATTGATCTCTTTTAAGTTTGATAATAGTCTTACAGCAAGATCTCTACTAGAAGATGGGCAAGTTGTGATCACGTAATAGCCATACTCAGTCTCCATTAGTATCACTAGTTATTAGTGGATATCAATATTCACACTTCAAATCAATATGAACAGTCATTCTAAGCTGCTCCAGGCTTATCCAGGTGTAAATTAGAGATATTGATAACGTCGACTAGATTTTTATACCACTTGATCAGGCAGTTATTCAGTCTCGAATTTATAAACTACCACTATAAGTTATGATTTTGAATGAGTGATAAGTTATTTTCTTAAACCTGGGTTTAGACATAAACTCTAACTCCAGTTTGCAATACAAGTGGTCTATTATCCAATATCGACGCATATGCTTAGATAAATATAATTATTTTATAAAGGATTATATGTTTCTATTACAGACGGAGAATGAACCAGTTGATGAATATTTCTATTCGCTTACACAAAAAATATTCAGATCTGATTTTCCGAAGCATCTTTACAGAGGATTTTCACTTATAGGAAAGAACACGAAGACACTTAGCGTTGAGGTAAGATCACAATATTAACACACATATAAAGAATAGTAAGAATTCAATACATAACATAGTTATTCAAAATTTAGTTCTTATGATATTGGCTTGATTCTTGTAAAAATATATCTTTATTGGTGTGACGTTTAAAATTTGAATAATGAAACAGTTAGTTCACACCTCTCAAAAACATGACGTTTTACAGCAAAATAAAAAATTAATAAATCATGATAATATATATTGGTAATATTCTTAATATTAGCTTCATACTTTGCAACCTAGCTAAAAAGCTAGGTTGCAAAGTATGACCACAGGGTTTTTTAATGCACTCATCAACACAGTGAAATTAGCTTTTTAAAGCTTTAATAATCTCCAACATCTAATTCTTCTAAACTTCAATTACTTTTCAGTTAAAACATTAAAGATATTTGGTTACGTAACTATCTTGAGCTTGAGCGTAGCAAAGCCAAAGTAATGCTACTTTAACCTTTAAGTAATCATGACTTAAGGAAGAGCGAAGAGAATCCGAAGTTATAACACTCAAAAGGTAGATTGAATTAATACCTCTTTAAGCTTTGCCTAATCATGTGATTCCGAGGACGAACAAAGTGAGTTTAAAGTTGTAAGAATAAATACCGAGGTATTCCGTACCCATTTTTCTTTTTATTTTTTTTTTAAATTGTAAATGGCTTGTTTAGAAATTGTTATTTTATAAACACAATAATTTTAGACATACGCAGGAGGAAAGAAACGACCAGTATGGTTCATATTCTCAGGTATGGGTTCACAATGGAGTGGAATGGGCACAGGAATTATGAAAATACCAATAGTGAAGAAATCGATTGAAAAAAGTCATCAAATTCTTTTATGCAAAGGAATTGACCTTATTTCACTCATAACATCAACTGATCCTAAAGTTTATGACAATATTCTTCATGCCTTTGTGGGAATCGCTGCCATTCAGGTAAGGAATAATTTGTTATGTAAGAGTTAAATTAGTATCTGATACTTAATAGTGTAATATATTTGCATTTAATTTAAAGAGTAACTAATTAAAAGTTATGAACGTGATACTATACATCGCTTTGGCTTTTATTATTTATTTTATTCGCTTTGAATTCTGATTAGTTGTACAGACAAGCATTCTCAAGATTGTGTGGAAATTACAGTCTTTAAGTAAACATTCAAGGATTTCAAACAATGGAGTATTTGTTCAATACTTTCTTTGTCAGGTGTGCAAAAAATTATGTTCTTGCCTTTTTATCCGCATTCAACTTTCGGTAAACATAATTGTGGCAAAGCATTTACGAGAAACTGGTAATCTCATTAATTTATAAATACCCGAGACGAAGGTGTCTTCTCAAGGATCAATGTCAACCTTATGTGCTAAATGTGTCAAGTTAGCACATAAACTAAGAAGGAAACACCTTCGAGACTCAACTTCACCATAGTCGACACCTTCGACATTTGCAACTTTGTAAAGTGAATTGTTTTAGATCGCTCTTGTAGATTTATTGTACGAGCTTGGCATAAACCCTGAAGGTATTGTTGGACACTCTGTGGGAGAACTTGGTTGCTCCTATGCTGACAGATGTTTAACAGCTGAGCAAGTTATACTAGCTGCATATGCAAGAGGAAAGGCATCCAATGATGCAAAGCTTATCAAAGGCATGATGGCTGCAGTTGGTAAATATTCCTATCGTATCCATTAAGGTTATATACCTCTGTATACAGAGGTATTCCAAGTTAAGAAATTTAAAGATTTGATACTGGATACTTGTTATCTTGGGACGGGAACATCAGTACTGTTTAGCGAGAAAACCAAATAGTCTGACTGAGATTTGAACCTGGGGTGCCTTGATCTAGCCCCGAGTGATCTTCAAGGGCCCTGACGCTTCTAACTAACTGTACTATCAATGAACAATACGTCGGAGTATATATAACAAGAAGAAGTATCTATTTAATTAATTTTACTAAACAAATTTTATAAAATTAATGTTGAGATTCATAATATCCAGAAAACATTTAATTAGCGTATATTCGTATGTCAACGAATATATAAGTCGTTGACATGTCAACGAACATATATATGTATGAATATATATGTCGTTGTGTATTCTGCATTACACTAGAAACAGGTTGGTCTCATTTTCATTGCCATGTCATGTTACGAAAAAACTATTAAGGCATAAAACATCAACCTAGAAATATAAATGTAAATATTTCATTTAATTTCAGGCAAAGGTTACTCAGACATTAAGGACGAACTTCCTCCCGACATCGAAGTTGCTTGCCATAACTCTAAAACTAGCTGTACATTATCCGGACCAGCTGAAATAATGGAAGAATTCGTTGGGCAATTAAAAGAGAAAGGAGTTTTTGCCAAATTAGTCAACGTAGCAAATATTGCATATCATAGCAGAAACATTAAGCCTGCTGCACCTTATCTTCTGAATTATTTGAAAGAGGTGCAAAAATAATTAATTATTTTAATATTTAATAATAAATCATATTGTAAATATTTGACTTTCTCTGGAAAGTTAAATTTTTATTTACCATATAGCCTAAAGTTTTTCATACCTAAAGACAAACACTTTAAGGAACTTAAATATATATAAATTCCTTGGCGTTGCCTTGGGAGTTAAATGCTTTAATTTCCTTGGTTTTTGCTTAGAAACTAACTAACTACTTAGACAAACAATAACATTCTTAACTCCATTGGTGCATGAATAATTATTTCTTTAGTTATTCAAAAAATACATACAAAACTACGAATGTATTATTATTTAGTGCAGTAAATACACTTTGTAACATGAATATTTATTCAAGTTTATATAATTTATCTAGACTGTAGTATACATTATCTGTTAATATATGTTTTAATGAATATTTTTCTTTAAAAATTTATAATGGAAAAAAAGGACAATAAAGATTTTTTATTCTTTATGGACAATTGTTAAATAATTTTCTGCCAACTTTACCAATATTTTCATCTGGAATTATTAAAGTAGTATTAACGTAACCTCTCGGACCCACATCAGAGTTCTAAGTGCCATGGATAATTTTCACCGGAATTTTTAAAAAAAAAACTCTCGTTCTATAATTTTCGTTCTTTGAATATGTTTTTTATAGCCTTCTTAATTTATTTCCATATAAACACATGTACCACTGTATTAATATTAAGAATTTGGCATTTACCTTATAGAAATTTGTTTTCAGATTATTCCAGAACCAAAACTGAGATCAAGTAAATGGAAATCAAGTTCTGTTCCTGAAGCTAGGTGGGATTCTGAAGAAGCTAAATATTGTTCAGCAGAATACCACACTAATAATTTACTCAGCTATGTGCTGTTCGAAGAAGCAACAGCTCATGTTCCTCAAGACGCTATCTGTATCGAAATTGCTCCCCATGGGTTACTTCAAGCCATAGTAAAGAGATCGCTTAGCACGTGCATTCATGTTTCGTTAACAGACAGATCAAAAACTGACGGTTGCTTCAATTTAATTGAAGCTTTAGGAAAGTAAGTTCACATTAAAATATTATAAACGAAATAAATAGTAAATTAAAAATTGCCGGAAACTTCTTTAATATCGAGACAGAGGGCCCGAACTATGCTATCACTTTTAATGATTAAAGGTCTTTAAAAAAAATATTACTCTAACAAGTTACGTGATCAAGGGTTCAAGAAAAACATGACTCTTTAGTTAACAGATATGTTGGGTAAGTAGTCCCTATGAGTGAAATCAGAAAATATTGAAAATATTCGATATTTCTATAATTAGGGAAGGGATTTCCCTAATTCAGTTGAAGATGGAAGTCCTTTCCTTGATGTGATACAAACAAATGTCTCTTTAATTAAGCAAAATATTTATGTATTCTTAGGGAATTATCTGTCTCATTAACAAATGCTACAATTATACGATTAAAAACACGTTTTTTTCACTCAGTTTCATTTTAAAATTACAAAGAAGTTTTTATGATAAAATAATAAAACTGCTAAAAATTTTCTTCAAATGATAAAGAAAACTCAAATAGAAAATAAATCACAAAGAAAAGATTTTTCATTCAACCCTTTAAGTTAAATAGAAGCATCCTTAAGTTTTTATCATCTATGTAGATAACCTAAGCAATAGAAAGTTTTCTTAAACCTCCAAGAAAGGTTGAGCAAATCCATAATTCTTTAGTTTATAGTAAGCTTGAGTGATTCGAAAAAAAGCTTTTTACACTCATAAGATAAAAAGTTTTAACTTCTACAAATGAGGCTTTAGTCCTGTATAAGTGAATCCTTCATGAATAATTGAATACGATCCTGGCGAGGAAAAACCTTCCTCGCTTTTCCTTTAAATGGTCAGGAGAAGGGGCTGGACTCTTCAAGTCCTTAAGGATAAGTTTACAGGATCAATAGACTCCTTTTAACTATAGTAGTTGAGAAAACTTTAAAGTGCAAGTACTTCAAAAACTATCATAGACTTTAGAAATTTCAAAAGGAACTTTGTTTTATTTAAATTGAAACAGATTAATGGAGTGGAAAATTAAATAAAGCAACTAATTCATGAAAGGTTGTTTTCTTATTCTTTAGAACACAACATTTCAATCTTGCCATAAATACACTGAAGTCCTCGTTGTAATAAACTAGAGATATTCGCTTTACGGGTGGGTATAAATATGGCACCAAGTTAGTTGGGACAACAATGTTTACATTGCTGTAATAAGACTGTAATAAAAACTGAAATTTTTGTCAGTTTCGAGGGTAGAACTTAAAATGTTAGGGTTTAAAGTTTCTTTACAATAGCCTAAATTGAGTATAGGTAATTTAGCTAGTAAAAGTTAAAGGTAGGGATGAAAGAGGCCATATTCTTGTACCGTTGCCCTTTTTAAAAAAATTAAGTTCTGATTAAAATAGCTTAATAATACAATTGAAGGTTCTAGAGGTGAAAGTATAAAAGTTAAATTTACTCTAATTATAGGATAGCACACGGTTATAATCATTTAACAGCGTGGGAAATAGTGTGAAGAACCAATGAGGACTAACCTCATTAGCTTTCTCTTATTACTTCCCCTCGCTGTCAGCTGCGTACAACCGGATGTTATACTCAAAGAGACTATTACTTAGAGGGAGGGTACAACAGCTCTTATCATCCCATGGTTAGCTTGGTACAGTACTATATTACTACAGTAGCATTGATAAAGTCAATTTTTAATTTTCATAATAATTACATATTTACGTAAATATTACATTATTATTTAACCTCAAAATTAAGTAAAATGAATGTCAAATAAATTGTAATTATTATCTGTCGCATATATTATTTAATTATCATAATTATCATATCAAGTTATTTTAATGTGACGTCATTGAGAAATTCCCACCGTTTTTCGGGTAAATTGTAGACATGTGTTCCGATAGGGGTTGCATAGGGGTAGGGAATGTCTAGTCTTTCTTCAGGGAGACTCAAGTAGGAGTAAGTATCGTTATGGCAGCTTAAGAAAACTGTCTTACTTCCACACCACTTATCACTGTTATTCCGCCTAAGTCCTCCCTTTAAGTATTAGTCTCTTTGGTTATACTATAGAAAAAAATCACTATAAAAAAAGTCACTGACAAGATGGATACTTAGTTAAAGTATCATATAAAGTGGATATAAAGTTAGTTTCAAGAATATTTTTACAAGGATATGGTTGGAATTTAAGAATAAGCTTTGTTCCAGCTACAAGATAGTGCTATTAGTTAAAATTAGCCATTATTTTTTGGAACCTTGTATATTACATACTTTGTAGTACATTAGAGCTGATTAAAAATGAATTTATAAATGAAAATGAAATGAGTTGATAATATTATTCAATTAAAAATAATTTGAATTTCAGACTTTATATATCAGGTATTGAAATGGACTTAACTAAGCTATATCCACCTCTAGATTATCCAGTGCCTCGTGAGACAGACTATATTCATCCACTTGTTACCTGGGACCATGCAGATGAATGGGTTCCACTTTCCGTCGCCATGGGAACTCAGGTAAACACTTCAAAGCAAATACTTAGTGCTAACACTTCACATTTCCAATATACTTCGGTATAAATAGGGAAAAGTAGTATGAAAATGTCTAAAGGGAATACTTGATTACATCTGGCTTAATTCATAGTTTTATATTCTATGAATATAAAACTGATTTTAATAGACATCATTGATATTTAAGAGAATTTCATTATCAGTATACAAAACTCTAGTAATTATTCCCAAATAGCACCCAAAGTGGTTTAATATTATTTGGCATTATTAAGACTTAATTATGTTATTATCAATATTGCCCAATTGTAAGTGGGCCACATCTTTGTTTCCCAAACATTATTTGGAAAACAACAAACCATATTTTAGTTGGTTCCTAAGGCAAAACAAGAGGAAACCTGAGCATTCAACTCTCGAGACAAAGCTGAGAAATTTGTATTTTACTCCTAAGGAAGATCTGAGGGAGTTGTGTATATTAACTCCCGAGGGGAAGCTGAAGAAAGTAATTGTTGCGAGGAAAAATAGCATTTTATTAAGTGCATACTCTATAAATTTAGAGAATACCGCTAATAAAATGGAATACTTATTATAGGATTTAGTGGGCTCTAACCCTAATTATACGAAATACTCTTAGCCCCAAGAAAGATATGATATTTTAACTCCCAAATGAGTGAAAAGTAACTTTTTCTTCCTTAGTAGTGAAAAATGATTTTTCCCCTAAAAACAAGTAATTAAACTTTACATTACATACAGCCTGGAGATAAATTATGTAAAATACACTAATCTATCACTCAGTGATTAAGACTGAATCTTAGTTTTAGTTATAGCTTAAGCTTTATGTATTAAAATATTATTGAGGATAACGAGTGCTCATAAATGTTTACATTTAGCCGCCTAATAATTTTGCAGGGTTATGTGACGACCAATATGATGTGGAATATTTTAGAATAACTCTAGAAGCTGATCACTCCCAATAAAAATTAACTTTAATAATTTCTAATATAATTATCTGATCATTTTTAGAATGCATCTACTCAAGAGTCAATGTCATGGAAGGAAGTGCAATTATACTCACAAGTAGACGATGGACTTAATTATGCATCTGATCATATCGTTCTTGGTCAACCTTCATATTTAAAAACTAAGGCATTGGTAAGTACAAAGCAGTTTCATTTATTCGAGCCCTCTGATTGTTTTCAGAATTCAAAATAATTTTATTTATAAGCTAGGCTATTTCCTTTGCGATTTGCGCTTACTTGCTGAACAAACCATTTCATTTTCGGTTTATGCTTTATAAGAAGAAGTAACAAAAATTCTTATCCCTCAGTTGTTTCCGGATTTTTCAAAAATAATGTTCATATGCATTCCACAGGTTATACAAAACTTTGGTCATTATGTGAAAGTCAATACTCGTCAGCATTATTTGCCCTCATATAATACTCAGTTTGTGCTAATTATAAAATGTTTCAGCGCATTCTCTTTGACAAATCTGGAAAAACTAGTGTAACAAGATGCTACTGCTCAGGTTAAGTTTTTGGTAAACTGCAATGCGCGGAAACAGATTATATTATATATATATATTATATATATATATATATATATATATATATATATATATATATATATATATATATATATATATATATCGAAGAATCAGCTACCGTCGATACTTGCTGTTCAACAGCAAGTATCGACGGTAGCTGATTCTCCGATTGCTTCTTTAACTTGCGGTAAATATAACCTTTTTAATACACATATATTATATTATATATATATATATATATATATATATATATATATATATATATATATATATATATATATATATTATATATCCATTTGCCATGTGTTGACTTTTAAGTGAGACCAAATAATGATAATAATTAATTTCGAAAATATTTTACAAGCTTTATCGTATTAAGTTAATCTTATACCAGTGAAAAATCGAAAAATAATCGTGTGAATAGTTTTATAAATTCAGCGGGATAAAATGCGCGTAATTCCTTTGAAATGCTTACAACTACGTTTCACACTTAGACACGCATTTCATAGAAAATTCGCCAGGCATGCGGACCCCTGCGACAGAATTGTTTGTTACTATGTCTATGGTAGTCGTGTAGGAAACTAAATGATGCTCTATAATCCTAAATGATACCTTCCGCAGAGCAAGCTGAAGTCTGACATTAGCCTTTGCTCGTTTTTAACATAAGATATATGATTTTTACATTACTGGAATTATTACCTCCTTGAGGTGTCCTAATCATCATCATATTGCCTAAAGACATTGAAACCTTCTCTGAAGTGAACGGTTCTTAAAAGTGACATCTATGACCTAGTAAACCTAGCGTAATAACACTAGACAACTCGAGAAAATTACATATCAATTTGTGTATAAGAAAAGTCTCTCCACAAAAATATTTTATTGGCAAAGCACATTCTACCTAGCATGAGGACATCATCAGTGCCTTAGAGTAAAGATGAAATTAATAAACCATGAGACAAATAAAATTAATAAAACCACAAATAACTACTTCTTCTTCTTAAATGGTAAAAGCTCGGTGAGCCCTGTAAGACACTGGCCATAATGTACGACTCTACTGGTGCTCAATTTCATCTAAATATCAATCGTGCACTGCCAATAAACACCATAGAAGTAGTGACCTAAACTACAACACAATTCTTTCACATGTTTCAGACCATACATGTCAAGTAATGGTATCGGTTGTTAATCTAATCCTATAGTTTAGAATCATTCAATTTACATTCATATCACACCATATATTCCACATGTATCCGTTCAATTTCTTATTATTTTTCTTATTTCTTCATCGTCTTTAACGAATCAAATATCAACTAACCTCCCCTTCATACAAACATATACCCCTATGTTTCAGTGCGAAGTAATAGAGTTTATAAAATCAAAAAGAAACCCAGATGAAAATAAAGGAACCGGTTATGAGCTGAATAACATTCACTTTTTTAGCGACTTGCATATTGATAAATCAGGTAAATATAAAGAAATTATAAACTTTAATAATATGCGTTGTGCATCGCAGATTGTAGCGCCTGCAGATTTTGTTAAACAATTTATGTAGATATAAAGTTGTTTTATTTTAAGAGGAGTAATGAAAGTAGAGCGATTAAGATAGTATATTTAAATAATAACTTAAAAAATTTAAATATAAAGAGAATTAAAAAAATGGTTGCCTTGGTTATTGAAATGAGCATGCTTCATAAAAATATACAACAAAAGTGGTTCCCATAGTGGTTATACTTTATTCTGGTGGTATAATAATAAATGTAAACCATTAGGAATATATTTGATTTCTTATCATTGCGTTCTTTTAGTTACAGAACATGATTAGAAGTTAAGATAAGCAATAAACATATTGACACCTAGGAATGAATATAACTGTGCAAGAGACAAATAGGAAATGTAACAAGCAAAATGCAATGATATATCTGGGAACTGTTCTATCATTTGCATATCGTAATCATTGATGGCTCATTATTTATATTTTAAAATTCGGTAGCATCAAATGATAAATGAACCTATTGATCATCTGAACTTATGCCATGTATTAGTATAACACAAGTCATGGCAAGCATCGCTTGTGCGAAAGCTCAGAAATGAAATAAATTAATCTAAATAACTCGGAATGCTGCCTTCATCATCTCTTATCCCTTGTTAAATTGTTCACAATCCATTAATCTTAATTCTTAAATATTGTAAAACATTAACCCTGTATTTCATATTTTTTTTTCAAGTTCTCCACATCATTCCAATAAGGTGAGGGTTTTTGATCATAATGCTATGTGATCTAGCTTATGGTTAAAACGATCCAAATTTACAAAATATTTTATTTTAGTAAATAATTCAACCCGATATCCCTGTTTCCTAACAGACCTTTTTAAGTCTATTATTAAACAGCTTTTTATTCTGAATTTCGTAGAGATATAAGAATTTTTGAATGGCATGTAATGAAATTTCTATACTCATTTTCAAATCCCATATCATTGATCCCATTAAACCAAATAACTGATAATATATAAGGTATTTTCATCCTTTCTGTTCCTCCATATCCTATAATCTTTTTAAGTTCGCAAAAGGCAATTTAGATTTTTATGATGCCATTAAGAACATTTGAATTACTCATGTCAAATTCTATAAATACATGCAATTAATATAAAGTTACAATATTTAAGTATTTGGTCCTAATTCCATATTATTGTCAAATATTTCTCATCTTAACAAGATTTTTCTATTATTTTTTTTTTGACACTTTATATTGAATAATACAACAACAATTATTGTTACAAGTATTAGGGTTAGCATAGTTTCGTTGACTTGAGAGGCTGGTAAGAGAAACAATTCAGTGATTGCACTCTGACGGGTGTTGGTACTTTCTATTATTTAAAGTAACTTTGAAAAAAAAAACTATTATGGTTTCAGTCAAAGAACCGACATTAAAAATACTGCATCAAAATGGTTTAGGAGGATTTGAAGTGTTGTTTGATGACCAAACCGTCTTAGATGGACAATTAAATTTTCTTACATCATCTCTACCACCTTCAAGAGTCCATGAGGAATATCTTAGGGAAGCTGATCAGCAAATTTATATTGACGAAAATCAAATTTATGAATATTTTCTACAGAATGACTTAATTATAGAAGGAAATTTTAGGAACATTTCTTTCGTATCGTTATCTAATAGAGGTGCGTTATTAGTTACTTAAATAAAACATTTAACTAAACATAGGTCAAGTGTTTCTCGTTCTTTAAACTTACGTAAGTTTAACTTAAACAAAATTGAATCTAAGTGCAGATTTCAGGTCAGTGCAACGTATGGTACCGTTTACGTATCTTATCATGAACAAAGGTTAAAGATTGAAGTTTTAATAGAAAATAGATAACATAAAGCTTATCATAGTATTTTTTTAGTATGAAAATTTCATCATTTTATTTTTCTTGTGGCTTCTACAGCCCGCACAATTGTATGTGATGGACACTTCCATCATGTAATGCAGAGGTAAAGCTATAATATGCAGAATTGTTGTTATCAAGATTTCAATATAAGAAAAATCGATTATTAAAATATTAGTTCAAAAAGATTTCAATTGAAAGCCATTGATTTTTTTCAGGCTCAGTCAGTTTTGAAAAGTTTAAAAAAATACTCATATATTGAGAATCTGGTTTTTTAAGTTATACACATTTGCCACTAAATATTATTAATTTACCATTTTACATCTTTCTGCAGGTTTCGTGGGTAAAGTGAAATGGCGAGGAAGTGTAGAATTCTATTTAGATGCCCTGGTCAAACTGATAATGTTTTACTCTTCCATACAAACCGATGTTGTTATGAATCTGACATCAATAAGTCATCTTATTATTGATCCAGCATTACTGCCAAACCACGATGAAGGTATTTTTTATTGCTAACTAAAGTCAATATTTATACCAAGAAATCGAATTCTGAGTTAAGAAGTTAAACATAATTAACGTAAAATAATAATTTTAGCAATAATAGGTGAATTAATTTTAATTATGGTTTTATAAAACTTTGTTATTTGTCGATCAAACACAGTTTATTTACTTGACCGAAGCACAGAATTAAAACCATAGATTAGAACTATGTGACTACAAATGAGAAATCATAATGATTAAACGAAGCTTGGTCTTCATTTTGGGGCTAGTCATATAGAGTACAGATTGATAAGGTATGTCCTCGATAAACTCCATGCTTGTCGTAAATCTTTCGGAATATACGTCATATCAGGCTTTTTAATCAGATAAACATCGATTTAAATAAATGTATTTATTTAAATTCATATTCCCAGCAAATTCACGTCTCAGAAAATGCAATAATGTATTCTATTCTATTTTTTGCAGTTATAGAAGTATTTTACGAAAGAAATATTGAGCATCTAACGTGTCTAGGGGTTCGCATGTTTTTATTTAAAACTGAACCTTATCCTCAAAGACCTGCTTTAAGTTTAGATGTCAAGACTAGACAGTTTGTTCCTTATTCACTTGTCGACTCCAATGTAAGTATTTTGAAATTAGATCCATAGACACACAACTTTGCAGAAACATCTTCGCATTCAATACATAACGATAAGAGAATTTAAGGAATAATTTAATATTTCTAATAAATGGTTTAAAAACTTGTTCTTAATGTTTGGTTTATGTTCGGAACACAACAGTTTATGTTGTGGCATTTGAGATGAGGAAAAAATGAATTATAAAGAAAGCCAAAGAAAACCCGTCGTAATTAGGGCTTGTCTGTACATACGTAGAATAAAACTAAAGTCCAATAGGGATTACGCATGCAGTCGTTTTTTACTTTTTTCAGAGCCATAGAAGTACAGTAATAATTGTTACAGATATTAGGGCAAATAAAGTTTGTTAGAGAATCAAACTAGTGATTGTATAATAATAATAATGCCCGTTTTAGGGCGTTTCGGCCCTTCAGGATATTCGCCCTGCGGGAACCACCTCGGGTGGGTCACATCTACTATGCTCAAAGTAAAGCTAAAGTTGGTGAAATCTTTTTACAACAAATTCTATTCATAAAAAACTAAGAGCATAGCCCAGGCTGTGAACCCCGGTCCTCCGGTGCCGAAGTCCAGTACTCAAACTAGGGATTGTACTCAGGCGGAGATATTTTTATACGGACATATTATGTTAGATAAACTGGGAGGTATTAACGATAAATATAATAATTGATAAGATAAATTATATAGAAAAGAGGAAAATGACAAGAGATAATGATTTTGCCTTTTGTCTGCATACAACTCCTTGCTTTTAGTTTTTATAAGACCTAAGCTTTTGTATGTGTGGCGCAGCAACTTAAAATACTTGAATAGATTATTGGCCTCTATTTATGTGTCTTCAAATTATATAACGTGATAAGAGTAGGTAGTGAAAAAAAAGAAATCATCAAATCCTTAAAGTAATAAAAAGACTTTATTTTTATATCAATTTTACTTTCAGATTGATTTTACAGAGCTGTGTTTACAAATAATTGATGAAAATACAGAAGAAAATAAAATAGATTTACAAGTTATCGCAGAAACAGAAAGTTTAAAATGCCAGTCACTCTTACAACTTGTTAAATCTAAACTCATCAAACAATCTAAGGTAATTTTATCATGAACCTAAGCTTCAAATTTAAACATATCTACCGTTTTATGAGTACTTACTATTTTGTTAGGGCCACCGGTTACATTAACACTATAGGTTATGAAAATTGTTTTTAAAATGTTCATTTCATCGTTGAACCATAGACTGTTGCCAAGTCTTTGGTCTAAAAAAGAAGGGAAATCAACCTTTTGGTCCCGCCAAGTCCGTTCTAACTAGAGACGGTCATTGGCATTTCACAGTGAAGTTGATAGGTTGGCAATACTAAAGGACCTTATTTAAATTGAGAGACAGTCGTCAGTTTTTACTCCTTTGTGTCATGCCAGAAACGTAAATCAACTTTAGAGGTAGTTATGTAGATAATTTGTTTTTTCAGATAAACATTAGAATAGTGAGTACAGTGATCAATCCTGAAAATGGAAACTACCTGATTATTTGCGAAAAGAAACTTAATAATATTGTTGAAACTCTGATTAATTCTCCCACTTCTTTATATCTTATACACTGTGGAGATAGTAAACATCTTAACGTTAATCATTTGGCTCCTGTCTTTCAGCAGAATAATCAAGGTAGCCTAGCAAATCTCTACAAAAAGGTAAACATGATAAGTACAATAAACAGCTTACTAAGTTAATACAACAGCCTAATTTCGACATATTTGAAATTATTTTATAATTTTAATGCTGTAATCACTATTAAATAGAATAATATGCAATTTAGCTGTAAAATAGGATTATATAAACGAGCTTCATAAATTAGCACACACCTTTAACAAAGTTTGGCTCTTTAGCGACCTACCAAGATGCAAGCGGCTGCAGGTAATTACTTTTACGAGACATGACTGTTTCCTTTGCTGCAGTATTAAATTCTATTTTATCTAGTATCGGCAGAATAAATATGCAAAATTATATCACTCATAAAATAAAATAAAAAAACTAATGATCACAAAAAAAAGTACATTATGTTTCTTGGCAACATTAGTATACTTGTTTATTTTTTTAATAATTTTGACTTCATTACAGAAAGCATTGAACTCCAGCAATAATGTTTATATGAACACATCTTGCAGTGAATTCGGAGACGTAATAAGATCTTTAAGTGATAAGAAATCAGTAATCAACTTTATTATTATAAAGTACAGTACTAAGTCGGATATTGATAAGGTGCTGGAGACTAAACCATCCTCCCGTAATGTGAGGTAATAATTTTAAATACTATGGACTGTTTATTATTATATGAGCAAATCATTAATACAACTTTTTTGCAGTGGAGATTAACTCAAAGGCATTTTGACCTCTTAAGTGGGTTTATTATGCCCGTTCCAAAGAGGTTATTTTATAGGGTAAGATATACTGATAAATATATGTGAAGTAAAAAAAAAGAAAGATAAATGAATATAAATAATAAAATTCTGGCGCGGTGGTCCGCATGTCGGGCGAATTTCCTTTGGATGCGTGTTTCCGTGCTTTTTACATTATATAAGTTTACAACTAGTAAATAAATAATTCCGGCGCGGTGGTCCGCTGTCGGGCGAATTTCATTTAGAATGCGTGTTTCCGTGCTAAACAACCCATTTCTTGCTTATGCAAGAACCATGCCCATTGCGTGGTTCCGGTTCATGCTTCGAACCTAAGCAGTTACTCAATTGTCAAGCACTGCTCGTAACTCATTTTGTCTGTATTTTCCAAAGGAAATGCGCATAATCATCCAGTTGTTGTACAAAACTATGCTTCTAAAATTAGAAGTACACACTATTATTTGCACTAGTTTAAAGCTTAGTTACTTATCATTAAGCTTAGTCAGTTATCTTTAAAGGTTTTAGCGCATTTCCTTCGGAAAATACAGACAAAATGAGTTACGAGCAGTGCTTGACAATTGAGTAACTGCTTAGGTTCTAAAGCATGAACCGGAACCACGCAATGGGCATGGTTCCTGCATAAGCAAGAAAAGGGTTGTTTAGCACGGAAACACGTATTCTAAATGAAATTCGCCCGACAGCGGACCACCGCGCCGGAATTATTTATTTAGTAGTGGAAACTTATATAAAAAGCACGGAAACACGCATTCAAAGGAAATTCGCCCGACATGCGGACCACCGCGCCAGAATTATTTTCTAGTTGTAAACCTATATTAGGTAAAAAAACGATAAAAAATTAATGTCCCTACTAGGATTTGAACCCAGGTACTCTGGGTTTTAATGCTCGCATCCAAAGGAAATTCGCCCGAAATGCGGACCACCGCGCCAGAATTATTTTCTAGTTGTAAACTTATATTTAGTAGAAAAACGATAAAAAATTATCGAACCTTTCAGGATGTGAACCCAGGTACCTTGAGTTTGAGTGGTCGTATTGACTCCGGACCACTGGCATTCATCTCAGAGGCCCAAAAACATTGAAAACACACCCTACTCGAATTTAATTTTTATTGACCGTAATTTTGGTTTTCTATAATTTTTGTGGTTTTTTCGACTTTTTGGTAACTTAAAGTGGTCGTATTTACTTCGGACCGGTTTCATTCGACTCAGCGCCCAAAATTACATAGAAAATGACACGCTACTCAAAATTTATTTTTTATCGACCCAAATTTTGGTTTTCGGTAATTTAGAACGGTTTTTTCAACTTTTTGGTCACTTAGAGTAGTCGTATCGACTTCGGACCAATTCCATTCGATTCAGCGTCTCAAAAAACATAAAAATTGGCCTTTTTCGCGGCAAAAAATATTACCCTGAATTTTGCCGATTTTTTGAAAATTTCGCTGACTCAGCAAACCGGGTTAATGACGTCACAAAAACTTGGTTTTCAATAGGATTTGTGTCCTCCCGAAGGTTGATTTTTGTACCAGGTTTGGTTAAAAAATATTAATCCGTTCGAAAGATAGAGTGTTTACAAGAAAGTGTCAGAAATACATATATTATATATATATTATATATTATAATACATATATAATATATTATATATATATATATATATATATATATATATAATATATATATATATATTATATATATATTATATATATATATATATATATATATATATATATATATTATATATATATATATATATATATATATATATATATATATATATAAAGTTTCGCAAAAATTTTTTTCGTCATTAGGACTCTGAAACGGATTTGTGTCGTGGTCCGAGGTTCGAATTCCGCCATGACGCCTATCCCATTAGGCGAATTTTCAAAGGAAATTCGCTAATATATGTAAATGGATTATAAAATGGACCTTACAAAAAAAGTTAAAAGGTTATGGACCTTATGCAAAAACTATGAAACACTATATGAGCCATTTACAAGGTATCTTTCAAACGATTAAAAATTAAAGTGGATTGGCAAAATTTTATTATCTCAATGATCTCTATTTCTTTCATTAAATTCATTAATGGTCGTAAACCTTGGGAGTTCAAAGCAGGACACTACCCAATCAGATGTGATGGTGTTTCATCTTCTTCATAGCTAAATCTGTATATTGGGTAGCTCACTAGATCCATTAGACGCAAATGTCTTTTGAGTCTGCAATGACCAGTAAGAACTTCTGTCATGTTATGACAAATTCCTTTGCTTAGTGACAATAAAGTCTTGGCTCGTTTAATCAGAAGGACCAGAAAGCATGAGTTTAGGTAGTCTTCGACAACTACTCACTACTATAGACAACAATGTTACTCATCACTAAAGTCATTGCTAAAAGATTGTTTAAGCTAAGTCCTTATAACCTAATTTAGAATGCCAAATATAGGTTCTAGGCTTGTAGGAATTAGCCAGATCCTAAACGTGCCAGTAGATCACCATTTTTATTGCTTTCAATTCCGGAACGACCTGGTACCAAATGATTTTGACTTAATTATATCTGCAAAATTTAAATATTTCAAAGGACTGAGGTCTTCATTAATTATTTAATTATTTTAAAATTCTTGACAGTCCAAAAGCTCAAAGTTATCAAATTTATTAAGCGTCAATTAACTACTACCTAATTAATTGATTAACTACCTGCTCTTGAATCACTTAAAAGAACGCGAGCACAACCCAAAATGGCATGGGCTTCAGCATGGAATACGGTAGCATAGGCACCAAGATAAGATAAATACTTTGGAATAGTTATTGAAAAACCATTTCTCGGATCATTCTGTAAAGTCTGCTATTTGTTAATCCTAAATATAGCAAACTTTCTCAGATTATATATTTAACTAAATGCTCATTTTTATCTCCAAAGCTACAGGAAACTTTTTTCATCCATCCATATTGAAATTCCCATAACATTTTACTCTTGCTTACACATTTCAGTTTGTACTAATCTCTTAGAATACATTAGTTTCGACTAATGCATTTTCTAACTTTTTCAAGAATATGTTAGGGATATTTTTCGTTGTTATTCTCATGATAACTGATGGTCTTTAGTTTTGAGTACGCAAAATAATAAATAGATTAGGAGCATTATGGATTAGTAAAACGAATTTTAAAAACACTGCTAGATCCTACTACTACCATAAAAGCTACCTGAATGATTCTCTCTGTCTTAATTACATTGAATAATTACTTGAGAAGAGTCCGAATTTATTAGATCGCAAATGATATGTTTATAAAATAATACATATCTTGTACAAGATGTAATAAGATCAGTATGATGTATTATGTTCCGGGATTAGCTTTTCTCTGATACATTTCCGGAAGAAATTAGACGTTTTATAACTTTAATAATCGTACTTATTTATTACTGTATTGGTGATTAAAACTATAGAACTCTTACAAGGTGCTACGGCGTATTACATGCGTATGATTTATTTTTCAGATATATATTTATAGATGAGTCATCTCCACCGTTTAATGAAAATACTTCGTTCTATAAGGACCAGATATCAAAAAATTTAAAATTTTCAGTCTGTAGTAATGGAGTGTGGGGTTGCTTACGAAACAAACGAGTTGATTTAAGCAGCGAATCTAATGAAACTAATACGTCTATAGCACCACTCAACAGTGTCAAGTAAGTTCTTGTTACATATAGATCTTCGTTTAGACCTTTACTTAGTTATAAATACACTGGCAACACAGGAAGAAAGAAGGTTTTCGACTGAAGCCATGTTAGGTACGGGCTTATTTATTATTATGAAAGTTTTTTTATAATTAATAAACCGATGTTAATTAAAAATCTATTAGTTTTATTGAATAGGATAAAACAGTTCTGAGGAGATACACCAACTAGGATATAATTGTCACCAGGGGGCAAAACTGGGCTACGTGGACCAAGCTGTAGTTTTACTTGAAAAATATTTTTTTGCTTAGTAAATAAAATAAAGTTATTTGCCTGATAAATAATTAATTCAAACCTCAAAAATTAGGGTGCCAATTACACAGGCCTTCAGAATTTAAAAATCTTAAAACACTTTTTAAGATTTGTACCTCCTCTTAGTCTAGAAAAATATAGGTTTATCCGACTACGATATTACTAGCTTAGAGGAACTTGAGAACATTTTTATGATAGCAGAACACATTTGCTTAAGTATTTTTTTGTTTCAGATGTAAAAATATCGACTTAAAGTTCCTAGGATTGAATTTACAGAACACAGTATTTCCGGAGAAATCGAACAATGTAAGTAACTACTAGTTATACATTTTTATCTCAAATACAACAAACCGACCAAACCCTTTTTTTAGAAGCCCGTTGTAATTTTTCTAATAATAATACTTTGTCGAGCTAAAAATACGTGCGTTGGATGGTTTTAAGTATTTATTTAGAACTGTAGATTAGCGGACCAACTTATTTTGGAGCCAGACACTAGATAACATTCTATACTAATATTTTTGTTTGTAGTTTGGAGTAATTGAATATTCCGGAAAAATGAAAAATGATGAAGTATTTGGTCTAGGAAGGCTAACTAATGACAATTATCTAGAAATTGATCCGATATTGTGTTGGAAGAAACCACATAATTGGACATTAGAAGAATCTGCTACAGTTCCTCTTTATTATACTACGGTAATTACATTTTATCTCTAATCAACTTGTAAGAGGTTTTTGCATGATATCTTAATGTCAAGATGCATATATGGTAGATGCATATAGATAGCTGTTGCCATCATACTTCGTGTTAAGTCTGTAAAGATGCAGCCTAAGTAAAGCTTAGGCTAAAAATATAGATATAGTCTCAATATTATCTACCTTTCGGCAAATTTTAACATCAATGGCAAAAATTAAAAAGTGCATCAAGCACATTCTTGTTAAAAGAGGAAATAAATGCTTAAATGTCTTGAAGGTAAAATGTAATTTCAATGGCAATGTGGATAAGTAAGCTGATTGGAAACAAAAAGAAAGTACTGGATATTATCTAAAGCAGCTAACTTTGTTGAGACATATCTAAGCCCTCTAAATATATAATTTTATTGGAATACGGCTGACTCTTACACCGCCTAAGAGACCCACATTGTAACTAAATCGTAAACCCTATGTGATAACTAAATCGTATTACATGACGGCAAAGAAGGATTTTTGATACTTTTACCTGTTTTAAAGGGTATCTATGTTTTCTAATTTTATTTCGATTTGCAGGCTTACGACATGTTATCTCTAGCCAAGTCGGTAGGTCGTCCACAAGAGTCAATTTTAGTAAACGAAGGTCAATCAGCATTTGCCCAAGCTATAATAAATGTAGCATTAAGTATGAAATTTAGAGTATACACTGGGTGTTACTCTTGTAAACAAAAAGAAAGCATTTTACGCAAATTTCCAAAGGTAATTTAAGCAATTTCAGCAGTTATTTTAAACGATATTAGAAGAAGCAATTTAAGAATTAGTCATCATGATGTTATAATTCAATATCCCTGGACTGTCTTTACTACAGTTGAGGAAATAAAGGATAATGATAAACGAGCAGAAAAGTGTTTATGTCACTTTTACTCATTGTATACACCCACAACCAATACCTTGGCCTTGAGCTTGACCGACGTTTAAATTGGCAACACCAAATAAACACAAAACGAACTGAGACAACACCAAGTTTAAGTTCCAGTCAAGTATTTTGGACTGTAGGTCTAAGCTATCACTAAGTAATAAACATAGAGTCGTATTGAAGCCAGCTAAGGCCTAGGATCAAAAAGTAAAGAGTAGCAACATGCCTTAAAACTCCCAATCATCTTCGGATCCAAGAATCCAAATTCTTTCATTCCATAACAAATGCACCTTTACGTATCAAACCAAAAGCTTCACAGCTACATTATGGTTCCTTTTGTCCGAGATCTTTACATATCCCGCTATAAATGAATCCTTAATCGAACATCCCAACCCTGTAGTATCAAACCCTTTCCACAAACACTCTTCCACTCTTCCTAACAATCCTATGCGAGGAGTCGGCGGCCTCGAGACCAGCTTTCTATATAAATTTATAATTTTAATTCAGTTAACCTTTTATTATCATACTTCATAAAATTATATTTTATCATATTTTCAATATAAGTTATTTATCAATTGATGTCCCACAAAATTCGATTATTTCTATTCTATCTCCATACTTCATCAACCATCACCGTATTATCTATAAAAAGCAAATCTCTCTGAAACCACATGAGTGCAATCCCTGGATTGTTTCTCTTACATGTCTTATCAAACTACTAAAACCGCATCAACTCTTACAAATAATTTTTGTATTATCCACAATCATTAGTAAATAACGTTTTTATGAAAAAGCTGGAATGTTGCCCCTAATGGCGTTCGGCCAAAAATGGTCTAAGTATTTTTGCTAGCTGATTTTTCAATTAATATAGAAACTAAAAATTTAATTAAGATTTATTATTTCTTTTAAAATCTTTTACCTTGAAAGTTTGCGTCACAAAGCGAGTATAAACAAAATGTGCAGTCATTGGATTGACTTATAAGGATTGTTATAAATTTACAAGTAAGGTCAAACCTCGATTCTTC
Source organism: Microvelia longipes (assembly GCA_018340805.1). NCBI lineage: Eukaryota > Metazoa > Arthropoda > Insecta > Hemiptera > Veliidae > Microvelia > Microvelia longipes. The sequence continues at coordinate 53,400,338 of JACMZG010001911.1, read as the reverse complement.
TTACTAACACTATAACATCCATTTATCACTTTACAATCTTACTCTTTCTCATTTGACCTGTGAAATACATAGCAATTTCTAGAGTAGCTTTTCTGAAAACGTTGAACATTAACCATATTTCCTGCATTGCAATGCAATGCATGCAATTCGTCAGGTTATTAATCACTAATTCATTCAATTTTTCAGATGAATGAGTCGGATGTATTTGTCTTAGATAGAAATGAAAATAATCCTTTTGAAAAAGAAATTGTACAGAAAACTGATTCAAATCAAGAGAATTTTGAATTTAGTGTCGTTGTTGCATTTTCTGAATCAACAATGTTTAAAACTGTGAAATACTGCGTCTACGGAGGTTCTTACTTCCTTGTTACCAATGATGAAATGGACTCAGAGCAATCATTTGGTGAGTAATCTTAGTAAGGATGCTGTTTTAAAAACGTCCAAGTTATCACCGGTTTAATATTTACTCGGTAATTAGTCCTATATTTTTACTTAAAAACAAAAAAACCAAACTATTTAATAAAAGTAAACACCAGTTACTTAAGAGTAAGAGTAGTTGGTCCTCTTATAAAATTTTAACGGTCTATTATTTTTAATTTTTTATTATTTTTCGACGTTCGACAAATCGTCTTATTGTCATGGTAACATGAATATTTTGGATTTTGTTTTGTTTTGAATTTTCTTGAAATTGTCAGTTTTCATTACTTAAAATAAATAGTGAAAGAAAATAGTTGAATGAGTTTGAATAGACTAGATTAGAATAAAAGTATGGGTTTTACATTATAGAACTAGTTTCATGACATGATAGCAAGAGCGGAAGATTAGATCACAGACTGACGGGTGGTATTTTTTTTTGTTTATTTATAGTGCTTAAAGAAGTGTAGCCTTCTTGTTAATTTTTGTATAAACTTTTAAGGAGTTTACTCTGATAAAATGGCCAATCTACAGGGCATTCAGAGAAGGGTATTGGCTCTTGATAACTATAGACTTGTGGAAATTATGAAGAAGATTGAGGTGTACCTAAAAGCAGATGCTTATGATCTTAGAAAAACGAAAGAATATTTACGTAAAATTCAAAACACTTAGCAAAAGTAGAATTAACTCGGGGTAGATTATTAGAGCAGTCTCTAGAAAATGAAAATGAAGTAACGAAATATATTGAGGAGGAAGAGGAGTATCAGAAAAGATATTATAGATGCAATGATTTAATCTCTGAGCTTGCAACATTAGAAGAGATGGGTACAATAGAGAACCAAAATAAGATAATAGAACATCCTTCAACATCAACATCGGTCAATGATATTATTATGGCAATGCGTAGAGAAAATATTGATATGGTTACAGGAATGGCGCAAGCCATTAGAGAAGGTCTAAGTAGTATTGGTCAGAGAAGGGAAACCCCGATTGAACTATCAACAAAACCAGATGTTGTAAAATTACCAAACTCTGTTTACCTAAATTCAGTGGAAATATTTTAGAATGGAAAAGGTTTTGGGACTCATTTAACAGTGCTATCCACCATACTAATATAGATCCTATTACCAAATTTAACTATCTGAAATCACAATTATTTGGGGAAGCCCTGGGGACAATTGATGGGTTAGGTGTCACAGAGGATAACTATTCTGCCGCTATTAGGTTGCTTGAAGATCGCTACGGGGACGCATCGATTATTATTTCATTACATTATAATGCACTTAGGAAACTTAAGCCTGTAACAACCATTAGTACTCTTTCATTGCGACGCTGTTTTGATTGCATTGAAAGACATTTACGCTCGATTGAGGCTCTATGTGAGGACATTAAACATAATAATTTCGTGTCTATAATTACAAGTAAATTTCCCTCTGAAATTTTAATAAAACTTTATGAAATATTTAAGGGTAAAGTTATTGACACCGAAAATTTAAGGAGTGAGTTGAGAGGAATAATTACTGCGAGAGAAAAGGATGAGGGGTTGAAAACAACATATCCTGAAGGCATGGTTGGCTCAGACCAGATCTACTTTCCAGACTCAAATTCAGCAGAGATGTTACTAGCAAGAAAAAGATACACTAAAGGTAAGACCTGTATCTTCTGTAAAGAGTCGCACTGGAGTGACGAGTGTAGTAAGTATCCCTCGATTGATGAGAGAAAAAAGAAATAAAAGGACTTTGCTTTATTTGTCTCAGTAATTTGCATTCTATTAAATTTTGTAAAGTGGACAAGCCTTGCTATTACTGCGGCCAAACGAAAAGCCATCACCGTAGTTTATGTTTAAGAAAATTCCCGGAATCGACTGTTCAGAAAATTGAAAGTTCAACTCATAATTTAATTACTGAATTGGGAGAATCTTCTTCAAACTTTACGACAGAAGCAGACTTGGGAATGGTAGATAATATAGAGACAGGGCTTGTAGCAGTAAGTGAAAGTGTTTTGATGCAAACCGCCGAGGCGGAAGTTATGTGTGGAAATAGATCAGAGAGAATTAGAACTCTATTTGACGGAAGAGCACAACGAACCTTTATTAGCCGTCAATTAGCGGAAAGGCTGCAAACGCCTATGTTACAAACCCAGAGGCTATCGTTATTCACGTTCGGATCTGAAAAACCACTTACGATCACGAGTAAGTTAGTTGACATCGATTTGCAGCTTGTAACAGGTGAAAAGGTTACGCTGAAAGCAAATAATATTCCGATTTTAACTGGTCCTTTCAAAACAAATGTGATAAATAAAAGAGATCTAAATGTTGATCTTTCAAAATTCTTTCTAGCTGACAAAAATCTGTCATCCTCTGATCAGAAAATATATTTAATTATTGGCAATGACTATTATTAGGATTTAGTGACAGGCGAAAAGGTAGAGCTCAAGCCAGGTCTGTATATGATTAATTCTAAGCTGGGGTGGATGTTGTCAGGAGGGTTGGTTATGAAGATTCAAATCCAAAGACAGCAGCTTATTTAACATGGACGGCTCAAGTTGATACACCAGTTTCTTTAGATAGTTTATATAAATTGGAAAATATCGGAATAGTAGATTCACCATACCGGGAAGACGACGATATAGCCTTGTCTAAATACTACAATAATATCACTCACAGGGTTGATCGTTATGAAGTCAAGTGGCCATGGGTTGAATATCCCCCAAATTTACCAACTACCACTTAGCGTTAGGGCGATTGCGTGGCCTGTTTAAGCGGTTCGAGAGTAATAAAGCCCTTCTTCAGGAATATGGGGTCAAGAAGGAGCAGGAATTATTAGGAATCATCGAACAAGTTGATCCTAAAGATGATCTAGTTAATTACATCCCACATCATCCTGTGTTTAAAGAGAATAAAAGGGTTAGGGTGGTTTACGATGCTTCAGCCAGATTAAGTAGAGAGAATAATAGCTTAAACGACTGTCTCTATAGAGGACCACTGTTGTTAGAAAACCTTACAGCTTTAATCATCAAATTCAGACTGTATGAAATTGCAATGGTAGCTGACATAGACAAGGCCTTTCTTCAACTCGCTCTCGAAGAGAGTGACCGGGATTACACGCGTATTCTTTGGGTTTGCGATACTAATAAAAGCCCCACTCCGGATAACATTAAAGAATTTAGGTTTTGCCGAGTACCATTCGGGGTCGTCTCTAGTCCATTCTTATTAAATGTTACGGTTAGAACGTTAATACTGAGATCAAACAATCCATGGAAGCAACGTCTTGTGGATAGCTTTTATGTCGACAATATGGTATTTGGTGTAAGCGATACTAGAGAGGCATTCGATTTTTATGATCGAGCTAAGGCAACCTTTTGGGATGCATAAATGAATCTAAGAGAATGGGCAAGTAATAATCAACAACTTCGAGCCTACATTCCCGAAGCAGACAGAATTCAGGGCGACGCAGTAAACGTTCTGGGTATGATTTGGTCAACAATAAATGACTCTCTTTCATTAAAAGATAATTTTAAAGCTAATATAGAGAACGAGGTGACAAAACGGTCAATTTTAAAAACTATCGCAACAATTTATGATCCTTTGGGGTTGTTCAATCCTGCTTTAGTTCGAGCACGGCTATTTTTAAAAAAACACGTGTGAAAATGTGAAGGATTGGGACGAAACCGTGCAAGAAATCGAGGAATGGCTAGAAATTGAAATTGATCTTAAATCACTTTTGCAAGTTAAAATTCTACGGCTTATTCCTGTCCATAAGGCTGTTACCATAGATTTACACTGCTTTTGTGATGCCTCAGAAGAAATATTTGGTACATGTATTTACCTTCGACTTATTATGTCTAACGGTACCATTGAATCGTCTTTGGTATTTTCAAAATGTAGGTATAAACAACCAATAATAAAAGGCAAATTACTATTCCACGAATGGAGTTGCTTGCAGTTACAGTTTGTACCAGAGCCATAAAATTTGTGCGTGAGAGTGTAACATCTGTTCAAAATTCGTTCTTATGGACTGATTCTAAATGTGTCCTGCATTGGCTGAATGCTGATCGCGTGCTACCAGTATTTGTTCGGAACAGAATTCGGGTTATAAAAAAGCTATCGGATGTGCAGTTTCGTTTTATTAAAGGAAGAGATAATCCAGCAGACCTTCTTACGAAGTCGATACCTAATGGAGCAGAAATAAAGGACTCTTGTCTCTGGTGGAATGGACCAAGCTGGTTAGTCGACTCAATGGAGAACTGGCCAGTTGGGAAAGATATAGAATTTATAAACCAGACGTATCTTGACCTGGCTGATCCTAAATCTTCTTTCCCAGCAGTTGGAAAAAATAGTCATGATGAAGTTGTTTTTCCACCGTTCCAACTCGATATGGAAAATTCTCATGCTTGACTCGGTTAATTAGGGTTACTACCTATTGTTTTAAATTTTTAAAGCTTTGGACTACTTATACCGCACGGCATAAGTAGATTGAATATTTCTGATGAAATGTTAGATTTTGAGGAAGCCAAGCGTCATTGGGAGCGTTATATTAAAAAAATGTACTTAGACGTCACTCCTCACTTAATTCAACAGCTGAAGGATTCTGAGGGAATATTTCGTAGTCAGGGACGGTTTTCTAATGCTGACTTTAACAACAATACCTTAAACCCAAAATTACTTCCCTATAAGGGTCATTATACCAACTTAAACTTTTTACCATGTGAAACATTATCACGTAGGTGTTAACCATACCCTATCCGCGTTGAGATATGAATACTGGGTTATAAAAGGGAGATCAGCAGTCAGACGGGTTCTTGATATATGTGTGCTATGTAAAAAATTTCTAGGGGGTCCATTTCGGTTGCCGCGTATGCCTCCTTATCCTATTCAGCGTGTGCGAGAACATAGGCCCTTCTTTTGTGTAGGTTTAGATGCATTTGGTCCCTTATATGTCAATACTACTTCTGGGGATGTTAAGGTTCATGCATTTATTTTTACCTGTCTGACCACCCGTGCTCTACACTTAAAACTTATTGCCAGTATGACGGTATCGGAATTATCGTTAGTCATTCGGAGATTCACAGCAAGAAGAGGAACTCCCAATATCATAATAACAGATAATGCACTCCAATTTAAAGCCCTCCGTGCTATATTTCAAAAGACCTGTGAAGGCATTACTTGGAAGCTCATACCTGAGCTCTCTCCTTTATGGCCGGTGGTTTCTATGAACGACTTATTGGCTTGGTAAAGGCGTGTCTTAAGAAAACTACACGGAACTTGAGATTCTCTTATTCGGAATTGGCCACCATTCTTTTAGAAATCGAAAATATTATAAATACAAGACCTCTCACGTACATAAGTGATGCCAATCCTGTGAAAACATTAACACCGATGGACCTTATTAATCCTACCTACAGAAGAATATCCGAAATAGAGGTCGACGTCACATTGCCAACAAGTAGGCAGGCTGAAGTGAGGGATCTGAACCTTTATATAAGTAATCTCCTAGATGGGTTCTGGAAGATGTGGAGCGGAGAATACTTAACATCCTTACGAGAGCGATATCAGTATCAAATACGACACTCGCGAGTAACGGTCAAGAGAGCTCCTGTCATAGAAGATATCGTCCAGATCCGGTCACCCTTACCTAGATGTTCATGGAAGCCTTAATCATAGTGAAGATGGAGAAATTAGATCTGTGCAAGTAAGTACGGCCAATCAGAAGATGTATACCCGTTCAGTGGGCCACCTCTATCCATTGGAGTTACAAATAGATATGACTCAACCACCAAGTATTCCAAATGACGTACAACAAAATGAGAGTCGTCCACGCCGCCAGGCTGCAATCCAGGCTGATGAACGAATTCGACAATAAGCTCTTGATGTACCTTCATTTACCATCATAGACTCTTTTGCGTTGTTTCAATTCCATTCCTAACTACTAGGTTTTGCCGGAGTGTCATGGTAACATGAATATTTTGGATTTTGTTTTGTTTTGAATTTTCTTGAAATTGTCAGTTTTTATTACTTAAAGTAAATAGTGAAAGAAAATAGTTGAATGAGTTTGAATAGACTAGATTAGAATAAAAGTATGAGTTTTACATTATAGAACTAGTTTCAAGACACTTATTGCGAAACTTATAATAATGTCGTTTTACTCAATTCGTTTTTTAATTCAGAGTTGGAGCACTTGACTTAATTACGGCAAAATTTAATTGAACTTTGGCGCTTGCAATGTGGTTCTTACATCGTTCTCATAGTATAAAGATATCATTAATTTCAGACTATTTCATCCACGTCTTTTTACTACATATCTACTTCGATAAACCCAGTAGTACTATCACCGTTGTAGCGTCACACATGTATATGTGTGTCTAATGACACATGTATCCTTTATTATGTTTATTATTCTTGGTAAACAATAATTATTTCAATATCAATAATTACCTCAATATGAATAAGTTTTAAGTAAAATAAACTGCGGCACAGTCTCAAATCTTATCCATATCGCGTAATTTTTAGGTTTAAATCTGGAACAAAAAAATAAATAAACATAAATAAGCATGCATTTCTAATATTTCGCCAAAATTAATAAATAAAATTGAAATAACAATGTAGAGTTAAGTAAATATTTGTAGTATTTAATTAGGAAGTGCGTCTAACAAGATAAGTTGGTGAGCACATCCAAATTATAGACAACAGGTAGATAGAGTTACTTCCGCAAAGGACCAAGACGTCGAAGCTGTTAATCTGGTCGAAATAAATGTTTCTTCTTTCCCTTTTGTTTTAGGTATGATGTGTTTCAACCAAGGTTTAGCAATAAAAGGATTTAACCCTTCGTTAGCACTAGATATTAGAGACGATAAAAAACAGAAATTAGCTGAGTTGTTAAAAGAAGGAATTGCAACTGGTGCAGTGAAACCATTGGATAGTTTCTGCTTACAGCAAACTTTATCCAGAAATCAAGCAGCTCACGTTATAAAGTAAATAGTTTACCTTAAATCTAATTTAATCTAAAGACTAGTACTTAAAAACGACACTTTGCAAAGAGCGAGTTCCTATTTATTAATCTATACAGAATATTCACACACATTTCCTTTTTCTTCAAGGACTTTCAAATGATACATCACTTGATTTGTTAACTCAAATTTTTTCAAATTTCCGCCATATCGGTACATTTTTTTCAAGTTTCCGCCAAACTGACCACCATTTTAAAAATATTGGTAGAGTTTTAACCCGAAAACTAAACAGCTCTAAAAGGTATCTTCTACGCTCCAAAATATAACTCACTTATGTTTGTGTAATCTATTAATTAAATAATAATATCCATAATAATAAACCGTATTTATATTATGTTTACATAGACATTTTCTTTAATCAATTCCAAAATACATCTCAAAATTCTCTGATAACAATAAATAATCATAAGCGTTCGAAACAAAACAAAACCTTGGATAACATAATTTTTGTAATAGGCTCAATATTAATAATACAATTATGTCTATAATACTTTTCAGGTCAAAGAGTAAAGAAGAAACGCCAAAAAAGGTTTTACTATCCGTAGAAAGAAACGAACAAAAGAAAGTATTAGAATCTGAGCCCCAAAGTAAATATATAATGGATAAGAAGCATTATATGATCGTAGGTAAGAATCTTATTCCTTAGTAAAATTTTTAATGGTTTACGTTTTCAAACATATCTTTTATACAACATTTTCAAAAGATCAATCTACATTAAGAGGTTTAGGTCGAGAATCAATCTTCAGATCTCTATTTATGTATGGTTGTATTTTTATACATCCAAAAAAATCTGTTCACCTTACTTTTATTTGGACACTTAATACATATTTTTTTAAATATCTAAAACGATGCATACAGTGCGTATAATTGTAAACTATTTAGCAATCAAATGTTGTTTCAGGGACATATAACAGTTTGTGGTTTGACATTTTGAAATGGCTAGTAAGCAGAGGAGCTGACTCAGTTAATATAGTTCTGAATCACGAAGAAATACCACAATACATAAAGAAAAGGTAGTTGTTTGGTTATTTTTACTCTTACTCACCTAGGACCGCAGTTATATAAGAAAAGTATTGTGTTCACCAAGGTAAAATCCGAAACCGAGGTTACATTTTCGAACCATCAAATCTTCACATAAATGTAATACATAAAAGTTAAATGTTTAAGTTATGAACATTTAATAGCTACCTAAAATTCATCTTCTAAATCATTGGCAAATATAATTTATTGGTGTGACACTTAAAATATTATGAAAAGATTTTTCATAAGGGATGTCTCTACTGTAATACTTCTCGAACCTTTAATTAACCAATAGTTGTAACAACCAAGACAATTTTGTTACCAAATAATTCTGAGGTTGATCGAGGCAAGACCAAAGTTATAACTTTTCAAGCATGAACTTTTTAACTTCATAACATTCTGAAGAAGAGCTAAGAAAGTCTTAAGTGATAACATCCTAGGCTTTAGATCACAACTTTATACTGAGGTAAGCGAGCTTGACCAACGTAACACTATCTTAAACTTTGGACTCAAATAATTAACTTTACTTAAATTAATTAACCTTTTTTAAGTAAAAATGAATTAACATTTTATTTCAGTTCATTTGTCTTTTAAGTCTAAATGTCCCTCATAATTATTTTCAGGTATAACCACTTCATTCAAAAACACAAATATGTGACGGTAATTTTAAATGGAACAGAACACGTTGCTACCTCCGAAAATTGCAACTTATTTATTCGAAAAAATCAAAATGGAAATTCATTTGATACTATTTTCTACATTAAGCCCGTAAGTTTGTTTTGAAGACGTTAAGTTTTATAACAACATGGTGTTCGCATGAAAATACTCTCTCACTCCCGTCTTGCTTTTTTCTCTAAGTTTAACAGCAATGTTTTTTATTATTTCTTTTTTTTAAACCATATCTTTTTAAACAATGCAATACGCTGTGTCTTAAAGACTCTGTAACATGTTTATAGTTTTGTTACTTAAATATATTTTTTTTACAATTTGTCGGTATTAATCGACAGAGCATTAAAATAAAGTTTTTTTAAACAGTATGGCAATTTTTACTCTAAACATGAATACCATCAGATCAGAGTTTTAATGGTGTATAAAACTGCTTATTGGATGCAGATTGTGAGGAATTAAGTGAGGTATAAAAGAATGTGGGATATTTACTTAAATACTTAAGTAGATAAATTTTTAGTTTCTATTTCCATCTTACAACTGCACCTTGATATAATTTTACTTATAGGGTTTCGAGAAACAGATGGTGCTTCTTGACAATGCTCTTCGAAAATACTCGAAAGGATCCTATCTAGTATCTATAGGCTCACAAGCCTGTAGTATTACTGAACAAAGAAGGAATGATCACCTTAAAGGGGTTTCATTCGTTCTAGCCGAAGCAAATATGAAGAACATCATGATAGTCAGTATATTGGATAATTGGATGAAGAAAAAAGACGAAACTAACGATGTTATCATAGTTAACGAAGTGAAAGACTCAGGTAAGATACTTCCTTATGATAAGAAAAAATAACTCCTGACTACCGTTTTAAGTCCAACTTAAAAGTTACACATTAAAAGAAAATTGAGCAGTGGAATTAACATAGCTAACAATAACAACACCAACATCTCTCCACAAAACCTTTATTAAAACCAGAGCCGCTGAACAAATGAGGAGAAAGTGGGGGTACGTATGTTGTTGTTAGGCCTTCTGGTCTACTCGCCCGGACCGCCAGTCCGCTAAATGACTCTGCCTAAAAAGTCAGACTAGAGCTCTCCTTCTTCAACTCTCCGGTAATTTGTATACCCTCATGTAACATTTTTATGTATTTTAACTTTTACCTTTCTTTTTCGACTCCCTTAATTTTTTTTATGTTTATCTTTATTATTACGTTATTTTGTTATTTATACGCTTATGTATTATTAGTTGATTCTTTAATATTTGTTTGCTCGGCACTGATGACGATCGTAAGATCTAAAGCCACCTCTGGTTTTACTAAAGGTTCTGTGGAGAATTTTGGTTTTGTTATTAGTTAGTTAAAATTAACGAGTTGGAATCGGATGACAAACAGAATTGCTAGCTTAAATTTTAGCACTAGAAATATAAACCCTATAACTGCAATTAGTTTCGTAAATAAAAGTAAATAAGTTAGATAGTGGCTTCATATTATTACAACAGTGGCTTAATATTATACTTTCATGCTCGTGCTTTATTTTTCGACAAAGACAGCAATCGAGAAAAACGGTTCCTTTAAGGATTCTGCTGAGATTTTGTGTCATTAGTTACCAGTAGTTCCTTCAGACAACTTTAGACCCTCAAAAATGATGCAATTAAAAATATGTTACGATATATATATATATATATATATATATATATATATATATATATATATATATATATATACGTAAACACGCACAAAGAGCTTTTCCAAAGTTGGCGTGTGAAAATTTCATTGCTAAAACATGAAAGAATTAACTTTGACTGAAGCATTAATGAAAAATTTAATATTACTTTCAGATGAAGGTGTAGAAGTTATAAACAAATATTCAGATATATTACCGTCAAATGGCTATGAACTAATAGATCTGGTCATAGCATCTTCAGAGAAACCTTGTTTTGTTGAAATATCTACAAAATGTCCACCAAGAAACAGAAATCGAGAATTGGACCCAGTCTTCATATTTCCTGGATTTAAGCTCTCTAAATTAGAGCACTTTGCCTCACAATTAATGTATCCATCTTTTATGGCAAAATATCCATTGGTTTTAAATTCTATAAATGACTTAGCATCACAGTTTACAAAGGTTAGAGCTTTTACGATGGTTATGCTTAGAAAAATTAAGGTTATTTTAAGTTAAGGTTATTTTGAAAATTTATTTTAGCCTACATTCACCGTCATAACAATAAGATAGCTAATCGAAGACAATGATTTACAGGAGGTAATGGTAAGTAAACCTCGTAGGTTAGGATAGGACTATAATCACTTTAACAGAATCCTGTAGTTTTTAACACTAAATGACATTTAAAGCATAAAGAATTTTAGTTTGAGTTCAGATTTTTCATTACCATCCGTTCTAACAAGCTCCGTAATGTGTTTTAATATTAGATTAAAACTTATATAGCAATATAGCATTTCCATCTAAAATATGCTCAGAAGACGTGTGGGATTCTAAAGGTTTCAAAATGTCATATTGGTTTGGGATGAATTGATCTATTGGTCCAAAATGTGAACTGTTCCTCAAAATTTTTAATAATACCTTAACTAGTTTCAAAATGCATTCTAGGTTCTATAGTTATGTATCAATTGTTCCACCGTTAAGAAACCTTACTTATCTCAAGCTTTTTTGCCGCCAAAGATTATGGTGTTTTGTTTACAGATCATAAGTGACTCGTACAAAGATAATAAAATGTTCACTCTAATAGCTGAAGGTTGGTCTGGGCCTTTAGTTCTAACAATTGCTAAAAACCTAGAAGACAGAGGCAAATCAAGTGAAATTATTTTATTGGACGCAGCCCCAAATACAACTAAACATTGGGTGAAATTCATAACCAAAACTAACAACATTATAAGTAAATACATCCCTTCTATTAGAGAGGTAAGATAATTGAAGCACATGACAATACTGATACAATGTTTAACTGATAAGACCAATATAAGTTAAAGTATGCATGACCTATCATTAAAAGTTTCTAAAATTAAATTTCGAACCCTTGATTCAAGGGTTGGAAACACGAAGAAAAAGTTTTCAACAGAAAATACAGAAAACAGGTTTTAAGAGATGAAATAAAAATAATTTTGAAACGGTAAAGTGCAATTTTAATGCAACTGAAACTTGAGTGGAATCAAATAGAATCAATTTTTCAAAGAAATCAAATTTTCACTATGGCTATGAGGCATTTCTCTAGAGTGAAAAAGTTTATAGTATTATAAATTCATTGATAAGCTTATGCGGCTAGTAAAACTAATTTGTTTAGCGCCAATTACTATTGTAATTTAAAAAAAAAAAACTATACTTATATTTTATTTAGTTTATTTACGGTAATATAAATAATGTATGTGTTTATGCTTAAGAATAAACCAATAAAAGCTGCCAAATACGGTTAAAACTAGACTATCTTATGCGTTACTGTAAGGAGAAACATGGCTTCTTTTTAAAAATTTAACCAGCTCAAGAACTTTGCAAGCCATAAATTTAATTTAAGTTTCGTTGACGTAGCAATTTATACTTTCATACGTACACACATACGGATACTTTTTTCCATTATCGGTTCTATACTTGGCAAAATAAAATATGAACTTGAAAAGAAAAAATTACATATTCAACTTTTTTCTATCATAATTCTTCTCTTATATTACTATTTTAAGAAATAAGGATGAACACGTGACATGACTCTGACATCTCAAAGTATGCACGCAAATAAATGCATATCTTCTTGTAGGGAGACAAAGAAAGCATAGATGACATGAGGAAATGGACAAATCAGATGAGCAACACAATATCGGAGCAAGATGGAGCAGATTTAACAGCTAACGAAGTAAGGCAAGGATTGGAAACTTTAACTAACAGACTCGAGATAGTTCAGGAATTCCCGAATAGCATTACATTGAAATCAACCGTCTATTTGTTCACGGCAGACATCGTTAGTCATGATATAAATGATCACCATTCAGTAAGTTAGATGTGTACATACTTTTTTTGCAACTACTTGCAAAACGATATGAAGCAATGAATTTTGTGACAAAATTCGAGCATTTCTGTTTGAATGAAGACAACGAACACTTTAAACCTGGCGTGAACCTATCTTTTTGAATTAATATTAAGCAATAAATTATTTTACATTAAAAAAGGCACCTTCAGTTATTAGCCTCGATTTTGAGGGTATTTTTGTTCTACAGAACATTGTACAATGCATTTAATATTGAGTAATATTTTTGAAGTGTATAAATTTGATTTTTGTCACCAAATATTCCTTTATTAATAATTTTATTTTATAAACATAACATTAGAAATTGTTCTGTTACATCTTAGGGAAACCCCCTACAAAAAAAAATTATCTATATATATATATATATAATATATATATATATATATATATATATATATATATATATGTGTGTGTGTGTGTGTGTGTGTGTGTGTGAGTGTGAGTGAGTGTGTGTACTTTAATATAGTCTCTTTATATGTGGGTATTAATTTCGAAATGTTTTTTTAGATGTTCGCTACGACTGTATTTCATTTTAAAAAACTGGAAGCTGTCTCGCCAGAACACTTTTTAGAATCAAATCAACTCATCAAAGACGTCAGCAATCTTGTACTTCTTGAATACAAAACTTGTGCTAACAGGCAACAAGTCGAAGAAATGGCTAGATTAGATTTTATTTTAGACACTCCTCATTTCTAATATACGTATTGCTAATTATTTCGTTACATTAGCATCAATCCAGAATTAATGAGAAGTCATAAACTTTTACGACACTAAAAGGTACAACTATTGTACCCTAAATTTAAGAAACTTACCATTTTGAAAATAGCTAATGAATAATTATTATTCTGCTTTAAGAGTTTTACTGATCAAGTTACAGTAGTGTAAAGCACTGTCACAAGCCAAAAGTTTTTTTTTTAAATTTAGATCTTAACAATTTTATGTTTGGTTATGATCAGTAGATATCCAAAGATTTTTCAAGGAACATAATTCCATTAGTTCGTCAAACTCTTGGCGGGATTAGTATATTTATAGAGTAATTAAGCATAAATATATGATTACCTAGTGTATAAATAAATAAACCATTTATTAGGTTCTTAATTTAACAAGACCTAATCAGCCGAACGCTGTGGTTAAAGATTATCTTAAGATTTTACAAAAGATTGTTAGTTTTTTATTTTATTTTATAAATATATATACAATTTATTTAACACAAACAATATAATTTTATACTAAAATTGCAATGCAGCATTTTATAATATTAAAAATTTTATAAGGGTAATTTCAGTCATTACCGACTAATGTTTACATATTTTGCAAAATATACTTCACCTTAGAGTATATATATTAGTCCAACTCACTAAATAACAAACATCATATATACACTTATAAAACACCATAAATGAATATCAATTAACAATATGCCTAGGGTATATTTAGGGTAAAAGTACTTCTTTCCTCTACTACTTATTATATTAAATCCTTTTGGACTAATTATTATATTAAGTGTAAAAAAATATTTTGTAAATAGCTAAATGGTTTAATGTCGGGTCCCCCACAATAGCTAAATATCTGACCGATAATCCAATGACAATTGGATTATCATTGTATAGGTTTATACAATACATGTTAAAGAGTATTACACTTATAATATAATTATAACATTAAATATTTGTGCAATATTTTAAACTATTAAATTAAATTGATAATAAATTGATAATTAATTTAAATTGCCATGCACCAATAAATTAATTTCAGGAATGTTGAAATCGTAAGTCCGTTGTGGGTGACCCTTGTGTTGTTATAAACAATATATATCTACCTAGTTTTAAGATAAATATTATTTGAAAATATAAATTATTTTTTGCTTTATTGTGTTTTTGTACTACCTAGCGTAATGCAGATGTAAAATGCAGATTATTATAAGATTATCTATACTGAAATTAGGAATGGAAAATTATGTGAATTAAAAATAAAAACAAAATTTACTAAGAAACAAATATTATAAGCATTGGATTAGCTTTGTAGTATTGTTGAGAAAAGATAGAGATGCAAACATACAGTGTGGTTGCTTTTATTTTAATATTTGAAATAATATAAAACTCTGAATATCACTATAATAATATAGTAGGTCCCATTTAATCTTATTTAATCATCAATGAAGTGTTGCACTTAAGATGAAGAAACAATTGGTGATGCCTATAAATCAAATAATAACTAGATATAAAAAATGTATAAAGAATATACAACTTTTCTCTTATAACAGTTTAAATAAATACAGATAACTGCTTGATAAAGAAGAACATCATGTAAAAACCTATCTGTATCATAGTATACAACCAACCAAAATATAAAAACTCGTGAAAAAATGATATTCAAAAAGTTATTGATTTGGCTACTTATATACACAGTGTGAAACCCGGAATTTCTGCGACTTAACATCTTAACGAGGAGATTTACTACCATCCTCTCTTCGGTTATAAGTTGAGAGTGAAACCATAGACTTTTTACTCCACAAATACCACTATGTTAGAAGATTTTTACATCAACTCTAAAAACTAAAAAAGTTTTACATGGATAAAAATACGATATAGACGGCATAAACTGTATAAATAGTAAACTAAAAAGGTTATATTTCCTAGGTTAACTAAAAAAGAAAATATATAGGTTAGCTATCAATAGATTCTTCTTTCATTTTGTTTTTCGAGTATTTCTTCATTTAATTAAGTATTTTTTATATTCCGTACGCAGAACATTTTGTTTTGGTTACTGTGGAAAAATTCCAGCTGTTAGTTGGATCAAGAAATAATTAATTACACTTAAGTAATGGAATACATAGAATAGTCGACTTACGAAAAAAGGAAAATTATTTTTAGCATAACCTACTTATCTCTTAAGTTATATAAAGTATTTTTATGTAATTAAAAAGTAATGATTTCATACAGCCCTGACCTTGATAAGGCAAAGCGATGCAGATTAATAGTGTACATTCGTACTTGGGTAAATGTTTATGCCAGTAGTAGCAATATAAATATTTTTCTTACCTACTTATTTTTGTCATACCTACTCATTTTTTTCATAACTACTCATACTCTTTCATATGGTTTAGTCGTATAGTTGTAACTTTGACGTATAAGAGTCCTAACGATAATTTATGCTTCAGCAGTTAATCTTGAGGAACAGTTTGTCTAATTTATAAGAGTTCACTTTTAGCTTGAGGAAATATAATGTTCCATGCAATATACGCAAAATGCATGATTTACTTTTGGAACAATACCCATACTCAGCTAATTATCGGAAACTTAATATAGTTATATCCCACGATTTCCCCTTAATATTATTCACGTCCTATGACAGCAAACTAAGTCGTTACGCCCGAAGTTCTAGTTGTTCCCTAAGGCGCAAAAATGCGGGGTGTAATGATTGTTGTCTTCCGTGGTACGTACAAGATTTTACCCTCTGAATTGAGTAAATTTTAACACATGAAACCTTATTTTACTGCATTTTATTTATGTATACAAAGTTTAGCCTAATTCAAAATCTTTAACTAACCATCCACTACAACAGCTCTAAATACTCATAAAAACCACAAAATCGTTATTTACTCTAACAGCAAATGATTAGAAATACAAACAAATCACAGTTAAATTACAAAACCAGTGGTTGGCATGCTTAGTCAGTCAGTTTAAAAAATAAATAGGAATGCCAATTTAAATGTTACCTTTAGTTTAAAGACAACACTGATTTTTAAAAGATTTCCTTACGAACATAAAAACATTGATGAAGTAATAATATAAGTTACAGTTTAACTTATGGCTCATGTTTCGATTTTTGGTTATTTATAAAATAAACAATTAAAATCAAACTATAAATACAACACTGTCGAGCAACAAAATTATTTTAGACCAAAAAATAATATGAAGACACGACCCGAACTATTTGTTTGTCAACTGGTTTTGTTAGTTTACTCTTAAATTATTAAAAGCTAAATAAAATTTAAAGGTGAAAATTTTATATACTTCTGCTTTAATAATTGCAAACATTATAATTGATGGTCTAGCAACTAGGTTGTTTACTTAAAGTGCAATAAAAATAAGGTAAGATAGGTAGTGACGTTTTTATTTCTACCGCATTTAAGTAAAATCGATGTTATTCTAGTTTAGATGTTGTAATTGTATTAAAAATAAGCAAAAAGTAGCTAGATGACTGGTTATTTAGTAATACGCTAAAAACATTGGTTCTTGGACTGGATTCAAACGAGAAATGAATCTTTAGACTTACAGTAATGCGTTTAATCATCTGCACCAATCAGTAGATGCAGATGATCTTTGTTCCCTTTCTTATTTTTTACAAAAAAAAGGCCTTAATATGGCTCTTCCCTGCTTTAAAATAAGGACGGAAGATTAATTTTTTCTCCAGTCTAGAAAAAAATATATATCACTTCAAAATATACAGTGAGTTCTTGGCTTCTTTGTCCTTATTCGGGGAAAAGTCAATTTTACTTCTTCTGTACATATAAATGATTTGACATTGTAGTTTAAATCTGTTGTGTTCTTATTTGAAAAACCTAGACGTCTCTGAGCGTAGAACCGGCATGACTATATCACATTAAAATAGATTAAATATATTCAATCTATTTATCGATTATACTTAATACCTTAATCCCTACTTTAGACCACGTTTAAGCTGTCACAGTATTTTATTAATACATCTAATCTTCTTACTGTATGTCACACTAGTTATTTTATTTGCTCTCTTCCCTAAAAGAGGCAGTATACCCGTGGTATTCTAGGAGAACAATTTCTTTTTTCCCTAATAGTGAAAGTCCGTGACCTTGGTTTATATATTCATAAAAACGAGTGCAGCTTACTTTCTTTTAATATCTTATTTTACATTTTACCTTCATTTGACCGTATTGTACTCATTCTTATAAGACAACTATAGTGGTATTTATTCCGTATAACAGTGTATTACAAGATGTTTCAATGGACGATCATCATTCGTACAGTTTTAGGTAAAAGGGACTTAAACTTTATAGTGTTTTATTATTTCTTTTCGAACTAATATCGTACATTGCAAAAATAAAAGAAAAAAGAGTAATTAAAAGCATACCATTTCAGTATTTTAGTTGACAAAGTTGTCAATAATCTACTTTGTAAGACTTCATTTTTACTCAGGCCAAAGAGGAGCGTTAAAATAAGTTTAATAAGATTCCATCACATTAGAACTTTATCAGTTTAAGAATATAATACACTTAGGTTTCCCGCCTGCCAATTAGAGTTTTCACCTGCTACACAAACTGTTTGTTCTCAGGTGTTTCATAAAAATATTACACTCCAAGCACAAATAGTTTAAACTGAATAAAAACAATCGAGTATGGGGTGCATCAGAACTTTTCCCAACCTTATTGTATTCTGTATGCAATTCCGAGGATTAACGTTTTCTTGAGTTCCATACATTTTGTTTTCACTAGGTCATTAATGACAGTTAATAACGTCATATAAAATATTTTCCAGAAAGCACAACATGGTCCAAAAATTGATTTCTGTATTAAGTTTCAACTCTATAGCACAAACACATTTGAAGCTTAGAAAATAACAGACATACATACACTCGCAGACACATACACACATGTAGATAGACAACTAGTTAACATCTATGCAGTGGGTCTTAAAACTCCTAATACGGATAATTCAGGTAAAATTTCGGTTTCAGACTTTATGCAATCACAATACTTTCTCTGTATATCCACGGTATAAATGAGGATTTATTAAAAAAAAAGTTTATACTCCGCTCTTAACACATACGCGTTCTAGCAGAGTTTAGGAATTTGAGAATCAGAGTCAATTTTATGAGTTTAGGAGAGGTGGGAACCACTTGTTCAATCGACCCTATGGTAGTAAAACACTTACACTAAAAGTGCGCGGAAGCTAGCGGTCAGATACCCCACGGCATTGCTGACTAACTATAATTAGTCATCTTACTACCAATACCGGGGATCCAGCGTGACATTTATAGACATTTTATTACAGAATAAGTTTTTTTTTTAAATTTTGCGGGGAAGATACGAATTTCGGTCTTTATTTTTAATAAAGACCCGCCAATTGGCGAAAAAACTATCTGTCCCCGGGGAGATTCGAACCTGGTAGAGAATCTAACTTCTAATTAGTCAGACACGCTACAACTGCGCCACGTGATCCCCGCATCACGTGCAGGGATCATTTTTAATTTTTCAAATTAAAAATGAAATGTTTCAGTATTTACTCTATAGAAAAATTACACCTAAAAATTTAAAAGAGGAGTTTCTTCCTAGTTGCTCCAACTAATTTTGACAAATATTTGACGAACCAACAAGATTGAGTATTGCATTAACTATTCCTGTATGATAATAGTAAATTATAATATCATTCCTGATAAGACAGACACGCTACTCGCGGACACTGCGCTGAACACTGATCATAAATGGAAGAAAGGTAGGAACTAATCGAAAGATTTTGGAATGCATGGGAAATCCTGTATCTTCAAACACTACATAAATGGGATACCAAGAACACATTCAAACTTTCGGGATTTATAACACCAATGGTAGGCGAAGTGTTCCACGTCGCAAAAAACCAAAACGACACAAATGGACCTTTAGCAAAATTGAAGAAAGGAAAAGAGGAAGAGACGGAGAAGTACGATCATAACACATAACTTTCTTCATACCATAGGTTTCTGTTAGGAATAGTAATGAAAAGCCTAACTGAATTTTTATTATTACAAAAGTTTATTCTTTCATTTTTGTCAATAAGTAATGATTACTTTTTAGTCAGGCCTCGCTAGCTTATTTAACCTTAACCTTATCAAATTAGCAACAAATATTTAGCCAGATAAATAAATAATAAAGTAATTTTCATCTCTTGTCCTATTTAAAGCGAAACAGTGTTCCCTATAAATAAATTAAATTATTGGTTTAAATTGTACGTTTTTAAACGATTGTACTATTTAGAGTTAAAATTAAATGAATAATGAATTAGTAATTGTTTAAAAGGGATCAAAATCAATACTTCTGTTTAAAGTCGAACCTAATAAAAGTTTTTACTTTTCTTCATTATACAACTGGCGTAAAGGAAAAGTATTGTTTTATACCAAAAAGTTCGAGATTTCACCTTAATGATGCGTCTTTATACGTATGCTTCCAGTATGCCTAAACTATAGAATCAAAACATAGCATAAACATTATTCTTTAGCTCAAGTTGTGCTATCTGGAATATATTTCATCTATTTTCTGTCATAATGACAAATAATATAAAAAATGGTCAAATGGATTAAAAAATTCAATTTTAAATGGCGTCTATAGACGCCTGTAGCCCATTATAAGAACAACAAATGAGCTATGTTCAATTCAGCAGTAGTTCAATTCGTATTGATTGACAGATTTAACTTTTATAAAGATAGTAAAAAAATAAAAGGATATCCATCCAATTGGGTTATAATTTAGCAGAAAATGTGCAACGTTTCATATTAATAAAATTAGTTAACGGTTTTGATACGATAACGTCTTTAAGCAATGCTAAGCGTTTCCAAAGGTAGATGGATGATTGCTGGGAATTGAAACTAATATTTTCCGTCTCAGAATGAGCTAGGAGAGTCCAAAAATATACTACATTATTTTAGGCATTTTCATATCTTGAAACTAAAGCGAGTCTGAAGTTCTGAGGGTGTGCATAGCGAATCCGATATGGTAAGTTAAAGTGGCGAGGTACATCATTTTGCTATTCTAATACGTTTGTAAAAAGCTCAAATAAAAATCAAATTTAAGTTACTAATCGAGGAGTACCTCAAGTATCCATATTGGAACCACTATTGTTCTCTATGTTGAATAATGATTTAGCGGACCATATTTTAGCAGATAATATTTACCTTTAAGCTGAAGACGCCACCACGGGTTACAAGGCAGAATCTGTAACAGAAATGGAATAACTAGTTAATGATGCATTGAAACAATTAGAATTGTAGATGAAATAATAAATATGCCTGTGGCTTACAAACTTATTGAAAAAAAAATGTTATGTCTTTTTTTTTTTGAGAAAATTTAAAATGGAAAAATCAGAATAAGTAAAAGGAGATAAATAAAAATGTACTGTAAGGTATAATCTAATGATAATAAACGTGTAGTAATCATCTTATTGCCAAATAAAACTATTCAATTGACATCTAAATTAATATAAAATTTAATACATTAAGATTGGCAACGCTGTATAGATACACTAGTATGGCAGGACTGGGTTAACCTATTTACTATATTTAATCTACGAATTAATTATTTTACTGGAAGATGTGTGTATGTTTAGTGATACTAAAAGTAATTAGGAAGGGTTGATGGTAGAGATAGAATGGATATCCTAGCAAGAAGAAGATCCGTTGTCGGATTTTTTATTTCTTCTACAAATTTGTGAAAAAAAGGGAGCAATTGTATTGGCGGTAAGGCAGAAGTTTTTGAGGGGCTGTTTTTTTGCAATCTATTAGACTCTTTAAGAGAATAATTGAATATATTGAAATGTCGTCTCTTCAGTTCATTAGACGGGCAACATAAAAGTGAATGTTTCCTCGATGATTTGATAAAAAGTTCCATTGCTATTATTTCACTCCATGTTAGTCAACTTTCTTACTTTAAGTCTGCCATAGAATGTAATAGCGAATCTTCCTTTTTTACCAATCTTCCCACAATTACCAATTACAATATTTCTTCTTTCAGAGGATTTTCTGGTTAAATATTTATTTGATTATCTCAATCAAATAAGATCATTATTATTACCTGTTTTTTATGGAATTTAGTCTAAATTGTACAGGCCTGTTTGTTTTAGTTTCAGAACGATATTACTATAAGATATCAAAATTATATTTTTGTACGAACATTTTCAAATGTCGAAAAAATTATCCTAAGATTTGTTTCATGCTTTAGTAAATATGTCTATTCCATTCTTGTATTTCCTTCAGTAAGATTACATTCATTTATAATGTTATCCTTGTGTTTTTATCAGAAGGATTCTTTCCTAATTCAATTAATTACTCATTTCATTCTTGTCTTTGATCAGAAGAATGAAATGGAAAACTCATTTCAGTAATTCCATTCATTTATAATTTCATCCTTGAGTTAAGCATTTCACCAGCAGATACCATATTAGTATACAAATTATTTATTGAGGGGCAGCGACTGTAAAAGAATATATTTTGAGAAAAGAAGACAAAAGGAATATCAAAGAAATCGGACAGCAGCAGATAGTAGACATAAAAAAGGCAACAAGGCAACCTAGCCGAAGTAATAAGTCAATTGATACTCATTAAGCCTCTCAATTTACAAATGAGAGACATCCGTCTTTCTATGAGGGCAAGCGGAGGTAACAGAAAATTGGAGCTAAGCAGACAATTTTAACGGCTCTTTGGGATCAGAAGCGATTTTGCTTGACACTAGCCTAGAGGAAATAGGGAGTGAATTAGATCCATTATATCCAATGCTAGAGAATCGGTTGTCCTAATTTTCAAAGAACTCATTTTGTCAAAGTCCGGCAAAAGAACAAGAACCTCCTGATAATGAATCGACCATGGCGCATGTTTCAAGGGCGCCTTCAATTATCAGTAGCCAGTCACAACCATTAGAGTTTAACCTATCGGAGAGATCATAAGTTGTCGATTTTTGGCCAGTAAGTAAAGCTAGCTTAAAAGCCAATTCTGACCTTTATTTGCAAAGTTTGAAAATGCGTCTAACGACCAAGCCTTAAAGTTAAACGAATCGAACGAAAATGACCACGACATAATATCAGCCACGATTACTCAGAAAAAATCAATTAATTCTTCAGAGAAAAGTAAAAAGGAAAGTAAACTAGCTCATGGTACTAAGACTATATTAATTACACCTGAGTCATTCCATGTCAAATCATCCCACTAAAAAATAAAATTCACATGCATGGTGACCGATTTTGATAAAATTTGGTGGAGGTGTAGGGTCTATGCCTAAAAGAAAAAATACAAATTTTCAGCTTAAAATATGCAGCCGCTTCCGCGCACTCATGGGGCAAAGTTGTGGAAAATAGCTGATTTTCAGTGTTTTGGCACTCAGATTATCATTTGTATCTCTAAAAGTGGCATATATAAAAATTTCATTCTGCTTGCAATTTGCAGCTAAACCCTAAGGCTTTCAATATTATTTAATGTCATTTTGGCCCCAGCCATTTTTTGCCCTTTGACGAGCCCCTTTTTTAAAAAATTTTAAATATCTCAAAATGCGTATTTTTTTAAATTTTGAAAAAACCCCAAATATAGCCCATAGTTATAGGAAAGTGTCCACAAGTTTCATGATGGGACCTCCATGGGCTTGGCCCAATAATTTTTTAAGTGGCAGAGGGTATAGGGATTGTCAGAAAAATATGACTTTTTGTTAGAAACTTCTCTAAAATAATCTTTATAAAATTAATATATTTATATTTTTTTATAGTTTTGAAGTATATGATATATACATGCTTATTTGCATACAGGGTGGCCCAAAAGTCACCAACCCCTATTATATTTTGAACAGTTTTGTATAAAATATCAAAACATGGGATACTTCCCTTGTGTGAGGAAACTCTTGTTTTAACTCACACTTGTGTGAGAGGGAACTCGTTTTAATGGTTTACACTTCCCCATCCACAAGTATGGGCTAAGCTAAAAACCAAACATTAATGAAGAATGTACATATTTTGAAGTTAGAGTGAAGAGAGATAAAAATTGTGCTCCCTGAATGAAAAGTCTTAAGTCACCTTTGAAATTTTGGTTTGCACTAACGACCCACCCAAGTGGTTTACGGTTTTGGTTTATACCTCCGGTATAATACGTATATATATATATATATATATATATATATATTATTATATATATTATATATATATATATATATATATATATATATATATATATATATATATTATATTTTGCTTAAGACTGAAGGTATAAAGCAAACCAAAAGTTTCAAGGGTAACTTGGAACCTTTTCTTATAATTTTAATCTCTCTTCCTCTAACTTCAAATGTTAAAGAGTGTCAAGATTGAGGTGCCCAGACCCAAAACTTATGATGACTGGTGAAACTTACAAAACTAGTGATTTAAAAAACAGTTATACATAATATATTGGGGCTTTGGGTACTTTCAATGCCAGATTAGAGATCAAAGATAAAATCATTTCTTTGCCAATATGTCGGAATAATCCTTTATAACCCGAATAGCCCATATGCACATTCTTCAATTAATGTTTGGTTTTAGCTTAGCCATACTTGTGGGATGGGGAAGTGTAAACCATTAAACAAGTTCCCTCTACACAAGGGAAGTATCCTATGTTTCGATATTTTATACAATAATAAAAATACTGTTTAAATATAATAGGGTTGGTGACTTTTGGCCACCCTGTATGCAAATAAGCATGTATATATCATATACTTATCAAAACTATAATAAAAATATAAATATATTAAATTTTATAAAAAGATTATTTTAGAGAAGTTTCTAACAAAAAGTCATATTTTTCTGACAATCCCTACCCTCTGCCACTTAAAAAATTATTGGGCCCAAGCCCATGGAGGTCCCATCATGAAACTTTGGACACTTTCCTATAACTATGGGCTATATTTGGGGTTTTTTTCAAAATTTTAAAAAATACGCATTTTGAGATATTTAAATTTTTTTAAAAAGGGGCTCGTCAAAGGGCAAAAAATGGCTGGGGCCAAAATGACATTAAATAATATTGAAAGCCTTAGGGTTTAGCTGCAAATTGCAAGCAGAATGAAATTTTTATATATGCCACTTTTAGAGATACAAATGATAATCTGAGTGCCAAAACACTGAAAATCAGCTATTTTCCACAACTTTGCCCCATGAGTGCGCGGAAGCGGCTGCATATTTTAAGCTGAAAATTTGTATTTTTTCTTTTAGGCATAGACCCTACACCTCCACCAAATTTTATCAAAATCGGTCACCATGCATGTGAATTTTATTTTTTAGTGGGATGATTTGACATGGAATGACTCACCTATCAAACATAAGCTAAAATAACGCAGATTCCACACATAAACCCGGGTCCATCATAGGTCTCTAATAACTATGACTCAACGATAATTTAGCATGGATCTCATTAGCTTTAAATTCAAAAATAGAGCTCTTAATTTTTGTCCTACAGAATGAAGCGGAAAGTGTCATTCTTTCCAATTTTTGAGAAAGAGGTAAAGTTTTACCTGGGTTATACAATCCTACCTGACTATGTTAGGATACATTATTAGCAAAATTAGTTGTATTACGGAGATGGCTACTCTGTTTGAGCCTGCCCTCGAGGGGGAAAGACTGTGCGGCGTACAGTTTAAAATAAACCCTATTTTTGCAAAGAAGTTAAGTGACGCTAAAATAAATATGATCAAATAAATACAAAATAGGTACTTACGCTTAGAGATAAAGTAGCTTCAGTGAAACAAAGCTAAGTTTTTAGTCAAGAGGGCTTGTGAGTTCCATTTTAATATTTCCACCGCCAGTCATATGAATGACGTGATAGAGAAGTAAACAGATTCCACGGATCCTATATCAACTTTACAGATTACTTGAAGGACTAATTAGTAATTAGGGAAAAAGAACGTTTTTTGTGAGTGTGGGCTACTATCAATGAAAGACTCCTTACAGTCAATACAACTCTTTGACCTAAACTTATTGGAACCGTTAACACCAATTCACCTTTTATTTGTGGAAGATCCACCAGATGCATCACCACCAGGTGAATTTGATAGGTCTCATCTTTACACACAAAAAAGATAGAAGCATGTCAAGTTCTTGGCTCATGAATTCTGGATAAGTTAGAGAATGAATTTTCTCTTACCCTTCAAGAAAGGAAGGAATGGACTAAAAATGTAGGCATTTATAAAGATTTGATACTGCCTTCATACTAAGAGAACCATCTTTGCCACGAAACACCTGGCCTCTAGCTTTTGTTGAACAAGTTTTCACGAGCGAAGATGGCCTTCGCTAAAAGCTAGAAGTTAGAGTTTGCAGTGATGAGAGAAAACTGTATTCACGTCTTCGACGTCGTGAATTCTGTTCATTCCTAAGACCTCGAGGAAGATAGAAAGATTTCCGCCAAAGTGCTTCAGTGAAATGCGAGAAGCCATATCGGAGTAGATACATCATCAATTTGTATATAATTTGAGGATTTATTATTTTAGGTGTATTTGTCATTAGTACACTATATTCTTTTACAGTAAGGTAAAATGAAGCATTTAACAGATACTTTATTGGAATAAGAAATATTCTATAACGAGCAGCGACAGAAGGATTCCATCCTAACCCTAATAATTACCCATTTTATATTTGTATTTTCATTACACGGATTTAATCCTAATTCCATTCATCATAATTAATTTCATCCTGGAATTTCAAAAGAATCATTTCCTAATTAATTAATTACCCATTTAACTCTTGCATTTTCATAACAAGGATTTCATCCAAATTCTATCTTTATGTGTATTATATCCTTGTATTTGCATTATGCACGAATCCATCCTTATGTCTATTCTATTCTTGTATTCTCATAACAAGGATTCCATCCCTGATTTATTATTTAGGAAAAAATACACGTATAGAATAAACCTAACACAACATTTTTCAGATAGATTAAAAAAAGAATAAAAATAGTTTAACTCTAAGCTAGTTATTAAAGTAGATAGGTTTGTCTATAATATAAAGGGTGAAAAATTTAAGAAAGAAGGGGTTTTCTATTGAGAAAATTCAAGATATTATTTGTTCTGAAGGGCTTGTTATGAATGCTTTCGTGACGTTACTATTAGAAAGAAAGAAAAAAAAATAACTTATTCATGATGACCGGATAAGTTAATAAGGGCTGGTGTCGTGCAATTTGTTGAAAAACTCCAAGGGAGAAAACTACTGTCCCTTCAAACTTTTTATTCTTTTTATTAAAAAAAGCCCTTTAGTATTATAGATAGCGATGGATCAGCAAGGAGATACGCCGCCGCCGCAACCTGCTTCTTTAGCGACACTACTACTCTATGGACTTAGGAATAAAAATCCAAAAACTATAGCTCAGGTAAATATATTTTTCTTTCTTATGAACTGATAAAGTGTTTCAAATTACATTGGTTTTCAATAAAATGAGGGAATAAATTAGTCTTTTTAACTCTCTAATAGAAACCTGTTGTTTACAAAAATAGATATTTGCATGTAAAGTAGTTCATATATTTGTAATGAGAAAAACATAGTTTTCTTTAAGTGAAACCCCTGCAGTGAATTTAAAAGAAAAATCGATAAGCAATTGGTCAAAATAAATAGATAAGTATTGGGAAAGGTCAAACATTATATAATTGATCGAATTTTTAGAACGGTAAGTAGTAAGAATATAATCGTAAAAGGGATGTATACACAGTAGTAGTAGTAAAAAAAGGAAGGGAGCACTCGTTAGGTAAACCACTTTTTTACAATGGTTAAAACTTTATACCAGCAGAACTCACAATATGCCGCGGAAGAAAGTAAAGTGTGTGCTGTTTCAACCGATTCAAACACAGGTCAAAATGTCATGTTAATAAGACAATTAGTTACACACCCCTTGACCTCCTCTCATTCATTGATAACTCTCGATGCCTTTCTCGAATTGAAACAAACTTGTCATATGTCGAGAGGTAATCATAAGTCTTTAACAAGCATTTTGCTTATTAAAGACTTGTTACGTTACCAACATTTAAAGAAAAAACTAGAAATGCCGTAAACAAGGTTTAATATTTTAGGCAGTGGTAGTTGAAACCCTTAGCTAATTGTTAGATAGCCAATAATTAAGGTGTCAAACTATTTTCTCCACTTATTTGAATAAAATATTTTAATTTTGATCTTCAAGACCCGCCCTTTAAAGATAGTATAATATTTTTTATGTACTTCCAGCCGTTTTCACGGTACAGACCCTAATGTACCCTAATGTTTTTACTTGGCGGGGCAAAACTGTGCTGTGTCCCTCAATAAAAATTAAGAAAAATAAATTAAAATAATTTATCAAACTGCTACTCGGGTTTCACCTACTTTATATTTCACACATAAGCAACAGTTTTGTACTCCTGGTAAAAGAAAACAACAAATTTTGAAAGACTTTCTTAACCCCTTCTTCACTTTGCCGAGTCAAAGCATCCCATAACAATAACCTATGTCAATATATCACAAACACTTTCAATTGACAGAGACTTCTATGATCGAAACCTTGAACTATAAGGCTTCATATCAATCATTACATATCCAACATAATATTCATTCTCTTTAAATCGATTCCATACACCATACCTATCTTTATGATATGGATTCTATTCATTGTTTCAACACACTGATTTATTCTTTTGCATTATAGATTTGATAAAATGTTATGATATTATTTTCAAACCAAATTAAAAGGCACTGAATAGGTAATTATTTTTTTAACCCTATATTTTCGTCTAATAATGTTTTAACCCTTGTTATTGCTCTTAGATATTTAAGAGTCTAATATACTCTCTTCCGTTGAGGTTAATGAAGAAGCATTGTGAACAGTGCGCTAAACGGAACTTATTTTTCATTAGGTTTTTCTCCAGCGCTAATCTTACTGTTCGGATGACAAAAGTTGAGGACAGGAATGAGGGGGATCGATTCAGATTGGCTTCCTGACACAAAAATATATGTCAAAAACGATAATATATTATATAATATATATATAATATATATATATATATATATATATATATATATATATATATAATATATACCTTAAACCTCTTCTTCGGTCAGATTGAGGGTTCCTTCCTTGAGTCAGAACCTCTAAACCCCTTCTACGGTATCAATTTATGGCCTCATGGTCTCCCAGCCCTAAAACACTTCCTTATTAACCTTAATTCCGTTTCCTGCCTCCGTTTTTCATTAGAATATTCCCGATCCAATGTCACTTTCTTTGATGAGGATGTCTTTCTCCAGGGTGGCGGACTGGAGAAGACAATGCATATCATACCTACCATCCTCCAACAGTATTAACATTTTTCCAGCTGTTATCCCCAATCACTGAAAAAAACGAATCCTTTTTATCTAGACATCAGAGGCAACAGAATCTGTTCTAATGAAGCTTTCCTGGACCGATTTATGGATTTTAAACCTCTCTCCTATCCCGAGGCTATACCCCCGATATCGTTAACTTTAAAATTGAAGCCTTCTTGCACCTTAGACCTGTCCGACGTCCCACTGCATTATTCGCAGTCACTTGAGACTCATTTTATATTATTTTGAGAGCATTTTCTTTGAAAATGTTGAAAAGTTTAAACAAATTGTGACGCAACTATATACCGAAAACATAAGCAAAGGTTAGATTGATAAATCCCCGCCAAAATTATTTTGAAGTAATAAACTTAAATACTATAAACAAAACGATGAAAATTACCGCCGGCACTAAAGATTCGAACCTAAGAACTATATCTTTAAATAGATTTATCAACTTCAAACTGGTTTCATTAAATTCAAAACCCTAAAAACCATCGTAAACAGCACCCTACTCTACATATGTAAAACATAACTTAACACCAACAATCAAGAACGATATGAGTAAATAACAAAGTACTATTACAAAAAGTCGTCACCAAGAACATTTCAAAAAATAGTTTCACAGAAAACCAAATACAAATCTTTTTACAGGAAGGGGAACTAACCTCCAGAAATTAACACAATTATAAAAACAAGTTTCATCCATTTTGAGTTATTTATTGATATGAAATATTTATAGATGCTCGTACTACTGATTTAATATTAACAGAGGCAAACAAATTATTATTCATTCATTGCAATACTCACATTAGTAGTATTCATAAATATTAAAAATCGAGGAGACATATTTAAGACTTTTTTTTATAATTACATAATATACACACTATTAACATTAATTTTTTTCCAATAAATATGAGATATAAAAATGAAATCAATATTTCTCATAACAATGGTATTATTTAACCTAAATACACATAAAAGTTTTTAAAAGGTTTAAATAAATAAACATTTCTAAAACTAAATTATTATTTATTAATTTTAAATACTTAACATCAAGCAGAGCAAATTCACGAAAGTAGAACTTTTCAAGTAGCTGAATGATTTATAAATGAAAATGTAGTTTAAGTTTACAAAGTCATGGAATTCCAAGTAGACAAGAAATCGATAATGAGAAATAAATGAGTCGAATCAAGTGTAAAGTAGTCATGCCAGACATATTACTGTAATAATATTTAAATAATAAAAATATAATAATAAAAAGAAATAAATTAGTAATAATATTTCACCTTATCAACATCGAACGTCTTCTGTGCTTCATTACATGCTTCCTTATCTAATGATACATAAGAGAAGTGCCCTTGGTCTTGCTTGAGGCAAATTTGTGAATCATATTTGTATCATCATTTCTCTTTATAATACATTACATAGTCGACTAAATACCTATAACTGACTTTGAAGAATTCATAACAAGTTGTCCATGTTCTTTTATTCTTTTCGTAAAACTCAATGAATAAATTAGGTAATAACAAAGACTGTGGTTCTACAAATGATTTAAAATTAAAATATAAATAACCGCCTTGAAACATAAATTAGACAAAATTATCTTACACAAAAGAAACGAAAATATTTGTAAGGTAAAACAGCCTTCGCCAAACATTAAACTGACTCATACTATTCCATTATTCTGATGCGAGAGTCATGAAAGAAAGTAAAAGTCGTATGCTTGAACAGAATTGTTCGAGATTTTTACTTCGCGTATTGTTAATAATATGTTTCATTCTTGCGTTTAAGTTAAATATTTACCAGGGGTGGCTCTCAGTTAAGAATGCCTACGAAACTTGTTTCAAAAGACAAATCTACACCCTCAGCTGAAACAAAATTGACAGTTACACTATCAAAAGCTCCGTTGACCAGAAACTGAAACCCTGAAAACACTCTACCCTATAACATCTTACGAACCATTACGTTCTACAAAGAAAATCCAACTCTAGTATTCTTAAGTTGATCCTAATTGTAAGCCACAAGGGTTACTTTCGACCAAGCTGAAAATTCCTATGATTTAGGATCAGTACCTACAAATATAATTACAAAAGTAAGCGATATAGTGATTAATCCACCCATAGCTAATAAATACAAAACCATTAAAGAACGCTTAGTTTGACATTTTGGAGAATACATATCTGATTTAAAAACCTTCCCCAAAACATCCAGTTTGTTTTAACAGGAAGCAAATAAAATATCAATGAGTTATCTCATAGAGATTTCTGTAACCAATTTTCCATACAGATAAACCGTACATTGTGCGATACATGCACCACATCAATGGTCAAAATAACAAAATCATTGCCTACAAAATGGTATTTGCTAGTGAAGTTAATATGAAGCAAGCTAATACTGTTAATTAAATAGATATGCTTAATTAAATACTTCTATAGTTGGATATAGGGACAACGAAAGTGAGATTTCTGAATTAAAAGTCAAAATAATTACGACGTAAAATACTTAGGTCTTCAGAGTTTGGTCACCTGATACAGCAATATGTTTTTATAATTCTAGTTTTGGAAGAGAGTTTCCTAAAAATGTATCGCTAAGAATAAATTAGCGGTCTGGTTCCCAAGTAAATAACTGGGATAAAATCACTAAGTCACCTTTATCGCCACGATAAAACTTTGCCTCACAATTCCTTGTGCTTATTGGCGCAGACAGATCAGCAGTTCCAAAATCTCTACTCAAGCATGGCTTAGATACCCTTAGTAACTTTTTAATGTACATAGCAATCAGAAGAAAAATTACAGCGCATGCTAATCATAACATGGAGCTCGACTTTGCTATGGGCCATACCATTTTGTGGTTTTTTTCACAGCTGCCGTTTCGAAACCAATTCTCGGTGCAGATAAACCGTAAATTGTGCGATGCATGCACCACATCATTGGTCAGCGAAACAACAAAATCATCTTATATAAACTTTCTGCCTAAGTATATAGACTTGACTACAACCCATTCCATAGGTCCGTGTTTGATTTAAGCACTTTGTGTCACCTCACATAGTCGACAAGATGTTCTACTATACATGACAATTAACGTAGACTAGATCCCGTCAAACTAAAATTTGCTCTACGAAAATATGAATTAATGCTACAAGCAGGGATCTGCAGACCTTTTTATAGTCACTCGGCCAGTCCCCTGCTCATGGTCCCAAAAAAAACGGAGAGAGGTGGCTTTGCGGGGACTTTAGGGGACTTTCTTCCTAACATTGCCGAAATTCAAATTCTTTTATTGCATTATTTAAAAGAAAGCAACGTGATCGTAGAAAGCTTAATTGGACAGCTGATGAAAGTGCAGCTTTTGAAACGTGAAACGAGCTTGCTAAAAAACATTATTATCCCATCCAAAGTCAGGTTTCCAGCTTTCATCAGCAATAGATCTTACGTCAGCAGCAAAAAGTGGGCTCTAGGGTTTTTGAGAAAGCTAAGCGATGATACTGAAAAACAATATGGTGCGTAAAGAAAGCACAGGTATAAGATTAAGAGCTTTCATCAATTTTAAAATCCACAACTTTATGAGAACTTACGGCATTTACTAAATTCAAAAACATAAATTATTTATGATGTAAAAAGTCAGCAACCATGAGATAACTTAAGGTTGCTTGTTGTATGGACTTTTTTTCCATAAAAGACCATATACTTTTATGGAATAAAAATAATCCGTAACTTCTTCCATCAGTTTTGTTTGGCCAAGGGTTAAAAAAATGTCATCAATGGACAAAACAATGCTGCGCTTGTCAAAAGGCAAAAGTAGGTAGACAGACTAAAAAAGCAAAATATTTGAATTTCCTTAACCAAATGAACGTTTCTTTCATATTCATTTGGGCAATGTTGGTCCATTACCATATTTGTGTGGCTTAAGGTACAGCCTCACAATTATCGACAGGTTAACTAGATGGTCGGAAGCTATCCTTGTGGCAGACATCAAGGCTGAAAATTTTGCTAGAGCGTTCTATTTTAACTTTATCAGCCGATTCACCACACCGATAAAAATCACCATCGACAAAGGTAGACAATATGAATCCACGCAATTCAACGAACTTGCAAGATTGGCAGGAGCAAAGCATCCAAAAACAAGAGTTACTTTACTATTACGCGCATATGCACCTCATGGACCGCTGTCTACACCATATTAGAGGCCGTACGAAGTACTGCACCATGGTGAAAAAGTATTTTGAATAAGCGTGAATGATAAACTGTAGAACGTATTGGTAGAAAGAATAATGCCAGCCAACGGAAGATCGCGTATCGAAGATACAAGAGGGGAAGTGCTGTAGCAATCAATGTCAATCATGACAAGACAATTTTATTGATTTGAATAATTTATTGTTAATTCTTAGGAATGTTACAAAACGTAACTTTTCTTAAAAATTAATTGACTTGGCCGAATACAGCTCAAAGCGCTTATTTAAAGCGTTTCAACGATACATTAATATTTTAGCCTCAACAAAATAAATCTTAATAAATCTGTTCGTGGCTTTCCAACGATACTACAAATTTTAACCGAACGGTATTGTTATTTAAAAGGAAAATAGTTACTTTTAGCAGGCTCATTTGTTTGTTCAGGTAGAAGTAGAGACTGGACGAGAACTGACATTCGCTCATTTGACAAGGCTGTCTTTATCAATAGTACAGGGGTTGATCAAGAAAGGTGTTACTCAGGAGTCATTAGTATTATTAGTCACATTCAACTCACAAGAAGCACACATATTGTTCTTAGCTTGTATCTTACTAGGAGCGACGGTTTCTGTTTTAGACCCTTCTCTCACACCAGGTAAGATAGTAAAATAAAATGCAAAGTTGATAAATTATGAAAAAATTCTTCTTTAATTTAAAAGTAGACTTAGGAAATTAAACACTTCTTTCTTACAATAGTACATTAAACTATAACTAGACCTTTTATTGAAGTTTTTCTTAATTTTGTACTTTTAAGGATGCAGCATGATTGTTTTAGTGCGGATAATTTATATTAATCAATAGCATAGAGACATGCAACTCAAAACCTTTTGAACCTTCCAATTGAAGCAAAACCACTCTGCTACTAAAATTACTTATTTTATTATTTACTTATTTATTATTTTATTTTTCGAACAGTACAATTAAATTATAATATGTATTCATAACGTTTTTTTTCAGACGAGATGTGTCATATATTCGATATAGTAAAACCAGATATAATATACAGTGAGGGTGGTAAGACATTAAAAAAAGTAGAAGCGGCCTTAGCAATACTAGACATGGATACTGTTATCATTGTATCCGGTAAAAGTCAACAAGTATACTTTTCTTTCAATGTAAGTCAATCTTTATAACTTGTTTAGATTGATTTAATAGCTGTATTCTTAACCGTTTATTTCACTATTTCTCATAGGTTTAGTCTAAGTAATGAGCTGCGGACTATGACCGCATTATTTATATTAAATTAAATCATTATTTTCATTTAAATATAACACGGTAAATGTTTTGGTAATACCCATGATCGCTCTTTATCTTTGAAAGATAAAGTCCTACACAACAACATTCTGAGTTCCTTTCTTCTAAAATTCCAATTAACAGCTAAATGCGTTTTTCAGAATTTGATAGAGCCGACAGATCCAGAATTCATGCCAAAGATAGAAAACCCAATGAAGCACACTGTTATGGTTTTATTTACAAGTGGTACATCAGGATTACCTAAAGGAGTTCGCATACCCGATATTTATTTCCTCTATATTTTTAAAGTTATGCAGCAAGTGTAAGTAACAATTTTAGTAAGTTCATTATTTGTAACAAAAATAAACTTTTTCCTCAAGAAATTCGTCATAAAATAGAAAGCCGAAAAGTAATAGGACATAGTTTCGTTCTTTCAAAAATAAATTTGATTCGAAGATAAAAAAATCAGGTGCGGGTTACCTCGGAACATTTTCTCAATATATTGAATTTGTAAAGTTTAACCTCACTAATACAGGAATTACCTAATTATTATTGGTGATTCCTCTTGTCCTAAGAGAGGAAAAAGATCAATCTTATTCCAAGCAGCCACCCATCCAGGTACTGACCTCGCTCGGTGCAGCTTAACATTAGTGATCCGACAAATACCGTAGTATACAGTGCATGTACACACGTGCCAAATGTCAACACTTTATTAAACAATTTTTTGATTTATTTAAAAAAAAAATATTTGAAAAATGCTGTAAATGTAATGAAACTTAGCGTTGGTATTTTATAGGACATTAGTGCAAAATTTCAAATTGATTCGGGTGATATAATTGTTTTTTAAATTTTAAGTATTTATTTAACTCTTATCTTACTATTAATATATGAATCAATATCATTAACAGGATGGGAAGCTCTCATAATGACGAAGACGCCCCACAATTAATAGAACTAGCTACAAGCCCCTTATTTTGGATCAGTGGAGTTATTACTTTATTAACTAGTATAATGAGTGGATCAAAACGTATCTTCTTCAGAGGTGTCGCTAAAGAAGAGGTTCTCCTTAGCACTATTCAAAATTTTAAGGTTGGTAATTAATAAAGTAACATTATAGTCCCGAAGCTGGTTTGAAAAGGGGACATCACACATTTTCTAAAATGAAATAATATTAAATAAAATATGTATTTAATAAAATATTAAGAACATTTGTCCTCTGTTATTATTAATAGTCGTGACAGTGTTAAAGAAAGATTTTTAGTCTAAGAAAGGTTACTCCAACTGTTTTTTTACTCCAAGTTTCACCAGATAGTTAAATAAGTTTAACTAACTTATTTTGAGTTGTGAGGATACAAGTAATTTTATTAGAGCAAAACTCTACTATACTCTACTACCATTTTTCACTTCATTTTTCGATAACTCTGATAACTTATTCAAATGAAGGATTCAATTTTGCTGGGCTTGCTGTGGTCATTAGACCTATTGCGTTAACTGAAAATTTTAAAAAGTCTCTAGTGTTTTTTACATTAAATGTCGTTAATTCTAGTTATTTAATTTTTAAATTCTTTCTTTGGTGAGTGCTGATACAACTGTTCTGAAAGAGCAAAACGTTTCATTCTCCCTATTCTCATTTATATCAGGTACCAACGTCTTAAATCATCGGGAGTTGTTAAATTCATAAACCAACCGATCTCCTCAAACACATGAGAGTGCTATAACTTCCGGGTAAATTTGACCAAATTTTTTCTTTCATTAGACTTTAACAGTTTCACCAATAGTAACAACTTTCAGCTAACTGTTTAAAAAGGGTAGATTTAAATCGCGTTATAGTATTTCATGCGCGTTTAATAATTTTGTGCCTCTGTTCCAGGCAAATTCATGGTTTACATCACCAACTGTTCTAAAGAAACTAGCAATATTCAAAAAAGCACCTCTTTATAATTTAAGCAGTCTTCGAGCAGTATCGGTAGGAGGAGCGTCACTAAGTGCTGACGCTCAAATCAAAATTATGAGAGAATTGTTTAGAAACAAAACGCCAGTACTTCAAACTTACGGTGAGTTCGATCATTCGTAATTGGAACATTAGGTTAGGTGTGGATCTTATAAAATAAGAACAAAAGATACTTAATAGCAACTTGTTCCTAAAAAATGTTGAATGGAAAGTTGAAAGAATGTAACAACTCCGGATTAACATACATCTTATCATGTGGCATGAAATTACCCTCTTCATATTTAATTTATTTCTATATACTCCAAGCACTGTTAACGTTGTATTTAGGGTCTTATTTAACAAATTTATTATTGGTCTGTTTAATAATTAATACATTTTGTTTAATTTACAAAAAAATTACCAACAGACGTTTCGCCTGCCAAAGCCAACCATCTTCAGTGATAAACAATGAAAAAATATATTTGATCTATTTTTTTATCAATATATTAAAAAGGCGAAACGTCTGTTGTTAATTTTTATGTAAACTAAATAAAATATTTTAAAGGACTGAAGTTTTCATTAATCACCAAGAATTTAAGGTCTTATGTTTTTCCAAAAACCTAGTTAGCCAAGATTCAAATATTTTAACGAGAACCTTTCAATTGGGAGGCTTTTGTAAATAACCTGTAATATAAAAGCCCTATTTCTCGCCTAAAAATCTTAGGGTATACCCATTCTTCAGATTATAGAGAATTTAACTCGAAATATTCAGGCAAACGGCCTACGCGGTGAGCCTTAAATCGTTTAGAGTGTGGGTAATCAGCTTCTAGTCAGCTGCTATAGGCATTGTTCACTAGGGCAGGCCGTGAAAACGATTTAACCCTTAAATTGTAAGTGAAAATAGTATTAATGCTACGTTCTTTGTCTGTACGGACAACATTCAATGTTGGTTGTTTTGTCATAGTCGCTTTTTATATAGGACACATCGAGCTAAAGTTTAGTCCAGATAATTTTTTTACAGGAATGACTGAGGTTGGAATAGCAATTACATCACTACTAGGAGTAAAACCAGGTTCTTGTGGAAGAGTATTACCTGGAATTCAATTTAGGGTAAATTATTATTTCGTTATACTATTTTATAAGAGAGTATAGAGAAGTAGAAAGGATAAGTTATAGTATAGGTAAAGACAAGGATAAGTTATTAATCAACATGAAAATATTCCGCTTGAGCGTGTTTATGGGTGTAGTCATGATATTAATTTTCATATAAAAACAATCTCTTTTGAACCAAATAGCCGAGAAAATTTTATTAATAGATATTTTGAATATTTCTCCTTCAAATATGAATAAGCCAAAATGTCCAAACAAATGAAAGGAAATTTCATACCTCTTTAAAAGGATTAATTAGAAATTTTAACCAGAGCATTAAACAATAAACATTGGACTGTTGTAGATAATAGATACTGAGTCGGGTGAATCTTTAGGAGTAAACTGTGAAGGAGAACTGTGCTTTAAAGCTGCTCATTTTATGCTGGGATACTTTAACAACGCAGAAGCAACCCAAGAAGTATATGACGACGAGGGCTGGTTTCATACAGGAGATATAGCTTACTATGACGAAGAAGGTTTTATCTACATTGTTGATAGATTAAAAGAACTTATCAAGTATAGAGTGTATCAGGTAAAATAATATTTCTTAGATTAAACATAATGTACATGTAATACACCATAACATATATAATATACATAATACTTCTTCAAATGATTTCAAATCAAAATCAGTATCGCGTTTACAGTAAAATTACCTTTCGCATCGTTCGTTTTGCAAAGAACAAAGTATAGAAAATTTATCTTCACATCAAACAGCTTCCATGAAGACTTTTTAAAAATTAATAGATGAAAATAAAGTAATTGTACTAAGGAAATGCAAAAGAAAGACTATGAGATCACAGATGACACGTTTTGACACTTCTGAACCGTACGAAAATATAACTGAATGTTATTATGTGGTTCAGAATTCTTAATATCACAACTTATTAGCAATATTCCCTATGGTAGAACTTTAAAGTAGCAAACAAATTTCCACTATTAATTATTTTTAGTAGTAAGAGAACTGAGTATTCGATGAGTGCAAAGCACAGTACTTCTAATCAATAAAGTCTTGATAGGCCAATTGATATCATCGGCGAACTGTCAAAGCAGTTTTTCATTCTTAGTCATCAAATTTAAATCATTTTTATTCTTAATAGAAAATATTAATCCTCACTTTATTTAGCTTAGACATTAAATGTAGCGCCTGACATGGGAGGTTCGATATGAATACAGGCGCTCCAACATTTACGTTTTTAATCAAATTATGTCTATTATTCTCTTGTATATTATACTTACAGTTTTCGGAAAATTTAAAATACACTAAACGCCTGTTTATGCCATTATCAGTTGATTGCTTGGACAACCAAGACTATAATACCTATAATTCTGCTAATAACGTTTATGTATTATGTATAGGGGCAAAGCACACAAAAGACTATAATTTATCATATATTTGTCGTAGAGAGAATCGTGAATGGTCAGATCACCTTATTAATGCTCAGTGAATCTTAAATATCTGATTACTGGCTTCGGCGCTCTTGTCTTCTAAGAAAAGTACATTTCTTAGAAGCCATATTTGCTAGACGATTAAACATGTGATTTTCATCTCTCTCTCTCTCTCTCTCTCTCTCTCTCTCTCTCTCGTCACCAATTAAGTCTAATTATAGATAGATTTTACTTATGCTACCAGTAGTACCAGTTTCGGCGATAATACCATTTACAAAACCAGAGAGATATTATGCTTCATGCCTGAAGTGAGTAGTTAACGGCGCTTTTAAAGGCCAATTCTCGATTGGCATACTTGAATTTTTCAGATTGCTCCGGCTGAAGTAGAAAGTGTACTTCTTTCTCACCCTGCTGTCAGAGATTGTGCAGTTATTGGAATACCGGATCCATTAGATGGAGAACATCCAGCTGCTTTTGTAGTCAGACAAGAGCAGGTTACAGAAACTCAATTACTTGACTTTGTATCACGTGAGTATCTTAGCTTTATTCCTGTAATACTTCTAAGACCTCATATCTTTGTTATTTTATCACTGTGGCTTTATGGCAGCCAAGAACAATTAAATTCTCTAGAACAAGATTTTATAAGGGCTTAAGCAAACTTTTCCAGTAGTTTCAGTTAGTAAATGGTACGAATAAGATACAGATGGTCATTGCTTACTTTCTCTACGAGAGATAGGAGTCAAATTTCTTGACTTAAAAACTATCTATCTGCAATGAAGGATGTAATTAGGATGTTCAACCATCATAGCGAGAAGCAGATGAGAATAAGATAGCGTAGTGTAGTGACTGGGCATTATTTTGGGGATGGTTTTTGGAGAAAGGAACATACACTTTGGCTCACTTAGCAGTTAGTACCACTGCATTTTCACTACTATTAAGTGATAAAAAAACAATACTATTCTCAAATAAAAAACAATCTTCACGAGGAATAGAAATTTAGCTAATGTATGAATAGTAATTTATTTTTTTTTTAAAAAGTGTTTTATTTGTTTGCATTAGTATTTATTTTTTTTTTAGAGCGAGTATCAGAGCACAAATTATTGCGCGGAGGAATACTTTTTATTGATTCTATACCGTATACATCTACAGGGAAGAAGAAAAGACGTTTGCTCAAAACAAAACTAATCGCAGGATTGAACGCTGTTATGTAATCTATTTACTCGCTTAGTTGTAATATAGCACCTTTCGCAACTAGCAAAGAAAACAGTAGTTCGACTGTGAGTAAAGAATGCGGCCAGAGCAACAGGATTCTGGTAATACACGAGCTATTTAAAATACTGTATCTA
The DNA here is from genome assembly GCA_018340805.1 of Microvelia longipes. Lineage (NCBI taxonomy): Eukaryota > Metazoa > Arthropoda > Insecta > Hemiptera > Veliidae > Microvelia > Microvelia longipes. The sequence goes on along the minus strand of JACMZG010001911.1, from coordinate 53,359,893 downwards.
CTTGTTGCTTCATGAGGCCTTATCTGTCATTTAATTACGATTGCTAAAATTAACAATATCATAAGTCAAATGACAGTTCTTAAATGCATTATGACATAAAAAGATAAATTAATCGATACCTTGAAATCACCAAGGAAAAAAACAAAAAACGCAATGAATGTATTTTTAATCAATCATTTAGCGGCAAGTGTATACAAAATTCATTTTGTGTAAACCGAAGAAATATTGTACATAAAATTTTATATAAATTTCCCCTAACTAATAAAGTACGGTTTTATTTTAAGATCATATTTGTTGCAGATTCATCGAAGGATTATTTTTTTATGGTATTTTGAATAGGTTGGTACTGTCGGGAAGTTTGCAATACAGTAAGTGGACAAAGTTTCGATGATTCAACCTGGCATTTGCCTGGTTGGAAAAAAACTCAATTAGGATAATCAGACACGCGAGTCATAAGTATAAAGGTTATATTATTTATGTACTCATATTCGGGACTTTAAATGTTTAGCTTTGGTCTCTATTTTTTCTCAGGCTATGGGGAACAGATTATTTTTGCAATAAGAAATCCATTAACCTATGGGTCTTGATGATTATTAATATTTTCAATGATAGAGCACGTATTAAAAATTGCGTTGACATTACCTACATTGCCTTTTTTAAATTTTCAGTCGAAAATATAATTACTATAACTTTGCGTTAAACGAATTGTGAATTGAAATAACTTAATGTTTAATAAAATTTTTTTTTTTTTTTTTTGAAATCCATTAACCTATGGGTCTTGATGATTATTAATATTTCAATGATAGAGCACGTATTAAAATTGCGTTGACATTACCTACATTGCCTTTTTTAAATTTTCAGTCGAAAATATAATTACTATAACTTTGCGTTAAACGAATTGTGAATTGAAATAACTTAATGTTTAATAAAATTTTACTTTTTGTTTTTGAAATCCATTAACCTATGGGTCTTGATGATTATTAATATTTTCAATGATAGAGCACGTATTAAAAATTGCGTTGACATTACCTACATAGCCTTTTTTAAATTTTCAGTCGAAAATATAATTACTATAACTTTGCGTTAAACGAATTGTGAATTGAAATAACTTAATGTTTAATAAAATTTTACTTTTTGTTAAAATTTCTATTTGTACATTCGTTTTATTTTATCTGTAGTCTTGGTAATGCCATAAAACCGTGTGTGATTAAATTTAGGTTGGAGTATGATATGGTATGATATGCGATGGGACTCAATCGCAAAATCAAAACAAATAAATTTCCCGTCAACTTTTTATTTTAAAGTAAACAAAGTTTATTTTAAAGATAAGATAAATATAAAAGTTATTATTATTAGTTAAAATAATATTAAAATATTAAAGGTGGGTCCCTTATCATACTATCTACAATAGGGTAAAAGTATTATAAGGAACCCACCCTAAAAGAATATAATACATCGATTCTAGGGTTTGTAAAAAGGTTTTGGGGCTTTTAATAGGAATATATTATGGAGATTAAGGCAATAATTTATTAAATAAGTAGGTTATACTTTAAATGATGGGTGGGGCCCTTATCTATCATACTATCTACAATGGGTTAAGAATGCTATAAGGGGCCCATCCTAGAAGAATATACCCTTATATTATATTCTTATATTATATTATATAAGAGATAATGAACTTAAACTTAAAATATACCCTTTGTCGGGTTTGTAGAAAGGCTCCCATATGTCTGCCATACTCAAAGCCCCAAAGCCATTCTACATAGCCGATAAAGGGAATATTATATTCTTATAGTGTAGGTCCCTTATAATACTCTTTCCCAATTGTATATAGTATGATAAGGGACCCACCCTTTATATAAGGTAAAACCTACTTATTTGATACATTATGCCCTACTCAATCTGCCTTTGAATCTCTTATGACTATTAACATCTGGGCACATAAAAATAAGCAAAAATTAAGCCAATCTAAATCATAATATCTATACATAACAAGAAGACACAACAAAAAATAATTAAATATTACTTTAAATGGATACTTAGAAGTAACTCTAAGCAGCAAATGGGCTTGGAATCAACATATATCCCATATAACATCTAAAGTACTAAGCTATGTATAATATACTTTCCAAATCTACAAAAGTCACATGGGGTATAGGATCGAAAGCACTAAGAGTTATTTATAAAGGAGCTTTGTGCCCAATGTTGGAATATGCTGCACCTGTTTGGGCCGATGGTTTGAAAACTAAAAGAAATATGAGTAAATTCAATTCAGTACAAAGGATCATAGCCATAAGAATTATCAAAAGGTTGTAAAACCATATCCTTTCATGCGGCTTGTGTAATCGCAGGAATTCTACCAATTTGCAAAAAATTAACCCAAAATATATAGAACTCTACAGAATTACACAGGAAATAAATTTACCATACATGACTTTTGACACTTTAGAAAAACAAACATGTTTCAAAAAATGGCCTCATCCAGCAGCAACAAAAAAAATTGGACATTATACATAATCCCCTGGATTAAAATTATGAATTTGCTCTCTACACCGATGGTAGCAAAAGTGAAGATGGAGTTGGCTGTGCTTTTATTGTTAGTTCGGGAGGAAAAGTTACCGACGAGGGAAAGTTTAGATTAAACTCAGAATGTTCTAACTACCAGTCTGAACAACTGGCAATACTTAAATCATTAGAATGTGTAGAAAAACAAAATATAAATGTGGCAAATAAAAAAATTACCATAAAAACAGGTAGCCCAGCTACACTCTTGTCACTAAACAATTATGCCATCAAAACCTCACTAATCCAAGAAATACGAAAAATCTGTAATAACAACATAGGGAATATCGCTATACATTTTTCATGGGTCAAACGCCATTCAGGAATAACTGGTAACGAAAGAGCTGACAAACTCGCTAAAATAGCTGATCAAGACACTAATTTAACTAATTTAATTTTGATGTATAGTAAGGTTGCAGTATCAAGAGTCAAATATATATGTAGACAAAGAGCCATATCAGATTGGTAACTCAAGTGGGAGAGAGCCGACACTGGTAGACTAACGAAAGAATATTTCCCTAATGTAAACAGCAGATTAAAGAAAGGGCCATGGAAAGAAAGCTACGAATTAACCATGGTTATAACAGGACATGGTAAATTAAAAAGTTACCTTAAAAGGTACAATCACATACAATCAGAAATTTGTAGTTGTGAACAGACAAGCCAGCAGACGTCTGACCATGTCCTGTTTTAATTCTTAAAAAAATTTCTCAAGATTATTTTTTTTGTTTACATCCAGTTTTATATACTTTTGGCAAACTGGTTATAAAATATCAACAAAAGAAAAAAATAAAAAAAATAAAAATCAAATGTTTGAAGGAAAAACAAAACAAAATTAATTATAACATAAAAACTAAGAACATTGAAAATGCATGTAGAGTTTGAATAAACGGAGCATGCAGAAAACAGAAATTTCTTTCAAGAAAAAAAAAATATTTTTTTTATTAAAAAAATAAATAAATACAATATATACGTGTAAATGCAACTATTATACTATAAATTGTCTGTATAGACAACATTTTTTTCGATCATCGGGATCAATGTAACATAAACGATGAAAAAAATAAGGTGTCACATTTCCTCTGACTATCTTGCTTCCCTTTCCTATTATAAAGAATGAAAGCAATAAATTATTGAATTCTAAAAATACAACACTGTTAATAAAACTAACAATTTCAGCGAAAACTACCAATTAAAAAGTAATAATATTTTATTTCAATTCTGATTTAACCTTAAGTAATAAAAGTAAAAAATTGATTTAAATCTAAAACAGAAGGTGATGCTATCGTGTTGTTATAAAAATATAGTGCCTAACAATAATATAATAACCGAGTCCGTGACTAAATCACAATATATTTCTATTCTAGGTTTTATTATCCCTAACTAGTCTCTTATTGATTACAGATTTGCATTGCAGAAATCAGTCTACTTATTTTCAGTGAAAATTATCGACTTAATTGTCAGTCAAAGTCCTCATTGGCGAATTATTTTATGGGTTTATTTCATAAGTATTGTTACTTTTTAAACAAAATAATAATGTCATCATTAGCGTTGCTAACGAAAATTCGGCTCAAAACATGACTAGGTGTGACTTTTAAAAGCACCGTGGAGTACTTCACAATAAATAACACCAACAACCACGTCTCTCCACTAAACATTATATATTAAATAAACTGACATGTCAGTTTATTTAATATATAATGTTTAGTGGAGAGACGTGGTTGTTGGTGTTATTTATTATGACTAGGTGTCTTTACTACGGATTCGCATGACTTATATATTAAGATTACGAATAGCATAAACAATGTCAGCAACCTGGACTACAAGGACAGTGTGCGAAACATTGAGCACATGGGAAAAATGGACTATATTAGCAAAATAAAAGAATTTCATAAATGGAAATTATAGGAAAACACATAGCTTTTCTTGATGTGTACACCAACCAACTTTTATACTAAAGTAGGACTTGTTATTTAGTAAAAAGCTTATACATCAAAAACCATAATAAACACTAGCCCGAAATTTAATTGTGGAATTGTACACCTTAAGAACAGTGCCAGCCAAAAAAGTTGCTGTAAACGCTCATCAGCCATTTTATTATCAGGATTAGTTTCAGTTTTATTGATTAAAACATCAAACATAATGTAAACAAATTAATTTTTTTGATTAATTTAATTGAAAATTCGTTTATACTGTGGCAGTTTTCCACTTGTATAAACTAGTAATATGACAAACTAATAACCGTCTACAACCATGTCGACGCTATGCTGCCACAGAGAGGCGCGGGGCTGCACAGCGCCAAAGTGCGAATAAATAAAAAAATCTAGGTAACATGCGTGCTAAATCTTGGGTTAATGACGTCATAAACAAATTATTTTCCGACTAGCACAACTACAGCGGTAGACTGATTTTTGTACAATGGTTTAACTCTCTAGCATAAATGCACTGGGAGCTACGATGATAACACACACACATACATACAGATAGACAACTTGGCGAAAACCACTCAGGAGGCCTTAAAAACGCCCAAAAGGGATAATTCCGATGACATCCCGGATTTGATTTTTTTGCAAACAATACTTTTCCTATATACCTACGGTATAAATGAGAAAAAGTAAAAGAATAAACGTGGCTAGAAGCGACTCGTTTATTCTGAGGTCGATTGTAGCGAAACCGAATAAATACAACCTTAAACTTCTAGGCACCATGACATTCTAACGATAGCGAAACGAGTGCAAAATTGATAAGAAATGTTCTAAGTTACACTGTATCCGAATTTTTCACTAAATAATAATATTTATATAATCTATTCACTAATTTAAACAATTTAATTATAGAAACGAAAAAGATATAACATCTTCTTACAAATTAGGGATTTTAAAGTCATCTGACCGTGCAAATGTATTATCTACTTGTAACAGATTTTCCTACAATGGCTCCAGTATAAAGCAATGAAATTCAAACGCTACAGGCACATGCTAACTTTGTGTGTAAAGCCGCATATATTTCCAATACAATAGGATACACAGTTAATATGTAGATGTACTACATAGATATTTTAGGATGCACGAATCAATTCTTTACAGCTGTTTATTAATTATGAAGCTTTCTAAAGTTATGAATTTCAACAAATAATCGAATTTTTTAATTTAGAACTTTTTACTATGCTCTAATTCAAAACGGTACAAACATATGAAAGTTTTGTCTGTCAAAGATAACTTGACTTTGATGCCAACATTGTTTTATGCTTGTTGTTCATTGTTAGTTGTGATTTTATTTTCTTTTGTTGCATTTTAAGTAAATTACAATAATACAGATAAAAATAAAATATATTACTATTAATATTTAAAACCTTTTTAATAAGCAAAGCAGTAGGAAACCATCGGGTAAGTATTCCTCTAAAGAGAGTAAGTATTTCTCATTTTTCGTAGGAAAATACATTCTCCTCTGATTATTATCCTCTACGGGGTCACTTTGTCATAAGGCGCTTTGTGACAATTTAGCTTAGTCATGATATAATATCATGGTTTTCCGGCTTTAGTCTAGGTTTTTGTGGGCCGTAGGTTGATAAATCTTGTTCAATAAACTCATACCTAAATGGCATGAGATATTGCAATTTGAGAAGGAGCGCCAGGACGTTTTCTCTAATAATAGAACGACCAATCCCGATAGGTAGTTAAGAATACACACAACCAAAGTTTAAAGTTATCTCAAATGAAAAAGTAAGCCTGTCTCTCAAAATTATAACCTTGATCATATATAAAATGAGAAATCATAAATAAAGCCTCATAAATAAAAGACCTTCCCTAACTGTTTCATATGACTAAACTTCTTACGTATTCTCAATAAAACAAATGAATGAAGTATATTCTTATATATTTTAATTAAAAGAAAGCTAATTAAGAAGGTCTTTTATTACAAGAAATAACAATATATGAGTTTGAGTAAGCTATGGCTAATCTGAGGGTTCCTCTCAGCGTCCAGTTTCATGGTCAGTTTTACTTAAGCAGTACCAGTACTTCATACTAATAGCAGAAGTTCCTATGAGTGCTAGAAGAAACGGGAAGTCCCAAAACTTTAGAAAACGACTTTAGAAAACGTTACTTGTACGTCCAACATCCAACAGGACCAGAAAGAGACAAAAACATCAATTAAAACAAAATATCAAGGAATATAGGACACAATGAAAAGCGTACAGGAAAAGAAACCCAAAAGAACTATTACGCCTCTAAAATCGACAAAATATAGAAAATACTCTAAAGAAGAGCACGGTTCACCTAAATCAAAAGTCATAAAAGATCTAAACACAAAATGTAAACAAAAGGTAACACAACAAAGTTGAAATTAGGAGTTTTGCCTCACATACACCAAAACAACAAGCAAATCTAAAATAAATTGCAAAAACCTATAAACCCTAACAGAAAACTAAGGAAAATGCTGCAACGAGATAACCAGACAAAGGTAATTACGCATCTCGTGTCCCAACGAAAAATAAAAGAACCATTAAAATATGGCGGCTAAATATAAATCCTGACTTTTTCATAAACTTTCAACAAAGCCGTAAAAATAAAAGTTAATTAGAAATTTAGTAACAATGTAAACTAATAACGACATACAAAATTTATTTTCAGGAAAAGCAAAACTGAATGTAAATATTAATTTTAAGATCAAAAAGTTTTAACTCTCTATCATAAACACACTGGAGATACGATGATAACAGACACGTTCATACAGCCAGAAATGTTTGTTAAAACTACTTAGGAGGTCTTTTTTAATATTTAAAAAGTATTTGAAACGATCCAAAGAAACATTACTTTTTCCTTAAATCTACAGTATAAAAAGAAGGAAAAGTACTGCTTTGTAGTATATTTAGTACCTTCTCTATCTGTATAAGGGAAGAAAGTAAAAATGGACATAAACAAATAATAGTTAATGATTTTGGTTGAAAAATCATGAACTGTTGTTGATTGTAAATCACATGGCGTATAATGCTCTTGGTTAGACATAAATATAGACCCATTCCATTTCAAGTCAAACGATGGTTGTCAGGCCACCCTCTCCGATTTGCATGATTGTTAATGGGCACCAAGGCAAATATTAGCCTTCAAGGGTTTTGTGTGAAATCACTCAGGAATCGTTCAAAAGCTTTACAAAGTTTCAAATTAAGCCGCTTCAAATACGACTCAATTTGAAAGTTTGTAATGCTTTTGAACGATTCTGGAATGATTTCACACAAAACCTTTGAAGGCTAATATTTGTCTTGGAGCCCGCTAACAATCACTCAAATTTCATCCAAATCGGAGAGGAAAACCTGACAACCATCTTTTGACTTAAAATGGAATGGGTCTATATAATTTTCATTGTATCCATTATATATTCAATTAATGTCATTCGGTAATGACATAATCAAATAATATTTCAATAATATTACTAAAATTTATTAAACTTAGCAAAGAAAAGACTGATAAGAATCAATAACGATTGACATACATAATATTTTCAGGTGAAAATCTAAGAAAACATATTTAACTACGGTTTCATTTCCACATTTCACATAATTATAATTTTTTAATTTAATTTCATAATTTTTACTGTGACTAAAAATAGATAAAACTTAAGTATAAAAGAGATTGATAAGAATTAGTGAACCACAGAAGAAGGTGCTGGTAGGGTAGGGGTAGGGTAGCTATGCGGGCTTACTCTACTCTCTGTTCTGCTACTATTCCCCCTTCAGAATGTTGCCCGGAGTCAGACCCTTTCAGACTTCTACAACACCAGTTCCAATTCAGTCATGTCCTCAGCAAGGCTCAAGCACTTGATAAGGTAACTATTAACTAATATACAAATTTATTTTATTAATTAGTAAAAAAAATATAAAACGTTATTAATACTAATTCTTATACGAGGAAAAAACGTATTTCATATAAAAAAGCAAGTGAATCTTTTCAACTACTACTAATAAATTGTTCTAAAAAATATTGGACCAAAAATTTTATTTGTTTATAATTCTTCGTGTTTATAAATTATTTTTAAAATAAATTCAGATAGTAAATATTAAAAAATAAAATTTACCGGAATGAAAAATAATTTTAAAATGATTAATAATGAAAACATTTTTAAGAACAAAATATGTATATATCTATATATAAGTATACTTTACTATGTGATATCAATAAAATATGCTTTAACGCAAAAATAATCTGTATTTACTTAATTATATTATTATTTTTACTTAATCAATTTACTTTTTGGTGTTTTATTTAGTATTTTTTTCTGCTAGAGTTAATGTTTATGAGAAATTTATGTGTGCTACAGTCTTTGTTAATTTTCTTTTAGGCTATAAATTTTAGGCTAAATGTATTTCATTGCAAGTATAAACAAAAATTTTCTCAAGGAATATTAAATGTCCTTAAATTAATAATTTTATTACTCTTCAAGTTGTGTTGTATCATAGAAAACAAATAAACTTTTTGAAAAAAAAAATAAATTAATAATATTATTTGTATATTAAACGGCAAGAAATTTATATAAATAAAATCCAGCGTCAGTTATTTAAAACATAAATAAAATTATTATAAATAAAATCTTAATAAACGGGTAATAGAATAGTGCATTATTTAAAAAGTAGCAAAAGTGAAATGACAGAATTTTTACAATTTTGACAGAATTTTGTACATATAATTTTATGTACAGAAATGACAGAAGGTTTTCGACTAATAAATTTGAAAATTCACCATGGCAGTAATACTCGTATTAGCGAATTTTCAAATCTAAAACACAAGTATTTAAATATACTTAAAACAAATAAGAATTATTAATATACAAATTCAAAACAATTTTTTGAATATATAAAAAGACCTAAAAAATATTTCAGCTTTCTTTTATGTTGCATTTAAGTGAATATACATTGTAAAACTTCAATAAAACAGATAAAAAAGCATAATTTTAAACAATACTTGTAAACAAAAAAAGATTAAGCTGTACTTAAGAATAAAAGTAAGTCGAAGGAGTAAATAATGAAGAAAGATTTGAAGACATTATCTACTAGTATAGGTCTAGAGATAAAAAGTCAAAGAGTTTTTCTAGTTGATGTGATATCATTAAAATCTCCACGAGATATCGAGTCTCTTGATAAATACCTGTTGAATTTCCAACCCTTTCTTCTTATACTTTAAATGTTCTTTAAATACAAATGCTAGAGAGTTTTAACTTGCTGGCTTATTTTTCCAGGATTAGGTATTATACACTTTTAAATTTATTTAAAGACACTGGATGGTATTAAATAACAACTTCTTACTTCTTTAAATGACTATATTTCGCCTGACCCAGGAATACTCACGTCTACAAACCTAAAATAAATATGATATTATTAATTCATGGACGACTTGTATATAACATCTCAATAAAAATAAATAAATAAGGTACTTACAGAATAAATAATTTAAAATAAGGTTAGTATAATCTAACTTAGTCTACAAATTCTACTTCTACACATAAATCTCAAACCTAAAAAGAAATTGATACAATTTAATTGTGCGAGAGAAACAGTTGTGTCAACTATTCATGTTTTGCAAAACTCGGTAGTATCAAATGATATCTAAAAAGAAATAACGGTTTGAGTTGAAAGAAAGAAATAACGAGTTGAGAGAAACAACCTAAATAATAAAGGTTTGAGATTTATATGTAGAAGTAAAATTTTACGACTAAGTTAGATTATCCTAACGTTATTTTAAATTATTTATTCTGTAAGTACCTTATTTTTATTTTAGCCTCTTATATTTATTTTTATTAAGATGTTATATACAAGTCGTCCATGAATTAATTATATAATTTGTATTTTAGGTTTGTAGACATGAGTATGCCAGGGTCAGGCGAAATATAGTCATTTAAAGAAGTAAGAAGTTGTTATTTCAGTCCTATCCAGTGTCTTTAAATAAATTAAAAATTATATACAATGGTGACGAATACTAATAATATTATTGGTATTATACACTCTTTAGACATGGTTGTCCCATAGATTAAGTTAAGCAGATAACATATAAAGAAATAAAGTTATGTCTAATTTAATTATTTTTGTTACACATGCTTTAGAAACATCATGCTATAGTATGATGCTTGTTTTCCACACAAACAATTGACTAATACACTCTAAAAAAAATCTATTTATGGATCTGATTATTGGTCAATCTATTGATGATTTATTAAACATAAAATAAGAAATTAAAAGAAATATATTAACAATCATTTTCATTGCATAATTATGTATACAAAATGAAACACTGTTTTTGTGATGCGTTAGTTCAATATAATTTATAAGACTAGAAAAGTCAGCTACTCATACAACTTTGTTAATGTTCAACTAAACGTGCTTTCGATAATATATCATATCTTATTCATCAGTACCTAATAAACAAACTGATAAATAAATCCATTTAAATAAATACGACATAAACAATTATTAAATCAGTTAGGCAGTGATGATAATCTATCTGTAAAATTGAAAAGCCGATATCCTTATATCTTCTTGTTTTGCCAATAAAATGGTTTCTATAATCTATTTGGAACGTCAGAGCCTAATGTATCCTCTACTTATACCTTTTAACAGTACTAAGAGTAATGATTGTTAGTTAACTGTCCGACAAAGGGTATAAGAAATCACATTTTACGTGAAATATTATCGACTTCTAATGTAATATTTCCTCTCACAAATGTAATAATACTTACTTATGCACCAAGAAAGTACAGAATGCTATTATTTTCCTGAGCAGTTAGTTGGTTCTTAAGGCGTAATCCAAGGGAATCAAATCATTTAACTCCCGAGGCGAAGCCGAGGTATTTAATTGCGAGGGAAAATAGCATTTTACTCTAAAGGCGCATATAAGTTTTATCTCCAGACATTGACGTCATTTAATTATTGTTATGTTCTTAATTAATACATTTTTGTTATATTTTATTATGTTTTTTAGGTCGGACCCCCTAATAAATTTTGGGAGGGCTGCCCCCAAAAAGTCAATTTTTTTATTTCTCTAAACAACTTAAAACTGATTTTGAGCCAAGAAAACATATTTTTAGTCGCGTCCCCCTTATTAATTTATTGGGATGCCGTCCCTATCAAGTGTTAAACTTCATCGGTCCCTTCTATAAATTTAGAGAAACCACTCCCTTAAAAAATAGATATAATTAGCACCAACACCAATAATAAAAACACTTTTTCTTCCTTGGGAATGAAAAGTGCTTCTTTACTCCCTAAAAACTAGTACTTACTCCCTTACATTAATACACCGTATTAAGAGGGAGATAAACAAATATTAATTTAAAAAAATAATCAATAATTCTCTTTAAGAGTGCAACCCCTAGAAATATCTGAATATAACTAATTCAGTAGCAGAAAAAAAAACTTAAAAAATAAAATACTTTTCATCCATCCACATCTTTCAACTGCGATCTATAAGTTAAACAATTAAAAGTTATGGTAATTAAAAACCAAAAAGGTAAAGATTTATTTGCTCACCTTGCTCTTAATATTGGTAATTTATGATATTTCTATAATCGTAAATTTAAAAGGAGAAAATGCATTATGCATGTCCGACCTTTTCTGGTGTTAAAAGAAAACCCCAAAAGAAATAGAGAAAATAATCAAAAAGTAAAATTCGGCTAAAAGACTACATCTTAGTGGGGAAACACTGAGAAAGGAATCTTCACTTCATTTCATTTTTAGTACATTAAAACTAAATCTTAAAGTACCATAACTTATAATTTTGTCATGGGTACAATTAAGGTGCGACAATTAAGTCAAAGCGCACCATGGTTCTGCAATATGTATTCAATTCATATGTACTTCTGAATTTTTAATTATTAATTAGCACTGATTTCATTCATTATTTGACAGATTTTATGGCCAGGGAAATACTTCATGCTTTAATTGCTGATTGTTACAAGGTAACGCTTCAGTAAAAGGCTTCATATCCCTACCTTAGTTAAATTCAATTATACTTTATCTCATATTTTCCTTTTTTAGAATAATGAATGACACACTTCCCCCTCCCTAACATCCCGTTAATCTCCTCCATTTTTTTAGGCATCGATGGTCACGTTTGTTTAAAAACGAATGGTTATATACTTTCCTTAACTCAAAGGCGGTACTTGAGTTCTGCACAGAGAAGCATTTGAACAACCCAATGCTTACTGGTATCTGATTGCTGATTTTGAAATATTTCTAAGGTTAAGTCAGAAAATGGTACTACACTAATTTAGTTGTTTATAAATGTCTAAAACTTACTTGCCCTAACGCTAAGTATTGTAATACTTACAGCTGTCAACTTTGTTTGTTGTAGTAAATGATACTACGTTACATTAACAGATGGGTTCCAACCCTAAAATCTAAAAGTCAAAAGATACAGAAAGAGAGATGGTTACTAACTTTAATCTAAATGTAAGGATACAAATATAAATATTAATAACTTTAGAAAACTAACCTTCTGGAAGCATTATTCTCGATAAAGATAAAAACGTTTCTTAAATTGCGTTAAGATCCTCATAAGAAGGTTTCTAATAAATTAATGAGAAAATAAGGCTATAAAGCCTATTATTTTAGGCTTTATAAGCCTTTTATAGCCTTTCAGGCAATAAGCTGTTTATTTAAAAGATAAATTAAGAATACTTCATTAACCTATATATATATATATATATATATATATATATATATATATATATATATATATATATATATATATATATATATATAACAATTAAAATAACTTAAAAATGGTTAAAAATATAGAAGAAAAGGATGAGTGGCTCGAGCTTTTGCCGTGCGACTTCGTCAGGAGTATAGTACACGTACTCAAAGTGCGCACGTACTTGCGTAGGTGCTACACTCCTGACGAAGCCGCACGGCGAAAGCTCGAGCCACTCATCCTTTCCTTCTATATTTTTAACCATCTTTAAGTTATTTTAATTGTTGTTTATAATCTTATGATTTGTTTTTCTATTTTTTATTGTTTGTTATATATATATATAATATATATATATATATATATATATATATATATATATATATATAAACTTCCGTACTTAATACAATCAAATGCCAAATTAAATCTAATCTACAAAATATAATTTTTATATTTTCGTTATTATTATTATTAAGTCAACATAAACAGTAAAAAAGGATTAATAATCTCTTGCATCATAAAAGATTCAAACTAGTATTTTGCGACAGGTGTTTTATATTTAAGTTAGAACATATTTCCCCTCCCGACTTTGTCTCATATTACTGAAGCAGAAGAAAAGAATATTTGTTTATTTATTTATTTATCGTTTTTAAAAAGCGAAGGATATTTTAAAATAAATGGTATCAATTTCTCCCTTCCACTTTTGTAATCAATTTAGAAAAAAAATCGCAGTGGCGGAAAATCCACTAAACCTCGATAAAACATTTAGAGTAAATTTAATACACAAAAGAAACAGTTACGTATAAAAGTATATATTGAAAAAAATTGGAGGGATTTTATCAAGAGAGTGGAAAACACAAACTCCAGCCTAGCTTGTATAAAATAATGGTAATTTACAACAATGGTTTCTTTTTATTGTAAATATTATTCTTTGGTGTTGTGAGTAAGAATAAAGAAGCAGAAGAGAATGTTTTACCTAGAATAGAATTAGGTATAGAATTATTTTCAGATATTAGAGGTAAATATGTTCTATATTGTTTATTTACTATGAATTATTAACTAAGAACTCGCAAATATTTAAAGTCAAATAAATGTAAAGAATTAAACTTAGTTCTTGATTTATAAGATCAACTTGAGAATTAAGTTGCATAATTTATATTTTGTTAACTTGATCCAGTACCAAGTACGTGTACGTACATTAATGAGATTAAAGGAATCGAAAGTATAAAATTCACTCTTTCCTGCATTCCTTTGCAACAAAAATGGTTAGATATATTTTTTAACTGAACAATTCAGGCGCGGAAGTCTTCAAGCCGGCAAGTTTACTGAGTAATAAAAATTTGTCCGACTTGCAAAACTCCACAACAGAATTATTTTTATGTTATTAACCAAACCATCAGGCAAAATAGGCCTAAAAAATGTGACTAAAAAATGACCAAATTATGATGGAAAAGCATAGTATGCCTATCCAGAATGGAGCCCTTTATATGAATACGCTCACTCAAGATTTTAGAAATTTGCACGAATTCCATTTTTTTACAATAAGTGGTTCCCAGTCGATCCTGTGCAAAATATGAAGAAAGTTTTTTTAAAGCTGATAAAATTTCCTATAAAACGAGTAATTTTTTTATTAAAATCGGATTACATCTAATGTTATAGCATTTGTTAAATGACCGAAAATGCGTATTTATATGAAGGGTTCCAGTCTGGATAGGTAGACTATATTTTTTCTTCATAATTTAAAGTACATTTGCAGAAAAGTTTAGTTTGAAGTACAAAATGGATCAAATTTTTTCACGTCCAACTCAAAGAGTATAATTATTTTTTACTATTTTTATGTACTTATAAAGTCATGTCTGTAGTATAATGGAATACATACAAGGTGTTTCACTAAAAAGTCTCTATATATTTTTTTATCAAAGAAACTATCAAAGATATCGAAATGCAGTGAATTAAGAGTTAGTTTATTTGATTCAGATGTTTTTCTTATTTGCAAAAGCTACAAAAATGAATAATAATAGTAAAAACTGCATCAAAATTATAATTATCATTATTAGATTGAATAAAAACAAAAAAAACTAATTTCCTGAATTTTTATCTTTATGACCTCAATTTGCTCAAAGTTGCATGTGGCAAGGCTTTTTTTTGCTATTATTACTATGTTATTTTTTACACAAATTCTCAATTTTAAGGTGCCGGTTTTTATATTAGCCTATTCCTTTATTTATAAGAAAATAAAAACGATTACAATTTTATATGAAAAGAGAGATAAACGTTAATTTCTGGTCATTTCTTTCCATTGTTTGCACACATCGTTATTTTTTATTTCAATGTTAAAACTTACCAAATAGAGAGTTTTCAAAACAAAATTTTTATTACATAAAATAAAATAGGCTGTAACAAAAATGAAAGGAAGAAATAATATCATACAGTCATACAAAACCAATGAATTTACTAAATATTAATTATGAAAAATGTTAATAAAATAATACTGTCAAAATGATCGCCGGTACCAAGATTAAAACTTAGAAAATAATATTCTTACCTGAGATTTAAGGTTGACTAAGAAAGGTTTTATCGTTTCCGGACCGGTTTCGTTCGATTCAGCGTCCCAAAATACATAAGGCACCTTCTTCACGGCGAAAAACGTTGAACCCTTAATTTTACAGATTTAATTCAAAATTTTGTCACAGGTTAGTGAAATTTGCCATTTTTTCAAGAAAATTCCCTATAAGACAGGTTTACACTCATTACTGTTGCCTTTTATACATTGACACAGATAGGTTCATTTAAGGGCATCACAGATGCTGAATAACTATTTTAGCATTCAGTATAAATATGTTATTAAAGTAGTACAAAATATGTTATTGTAGTCTGAAAACTATGACATCTTCAGGCGATCAAAACTAGACACTAAGTTATATTTTTGGTAATTTCAACTACCATGAAAGACAGCATGATAATAACCACACAGAACGGATAAATATAATGAAACTTTGGTTTCGCATTGTTAGGAAGAACATAATACTTTTGCTTACAACTACGGCAGTACGGAAGGAAAAGTAAAAATGTTAATAAGTAAATTTGAAACAACTAATTATCAAGGAAATATGACCAGACATTGTAGTATATTTTCATCAAAGAACTTATGGAAACTCTAAAAGCCCTGAAAAGCCTAGTAGTGGTAGGATCCTTGGTAACTTAGAAACCCTTTATGTTTGCCCGTCTCAGGTATGCGGTTAAACGAAATACTTTTAAGCATTATAATGGTATAAAACTTTTAAATTCTTAAATACTGACGGCATTTTAAATAAACTAAAACAGTTTCAGTTTAATTTAAAAAATAAACCACAACTAGTTCTATTCTTATGTTTTAATTGATAATACTTGTCAAATTTATTTATGATTTTCGCTATACCTAGAGCTTTACAATCCAAGTATGTTTCGTGCTAACTAATTATTTTTATATAAATTTTCAATAATTTATTTTATAGTTCATTAAAGAAAAAGGGACATTTATTTTTTATTATTTAGGAAATTTTAATTTTAACTTAACTGATTAATTTTTATTTTAACTTTTAAGTTCTTTAAGCACCATAAATACTTATAGAAAATTCACCTAGCGATAACCTAACTAAAGTGGGGGCTTTCATATGTACTTCGCAAACAAATAATAAATGTTGAACCAATTTTATCCTTTTAATCTTAATAATAATAATAATAATAATAATATATATTTATATATATATATATTAATATTATTATATTATATATAATATATTTATATTATTAATATTGTTATATATCAATATATATTATCATTATATATATTATATTAATATATATATATATTATTTTAATATTATATATATATATATATTATATATATATATATATATATATATATATATATATATATATATATATATATATATATATATATATATATATAATTAAAAAAATCTACCCTTAAATAATTAATTTTTGCAACTATTCTACATTACCAAATTAACGTTAGTGAAAGCTTGACTACAAAACATGTTTACATATTTTTCATTAAAAAAATAAATAATTATGAGTTAGCTGCTAAAAATACAACATAATAATTAGAAAAATGGGAAGACGAAGAAGAAGGGAAGAATTCTATTAAATATCTTAATTGACTACTACGTTGGACGTCACCCCATCTGCTCATCCTAAAGCTTCTTCTTAAATATTCTTCTTCTTTTAAAGAAAATATAGAAATTGAAGCTTAGTTCAATACAATTAACTTTGTGAGCTATAATCTAACGATTTAGGAATAACATTTAATAGTGTATTAGAGAAGTATCGCCTCATTCTAGCGGCCAAGGAATCAAGGCTCATGCCATAATTATTTGATTTTGTTTTACAAAAAGCATTTTAGTGCCATAATATTTTGACGTCAATTATTGATTTTTTGAAAGCTTTCAATTTCATTAATTTTATGTTTTTATCAGGGTCAGAGACTTCGCTAAAAAACAAACTTTAAAACGCTATACCACGTACTGACTGAATCAGTTTTAAACTACTGCATCCTAGCTTAAGAAAGTGCTGCGAGCACTTACCTTAAAGATGTGGAATTCGCTCAAAAAATTGCACTTTAAAAACCTGTGTTGTATTCCTCAAAAAAAAACTTTAAAGACTGTACTGTACTACCTGTGGAACATTTATTCAAAAAAGCTGTTATAATAAAATATTTTCAAAATGAAAACAAACAAACACTACACCATACTTACCTGACAAGAACACAACAGACTAACTATGTACTAACACCTTTATGTAAGACTGATAAGAAACAAAAACACCCAGTATACCTAGGACCCCTTTACTACAACCAACAACCTAACTCTCTACAAACTATTCAACATATAAACTCATTTAAAAAAAAAAATCAAAACCTTCTTACAGGACCAATATCTTAACTCACAAGACAAACTAACTACTTGACGCGCAAAACCTACTTACTGGACCAATATCTTAACCCACAAGACTAACTAACTACTTGACTCGCAAAACCTACTTACTGGACCAATATCTTAACTCACAAGACTAACTAACTACTTGACGCGCAAAGCCTACTTACTGGACCAATATCTTAACACACAAGACTAACTAACTACTCGACTCGCAAAACCTACTTACTTTGGACCAATATCTTAAACTCACAAACTAACTAACTACTTGACGCGCAAAACCTACTTACTGGACCAATATCTTAACTCACAAGACTAACTAACTACCCTTGACGCGCAAAACCTACTTACTGGACCAATATCTAACTCACCTAACTAACTACTTGACGCGCAAAGCCTACTTACTGGGACCAATATCTTAACACACAAGAACTAACTAACTACTCGACTCGCAAAACCTACTAACTGGACCAATATCTTAACTCACAAGACTAACTAACTACTTGACTCGCAAAACCTACTTACTGGACCAATATCTTAACTCACAAGACTAACTAACTACTTGACGCGTAAAGTTTACTTACTGGACCAATATCTTAACTCACAAGACTAACTAACTACATGACGCGCAAAACCTACTTACTTGACTAATATCTTAACCCACAAGACTAACTAACTACTTGACGCGCAAAACCTACTTACTGGACCAATATCTTAACCCACAAGACTAACTAACTACTTGACTCGCAAAACCTACTTACTGGACCAATATCTTAACCAGCAATACTAACTAACTACTTGACGCGCAAAACCTACTTACTGGACCAATATCTTAACCCGCAATACTAAGTAACTACTTGACTCGTAAAAAAACTGTCAACTACTCGAATTTATACTTTCTGCAACTAATTAATTCATAAGTAGGAAAAAATAAATAAAATCTATTTATCCATATGTGTATATATGTGTGTATGTGTGAGTGGGTATGTATGTATTAATATATAAATTAATATTGTAATAAAAACAAAAAGAACAAATACAATTCAATAAATATAAGATATTGAGAAGAAACTCGAGGCAGAGCCGTCGCTCTAGATGAGCTTTACATCTGCTGAGGGCTTTTACTAAATTAAAACCATTTGAAAACAACTAAATTTAAATATTAATCATATGTTATCAACATAAAATAAACGTGTTATTTGTATAAATATGTTTGTACATATTATTTTTGGTGGATATAAAGAAATTATTATTATAATTATTATTGACTCACCGATGTTTTCGAAAATTCATGTATACAAAATAATGATCAGATCAATTATCTTATCTGGCACGCGTCCAGTTCTAAGATTACACGATTCGCTAAGTATTATATTATTATTTGCGTTGGTTCAATTTTGATTGAATGATATTGTATACGTTTAAGTAACTTTTCTTTAGAAAATATCGATAATAAGGTAGGCGTCATAGCAGGAGTGTGCCCAATAATCCTTTTCAGAGGTCCTTGATTACGACCAATTACGTTTTGGTATATATATATATATATATATATATATATATATATATATTATATATATATATATATATATATATATATATATATATATATATATATTAGGTACTTTACATATTCTGAAGACGTGTAAAGTAAGTTTAAAGCGGCTAGAATGAGTGTTTAAATATGATAGGGCAAGGAAAAGTTCAGATATACAAGTTCAGGTATGCAACCAACTTTCCTTAGCAAATCTGTGTATTCGAACGTATATTTTTGTTTAACATTGGCGATTGGTCAATGTCAATGTCCGATTACTTGGAGTAATTTTGTATTTTTAGTTAAAAAATTAATGCATATCACTGAATAAGAACATACTATGAAAAAATAGTATGTTCTGTCAATCAGGTTTATAAGAAATTAATAATATTTTCCGTCCAAATTTTTCGGTAATTTGTGTTGATGCACAGATTCAATATTTTTACGAGGTTTTTACTTTAAAATAACCCTTTTATTGTTTTAAAAGTATTTTTTCCTTACATTTACGAAATTCCTTGAGAAAAGTTAAAGTACACGGGATTTATGTAAGTTATACATTTGCCAATACTTATTTAGGTTAATAGGCTCCTATGGGAATTAGAGTCATAGAAAACTACCACTGGGAAAAACAAAAGTAAGAAAAGATCTAACGACTCTTTGATTTCCAGATTTATATTAATCGATAAAAGAAAAGCTGTCGGGTTTTTATTTTGAAGTACTCTTAGGGCAGAATATAAAAATATGAATTCAGAATGAGTAATACTAATTCTATGTTAATAAAATTCTTAAATTAATTTTTAATTGTAATGAAGTCTAATTTTATCATAATTTAACCTCAGAACTATTTCCGTACCACATCGGATTCCCTACGCACATTCGCACTACTTTCGACTCGCTTTGCTCGTCCACAGAATAAAAAAAATTCCAAATGTACTAAAGCAGGTCTATATCACTTCGCTCGTCCATAGACAGTAAATACAGTCTTTTTATTCCCACCAATCCTGGCACTGACCTAACACGATGCTGCTTAACTCTTATAATCTAACAAAAACTATAGATATTCTAGCCGTATTAAACAAAACTAAGTACATTTTTTGTAACGTAAATCAATACTCTTAAACTAAATTTTAACTGAATTAATTTATTTTACAATTTTAAAAATATTAAAATTACAAGACTTATATTAAACTAATATAAGTCTCGAAAGTGGGGACAGCCTCACGGCCATCGCACCACCCTGTGGCCGGATCGCGGCAAATTGGTTGTTGTGCTATATCGTAGTTTGTCATATTACTAGTTTATATTAGTGGCACACTGCCACAATATAAGGGCATTTTCAAATGTGTCCTAACAACATAATAATACATAAAGTTACATACATAGGAGTTACAATAATAAAAGATAAACGCACATCAATACGGACAGACAATTTGTAAAAAAACATTTCAAAATAACAATTGGATAATTCAGGTAAAATATTGGATTTGGATTTTAAGTAAAAACAATAAATGAGGAAAAATGAGGGTATAAATGAGGAAAAGTAAATATTATTGGAACACGCTTATATAAGCACTTCTGCTTATATAAGAAATTTTCTGGTTGACCAAGGTAAATAACAAGCTATATTAAAAGAGGATTATCTGTTATTATTTAAGGAATAATTTGTGGAGTTTACAGATAAAACTAGGAAAAAGATTAAACTAAATAGTTTGTTTAAAGTTTACTCAAAGCATTTCCCGTCATAGTGTGAATTGGCTTTTAGAAATATTAAATTAAAATTTTAGGAAAATCGTTAATTTTCATAAAACCACGAGATGCTAGGGTAGGATCATCAGGGAAACACACTGCCAAGTAATGGCACTAGGTTTCCATTCCATGTTACTTTCAAATTTTAATGCTATTAATATTTATAATATTTTATAACAAACCAAATAAATATTTCAATATTTATTTGATAGATTTTTACTTTTCTTCATATATATCGTAGCTACATAGAATGAGTTACATATAATGAGTCTCGTTTCAATACGGCAGTTTCGTTTTTGTTGCTAAACTAAATAAACGTTTAGCAGCATCGAAAGAGGTCAGTGAATCTAAATAATTTACTACCTGAGAACGAATGAAGCGAGTCCAAAGTAGTGAGAATGAGCAGATCCAATGTCGTGAAACTAAAGGTCCACTTTACCCGATTTTTTTTACAAAAGTGTTCGTAAATACACGATTTTCGTACAATCGATCGGTTATTGGATACCTCAAAACTTTCCCTTCTTAAGTTGTGTTATTACATTTGTCTTTCCACGCTCGTCCTTGGTATGTTAGCCACCCACCGTTTATGGTAGAAAATCGTTAGACTTGCTACGATCTCAGCTACAACATCTTTTAGGTAGGTATAATTTACAGGCCCATGAATGGTTTAGACTTCGAATTGTGACCCAGACCCACTCAAAAGGGTTAAGCAGAATAAGGATTCGTTTAAAATGTACTTCACCTACTTCTTCCTTCCCTTTAAAGGTTACTCAAACAACACTAGTTAAAAAATGATAAGAAATGGGTACTTAATAAACAAAATCGGTCACAGGATATCTCGAAAAGTTCTTAACAACCTCAAACTCGTTTTGCTTTACACAAAACGTACAAAATGCCATTTCTATTTTCAACGTTTTCAACAATTCTATTTTATTTTCTGAATATTTAAGTCATAGGTATGACGGATAAAAATTAGGTATGACAGGTGTAGACAAATATTTACTATATGAACATGCATTATTTATGTTCATGATGCTGATAGCTTAAAATTTAACAAAAAAATAATTTTACTCATGCATGTTCCTCATGTTAAATTTCGTAGTTCTATTTTTTGTCCTAAAAGGCAATTTTATAAAATATTTTATGTAATTTTATATAAAAATTTCATTTTGTCAAATAACAACCTAATTGGTTAACTATAGGTTAACTATAACTAATTTCAACTTTCTAGCATAAACAGAGCGAGAGTCACGTATGAACAAACAGACAGACATCATGATCCCTTTACGACTTCAAATCGCGCTCAACGGGATATTTGTAATAAAATCTCGGTTTTGGATTTTTATGAGTCAACTTCATATCTACAACAGTGGGTACGTTACAGAACCAACCATAATATTTACTGTTATTAAGAAAGCATAAGTAGATATTGTTAGCATTAATCGACACCATACAAACAAACAAAAGTGAGAATAGTTTAACCAGCAAAAAAACCGGTTTAAACCATCACATTTATTCATTTGACACTACCGAGTTTTGGAAAACATAAAAAGTTGACACAATATAATTGTGCGAAAGACATCTAAAAATGAAACAAGCAAACTGCTATGCTTTATCTGGAAACTATTCCATCTTTCGACATTAGTCATTATTACCATCAATAGGG
The DNA here is from genome assembly GCA_018340805.1 of Microvelia longipes. Taxonomy (NCBI): domain Eukaryota; kingdom Metazoa; phylum Arthropoda; class Insecta; order Hemiptera; family Veliidae; genus Microvelia; species Microvelia longipes. Next base: position 53,336,781 of record JACMZG010001911.1, on the reverse strand, counting down.
ACGAAAATGGAACGTCGAAGGATGGAACAGTTCCTGGATGTAGCAGAGCATTTTGCTTCTTTCATTCCTTGGGTGTCTGTGGCACTAACATTTAATAAGGCCAACACATTTCAGTAATAACGCTCTTATATAACATAACCAAGAAGTTATGCAACATGTGAAATATATTTTTTAATGTATTTAAATGTGTTTTAACAAACCAAGTAATGGATTCATTTATTTTTCTTAAAGATTACCTCAAGCGATTTAAAATGTACTTGAATATCTCTATAAAATTAAACAAATGAACAAGTCCTTTCAAAATATGGGAAATACACATAATAAATAAAAAGATTTTCTTTTTCAAAATATTTCATGATAAAAACAATTGTTTAGGTTATACCTGCAAAACTCAAGCAGAACAATTTAAGTTTCAACGAATATTTTACACTCTCCATTTCATTGTGCTCAGTTTTAAAAAAGAAAAATATTAAAAGAATTTTTTTATTGCTATGAAAAAAAAATACGGTGCGAAACAAAAATTTATATTGAAGCGTTCTTGGATAAATTTAATAACGTACACTTTGTTTAATTGAGACGTGTAAATTGACTTATATTTTCCAAAATTTTTTCATTTTTGGAAATCTTTAAATAAAGTTTTAAACTATTGTCAACGACATTAAGAAAACATTCTTGTCAAACTATCTGAAACAGGGTATCTCAATAATCCATTCATTATATAATCTTATTTAAGAAGATCATTTTATGAGGTAATAGTCAGATAAATATAAAAAAAAAAAAAAATTATAGCTTTCGGCCCTTAATTATGCCTCTTTCTTTAAAAATCTTAGAATCTTTGTTTAGAAGTAGGTGTCGTTCTCCGATAGCATACACAGATACCTGTTGTTAGATTAATATATCTATTTTTTTTCTTTTTTATGTGTTATCTGATTCAGTTTGGAATAAAACTACTATTGAAGAAGGCCTAATTTACGACCGAAAGCTCAAATTTTGTGGTTTTTTTTTTATATTTATCTGACAATTACCTCATAAAATTATCTTGTTTTAACTAGTTTGGTGAATAATTTTATATTAGTTTTGTCTTATTTAAGAATATACAGTATAAACTTTAAGCTATATTTAAACTAAATTTACTACAATTTATGATTATTTAATCGGGTCTACGAGCCATGAATCTCGGTCATTTTAAAACATTAGAAGTTTAAATACGATGATAATTTTAGTATTATCAGAGCTTTATGTTTATATGATTAGGAACTATCATCATATATTCATATGATAAGAAACTACCATCATATATTTATATGATAGGGAACTATCATCATAATTTATATGATAGGGAACTATCATCATATATTTATATGATAGGAAACTATCATCATATATTTATATGATAGGGAACTATCATCATACATTTATATGATAGGGAACTATCATCATATATTTATATGATATTTAGTCTTGTTATAAACATTCTAATAAATGAAGAATTTAACTACAATTGGAGGTAAACAATTTTATTAATCTTTGCCTTAAACCCATATAATTATCACTAATCTGGTAATCAATTAAAACAAAAACATGATAAAAAATTGTGTACGGGAACCTCAAAACTATTCTTCATTACATCGGATTCGCTTCGGTCACCCTCCCTACTTTAGACTCACTTCGCTCGTCCTCAGAATATAAAAATCACCCAATTCTTTTCATTCCCCACAGTCTCCCATTTAGGGACTGACAACGCTCGACGCTGCTTAACTTTTATGAGCCAACAAAAATCTTTGATATACTTTGTCGTAATAAAACTAAATTCAGTGTTTTCATTTATTATTTAAAGGTGTACAGTGGTACCGAATTTTAAATCAATTGGATTGTCTTACATTAAAAAAAACTTACATAAGTCATTTGATAAAAAAAGAACTACTGTTGATAATGAGATTGAACTTTGCACATATATTGGACTTATCGAAAATTCTTTTAAACGTTTTATAAATTTACAAAATATTTGTCGAGTTATTATTGCGAGTTAATGACGTTAAAAACAATTATTTTCTGTATAGCTCAACTACACCTAATGATTGATATTTGTACCAAGTTTCAACCCTCTAGCAGAAATATGTTAAAACGGATAATTAAAGTGAAATCCCGGTTTCAAAATTTTTCGTAAACACAATACTTTCCCTATGAATACCTACCTACAGACTGATTTTTGTACAAAATTTCAACTCTACAGCAATACACTGAGAGCTGCAACGATAACAGACACACACACTGACATACTCACACAGACAAAATCACATACAGATAACTTTGAAAAAACCACTTAGAAGCCTTGAAAATACCTAAAACGGATAATTCATGAGACATCCCAGTTTCGGATGTTCGAAAATGTTAAATCTTTGTGCAAACCACTTAGGAGGTCTTAAAATACCTAAAACGATTAAATTTCAATAAAATGCATCACCATGGTCCTAAAGTGTTAATACAAAAAATAATATAGTCACTGGACTCCCTACCTAACATGACGACGAGAAGACATCTGTCGAAAATTCTCAAAATCCCTCCAAATATTTCGTTTCACCTCCAGTAAGTTTTATTATTATATCAGATTGTTATGTTACACTTTTAGTATTATTTCCTATTTAATATATATAATATATATATATATATATATATATATATAATATATAATATATATATATATATATTATATATATATATATATATTTATTTATTTATTTATTTATGTGTGTGTGTTATTCTAGACCATCTAGTGAACACGCTCCTTTCGAACGGACAAATATTTCAAACTAGGTACGACAATTCAACCCGGTTGTTGTGACGTCACCTTAACCCAAACCTTAAGCAAACAATGGATTGTTAAGCACGGAAACACGCATTCCAAATAAATGCGCCAAGCATATGAAACACCATAATTAATATTGTCTCTGGCCTTAATAAATATAGTGGCAGGATGACTATATAGTAAGTAATTTGTAATTAGTCGTTTTCTTAGATTTTTATATTTTACTTAGAACTTAGTAAAATATAAATTTTATTCAATTTCTATTTGATTTAATTTTGTCAGTTTTTAGAGAAAGAGTTGTGTTTAGTGTCCGGATAGCTCTTATCGAATAACTATACAGCTATTATAAAGGCATAAATCAAAATAACGAAAATATTAATAGAATTCTAATTTTATTATTTGGGTTCCGAAATATTCCTTGTGTTCCGAAATGAGTTTTGTTTTCCGAATCCCCTCAACTAATTAGCCTAATAATGCTATATTCATAAAGAAAATGGAAAGGGTTAAGTATGGGATTAAATTATGGAAAATTAGAGAAATCTCAGATCCTAAAGGGAAGACCATTTCAAAGATAAAGCAAAGTAGAATGAAGAGGCAACTGAAGATCTTATTTAGCTTGATTAGGATTGATATGACTTCAATCTAAGTGGCTTTTCACATTTAAAAAAGTTTGAATTAGAAACTTGGAAATTGTTTCAATTTGATTCTCTATTCAAGCGTTTTGAGTGAAACTTGAAGATTTAAAGTCAGATTTGATGGAAAACTCTTGAGAGAAGTGAAGTTTCGTGTTTCAAATGGAGGTTAAGGGATTTGAAATTTTTCTATTGGGATTCAAATTATATGTTTACGTTAGATTTAAATCTTATTGGGAATTGAAGATAAGGATTTAAATAAAATCGATTTATTATTGTTTTGAATAATCTCCTTTAGAATTTGCACCTCCAGTCGGGAGAAAAACAAGGTTTACAGTCAGGCTTTCAGAGAGTAAAGCGTTATTTAACAGCCTGATCCAGTCAAAGGGAGTTAAAATTTAACTCCCTGCTGATAGGCCCAGCCACACCTTAAATTCATCAGCAAATCTTTATTTAGTTGGTTTTGTGAAGATTTAAATTGGCGCAACTGATTTATTTATTTCTTACACGATTCTGTTATCATATGTTTTTTATTAGTTTCTTTGATTCAATTTACAATTCGGTTTTAAGACAATTTGTTTTTAACTTTTGTTAAAATTATTTAAGTAGTGTAGAAATTAAATACAGAAAAGACATATTAGTAATGAAAGAAAAAAATGTAGACATTAAAGAACTATAGTGCATTGCAAAAAGCCAGGGCAGTCAAATAAAATTTGTTACCAAAAAATGGAGACATTAAAGAACTATAGTGCATTGCGAAAAGCCAGGGCAGTCAAATTAGATTTGTTACCAAAAAATGTAGATATTAAAGAACTATAGTGCATTGCGAAAAACCAGGGCAATCAAATTAGATTGTTTACAAAAAAATGTAGACATTAAAGAACTATAGTGCATTGCAAAAAGCCAGGACAATCAAATTAGATTTGTTACCAAAAAAAAAATGTAAAGAAAAGTATGAAAAGATATATTGTATTCCCTCGGCTTTCGCCTTCAGTGGTCAACTTCATTGCACATGGTTATGACGAACATTACTTTCTTAGTACGTAATAAAAATAATATCACTAACTAACAAAATAACTATTACTACATGAGCCTATGTACTTAAAGCTGATCAAAAAACAATAAACAGATTTACTCATAAGATATACAATTTAAAAATAAATGAACTCAATCCGCAATCATATTTTTAAATCTTATCTACTACCAATAGAGAATTCAAAACTTTATTTTTAACCCCGAAATTGGGTTTTTAATCACTATACGGCAAATGACATCCACGTATGATGCTAAAATGATCGAAAAGATCAACAGCGTGATTGGTTTCTGCGGTTATTGTCATAAAAGTTTAGGTCTTCTGGTGATGACCGCGTCTATGTAAATGAAGAATCCTGTGAAAGGAATCTTCAGGTATGTAGGACATCATGGATGAAAACACAATGCTCAAACAAACAAACAGTAACAAACAAAACTGTAAATTTTAGTTTTTTAGGAAAGTGTGTGAAAACATATCATGGGTGAAAACCCATGAATGTCCCTGAATATGCCTCCCACAGTAGAAGTAAAACGTTAGATTCTTCTTCCTCATTGACGTGGTCACCACTAAAGGACCTAAATCTTCTATTATTGAAATGGTTTTTACCGAATCTCTCAAATCATAAAATGCTATTTATCTTTTTTAATAACTACCTAGTTGTCAAATTAACGAATATAGGTGATACTTAAATACTTTAAGAAGTTTAAGTACTAAAATTTTGATAATAAAACAACAAATATTGAAAAAGAATACCAAATGCTTTTCCTTAAGCAGTTATCATATTAAACAAGGTGGACCGATAAACCCCCCCCTCTATGTTTAAGCATGTAAATAGCGGTTAAGAGTTGCCAATAAATATGATTTAAACAAGTTTTCTAGTTATTTTATTGTCCACATAAACCTCTAAGAACTTAACAGAGTCACTGATCTAAGATTCAAAATTAAAATAATAATTATGTCTTCTATATTTCCTTTGTTCAATTTATGGTTTCGTCATTTATACGGTTTACCACAACACACATCTAGAATTAATAAGATTGAGTTAATTGAAGACTCTAACTGTTAAGAAAAAACGAAAAATCATTTGTGAAAATCAGAAATAGAAGAGGTACTAAAACTGACTCGTGTTCTGACATCATACATTTATTATTTTTTAATTGCAGACTTTTAGTAACTTTGAAACTAAAACCACAAATTGACACTAACCTAAATCGAATACGTTAAAATACAATTCATGTCTCATCGGAAGTAGTAGATGTTTTTAGAAATGTTACAGTAATTGTTGTTGATGATATAGCAATACAGCATGCTTGCTTATTGGAGTTATTGCAAAACCAGTATCAAAGCTCGGTTCTTTAAGTTGCACAGTAACTCCTCATTCGTAGCAGATCATTATTTCATATACCGAAGTTTCGCCAAGCTCAGAATTCTAATTTATGTTTTTGGGACTCCTATACCGATTTTGTTATTGTATACCTAATCAAAAATATGGTTTACACACACACACTCTCAATATATATCATATATATTATATATATATTATATATATATATATATATATATATATATATATATTATATATATATATATATATATATATATAATATAAAACTATAATAACTTAAATATTTAAACTAAGGCTAAAGAATAAATAATATAAATAAATTAAATTTGAGCAAAATAAATTAAATAATAAATTAATTGTAATTAATAAAATTAATTAAGTATAAACAATTTAATAAAAATAAAAAAGGCATGGAAATTAACAAGATAAGGTATAATATAGATTAAAAATAAAATGAATAGCATGTATTATAAAATAAGAAGTTGCTCTATACATGTACTATAAATGTATTTATTAAATATAAGGATTGTTAATTAAAAAAAAAAAAAAATATATATATATATATATATATATTATTATAATATCATCATGCTCTATAATACCACAACAACGACATCGATGGCGGAAATGATGTTTTGGCAAGCTCATAATCCTAATTTATGCTTTTGGGTCTCCTAAATCTTTCAAGACATCCCACGGGACAAAATGTCATGTAACAATAAACAATACACTTTAAATTTACATGGGGCGAATTCGTAGTAGGGCATATGCGAGAAGTAGGGTCACGTAGCGTTTACGGGTCTCTGTTTGCCCTAAATGCACTTTAAAAAATGTTGTAAGAAGTAACTATGATTCCCTGAACGTCTAAAAAAACAATTAATATTAATTTTATTTTACAGAGTACTTCATTTGAGGGTCAAAGTATACACAATTATTTTATATAATTTGATTATATTTATTTTAATATTTTTAATTAGCTACTCTAACCGCGATGGTTTAATATTCTTATATAATAAAAAGAGCAAAAATATATCAGATTTAAATAAGATATCTTAAGAAAAAGGTGGGGAGATAAAACCAAGAAAAACTTGTGTGATCAAAGAATGGAAAACCTCTTGACAAGATAAAGTTGAAAGGAAGAGATGCAATGGACTTTCTTCATCGCTAGACTTAAAAACAAAATAAAAAGGTATATTTCTTTCCGTCTCTATTACAGACTTTGCGAAAGTGATATAGTTTTATAAATCAGATAAAATACAGTTTGAAATTTTGATTAGTTTAGAGTAAAAGTATTACTCTGCTTATTTATTACAAAAGAACCAGTCTCAATATCAAAAGAATACAGAAAAACCAATAAGTTGCAATATATTAATATGCAACTAAGTTACTATCTTGTAATTTATTTAAGATCTTGTATTGAATAATTGTTACACAAGTAAATAATGGAAATTACTTGAAGTGTAAATCAAAGATTTATGTTTCTCTTCTCATAGATATTATTTTTTTCGGGCGGCTGTAAAATAGGCACCTTTACATTTAAAAAAAAAATCGGTACGGGGGCAACTTCTCGTCATTTCTCGGAACTTCTCATCACACCGGATTCACTGCGCTCTTCCTCAAAATGTACAAGTCGTTAAATTTATTTTGCATCACGTCCTAATACTCGCTTTGCTCGACCTCAGATAGAAAGTTCATTTCTTTTATTTCCCGCGGTCACCCATCCAGGCACTGACAACGCTCAGTGCCTGGTGCCTTACATCGGGTAAAGGTGACCTTGGAACTTTGTTTTACGGCATCGGATCCGCTACGCTTATCCTCACTACTTTGGGCTCGCTTCACTCCTCTTCAGATAGTAAATTCATTCCTTTTATTTCCCTCGGTCACTCATCCAGGCACTGACCACGCTCGATGCTGCTTAACTTTTATGATCAAACCAAAACCATAGATATATTAGTCGAATTGAAACGAAACATAGTGTACTTCTTTATTGCATAAAGGTATATTACATATGTATACTAGTCGTATTGAAACGAAACGTAAAGTTATATATACACTCAAAAAAAAAAGACCTCCTTCACAGTCTTGTAACATAATGTATTATTATTTGTGTAGAGATAAATCTTTCAATTTTTAAAATGTACAATTATATTTTTTAAACATACACTTGTTTATTTTGAAAGCTAACAGCACTACCTATTTGATGTTTTTTTTTAAAATATTTTATCATTATTGCCCCTCAGCCCTTTTTTCGAACAGTACAATGTAAAACGGCACCTAATCACTTTGTTAGATTTATTTATTCGGGCTTTAATTTAAACTTGGAAACTATAGATAACCTGATGAAACTAAAAATAACGCCTTTAGACTTTCAAAAGAGTTTTTGAGTGAACTTTAATCTATTTAATATAATTTGTACCTCGTATAAATAAATAAAATAAAACAAACATTTATTAAATTAAAGAGCATTACATCTAAATTTCAATCCACTTTAACCAACACAATAAAAAGAACTCAAGTATAAAAACTTAGAAATTTGTAAGTTATTATTTAAAGATAACAATAAATCGTTTTCCTTTTCTTTTATTTCTTGTATAGTTTTTTGGGGCGAGGAAAAGGCAATCACAGAGAGAGAGGCTGAAGAGCCATTAGAGTAAGTAAACATTTCATGAAAAAAACATTTCCTCACCTCGCTTCTCCTCGGGAGTGAAAACCTCAAACCTGGCTTTGCCGACAATCAAACATCTCACAATCAACTCTAAGAAATAAAATAACAACAAAAAATCTTTTCAAAGAAGAAGAAAAAAGAATTTAAGAAAACAACCACCATTTTTTAAAGACGACAAATAGAAAAGACGTACAACTGTCGATATAATATTAAAAGATTGAAATGAATGATGTAACAGTAATTTATTCATTTTTTACCTTGAAAAGAAACGGATTGGGCTATTAAATACGATATTCTTCTTTATTTTAAATTTGGAGTCACCCGGGTGTTGTGGTTAAGGTACGCGCCAATACACAGAATTAATAGACTTTTAAACTTCGAGTTTATTATTTAGTTATGGGTTCAATCCCAGCATGGGCCTCTGGGATTTTATGAGAGGGATAAAAAATCTGCATACCACGTCCTTCAGAAGGAACGTAAAACCGGTGGTCTCGATCTTGTGCGTTGTCTATACATATCCTAAATATACTACACATGAAATAAAAGTAGAACACTATCTTAGAGATCTGGCAGAAAGGCCCAATAACGTGGCTACTTGCTGGTATTACTACCACTCCCCTCCCATATTACTACTACTATCTTAAATTTACTCTCAAATACCGTAATACTGACAACAACTTTAAACATCAACACGAGAAATTTAGTTTGCTCTTAAAATATAGATATCAATAAACTTTTTTGAGGTAAGACTTCAAACTGACTTCTTTGCTAGAATTATTTTTTTTAGCGAGAGAGGAGTTGGGCACATGTCGCTGCCCAAATAGTATTGGTCTGATTTTAGTCTGACACGACACAGCAATTGTGTGAGGGGTAGGAGAATGAAATCAAGTCATACCCTTATAAAACAGCGATATTCCATTAAATTAGATTATAATGATGTGCGCCGATACTTAGTGCTTGGAACGAGTTTTCTATTACAAATAAATGTCAAGAGTCAAAGTTGTCAAAAATAGTATTAAAATTTATGTGAGAGACACTTTGCAGTTCTGACAGGAGTTAGTTACTCTCAGACTACGTCCTTACTTAAGGACATATTCAGACAAAATAAACAACTTCGATGACTGGAAAGATGACAGTGCGTAACCTTAAAATCCTGTAACAACGTTGATAGAACCCATAAAGGACAAACTGTTATATAATATATATATATATATATATACTATATTAATATTATTATATAATATCATCATTCCCCTTTCAGAAAAACCACATTTCCCTTTTACATTAATTTTCCTTTGGACTTGCGCTAAAAATAGTACATATCAGTCAGCAAATAAACATAAATACTATTTGAAAAGAAATACATAATGTTAGTCGGGCGAGACCGATTTTTGAAGAGGTACTATATGTCATGCTAAATAAGTTTTTGTCAAGACCTATATAATGACAACATCTTAGGGATTCATACAAGAAAAATATAGAGTCTACAAGCGCAAAAGACGTATTCCTCGCAAACTAGTAATCAAGTATTTTTAAGTTAATAATAACTTAATATTAAAAACAAATTTATCTTTTACCTTGAGCGTCAAAAAATAAATGGGTTGAAGTTATCAAGATTAATTTCACAGTCATTAAAGCGTCCAATAAGTTGATTTTAAATAAACCTCACAAAAAGGTAAGGGAGGCATTAAATTAAAATATGATTAATAATTCTAAAACGTTGGCTAAGTCGAAGGTATGAAAGATAAGAAGTTATTAAAAGTAAAGATTGAAATAATCTAATGGGTAGGCAATCAGTTTAGTATATAAAAGGGCGAAAATGGCCAATTATTTAATTTTTCAAATAAGGCTCTTTTAATATTAGTGAATTTCCTTTGGGAAAAAATCGCTAATAAGTTATACGTTATAGCGGGAGTCAAACTTCAAATTGTAGTCAAAATTTGTTTTAAAAGTCCCCAACCAAGAAAAATACGTATTTGAAAAATTTGTTCGAAAGATAGCGCGTCTTAGTAGAAATTTTCTAAAAACACACACACACTCATATATATGGGTATCCGGAAAAAAAGTACACGGAGAAAAATACACAGAAAAATTACACGAAAAAGTACAAAGAAAAAAAGTACAGAACAAACCTACACAGGAAAAAAAAGTAAGAAAAAATACAATGAAGAAAGCAAACGGGGAAAAAATACACGGAAAAAACTGAAGGCAAAAAAAAAAAAAAAAAATACACGGAAAAAATACAAAGGAAAAAAACACAAGGGAAAAAAGTACAGATAAAAAAATTACAAGAGGACAAATAAGAAATAAAACAATTATTCAGAATAAAAACGCCGTAAACTTGTAATGCTAATAATTCACTGGATGTATAGATTAAATCTAAAAATCGGTTACGGGGTACCTTGGAACTTTTTCTCGTCACATCGGACAAAAAAATCCGAAACTGGGATGACATCGGCATTATCCGTTTCAGGTGTTTTTAAGATCTCCTGAGTGGTTTTTGCAAAGTGTTGTGTGTATTTGTCTATTAGCAAAGTAGCTTCTAGTGCATATATGCTAGAGAGTTGAAACTTTGTATAAAAATCAGTCTATAGCTGTAGTTGTCCTATAAGGAAAATAATGTTTTTATGACGTCATTAACCCACAATAATGACTCAGTGAAAATATCGATGCGATATGATTGAGATATGACACGCATGTAGACATGAATAAGACTAACATACGTGCTAAGTTTCAACTCATTACCAGTTTACAGTGTATCGACGACCTTAAAAATATTGACAGCTCAGTTTAGGCACCACCGATTCTAAAAAAAATCCCTACAAAAAGGCAGCGGGGAAAAAACTTTGTAAACAAATCAGGTTATGTTACCCGTGTTTTCTTGGCGATGTTTCTACAATTCTTTGGTGTAGTTTTATTATTTAGGAATTATGCAAATGTGGAAAAAAATGAATTGTGAAGGGAATAATAAACACAAGAAGAACCACAACGAGTGAACGAATGCCGGGAAGGAGGTTATTTCCCTACAGGAGTTATGGGAGTAGGGATTTTTTTTTTCTCTTTCAAGAGAGGGGTTGGCAGCGGCTTCTCTGATTGGTCGATCCCCAAAATGCATATGACCTTGGGGATTTTTATACTTGACGATACACTGTATACATTTACGTATTAAATAAGTACACTAAGCTTTAAGAAATAACCACCTCAGACACTGCCAGGCGTCGGGCCCATGCGAGCCCCTCATAAGCGGGCTCTAAAACAATTAAGTACACAATCATTTTAAAATAAAACACAAAAGTAGAAACTCCAATCTTTGATTTAATATTATTTAAAAAATCGAATAAAATTAAATGCAACAGAAAACTATAAAAGACCTAGCGTGGTTGAAGTAAGTAAGAAGTTGAACACTCTAACAGAGAATTATTTTAATTATTAAAAATAAAACTTTATTCAACATTGAAATAACTTGACACAAAAGTTATAATGAGGCTAATTGATTCATGAGGGGTAAAATGATTATTAGAGAAATAATTATTTACAAACACGAAAGAATTCATTTGATATTGCTAGAGACATTACTATTTTAGTTTTTTCAGATCGAATCAAAAGTTCGGCTTATAAAATGATGGAGTGACATGCAAGAGTATCAGGATAGGTAGAGATGGAGCAAGATAGAGTGATGGAGTGACTTGCGAGAGTATCAGGATAGGTAGTGATAGAGGAAGATAGAATGATGGAGTGACTAGCAAGAGTATCAGGATAGGTAGAGATGGAGCAAGATAGAATGATGTAGTGACTAGCAAGAGTATCAGGATAGGTAGTGATAGAGGAAGATAGAATGATGGAGTGACTAGCAAGAGAATCAGGATAGGTAGTGATGGAGAAAGATAGAGTGATGGAGTGACATGCAAGAGTATCAGGATAGGTAGTGATGGAGAAAGATAGAGTGATGAAGTGACTTGCAAGAGTATCAGGATAGGTAGTGATGGAGAAAGATAGAGTGATGGAATGACTTGCAAGAGTATCAGGATAGGTAGTGATGGAGTGACTTGCAGAGTATCAGATAGGTAGTGTGATAGGTGATGGAGTGACTTGCAAGAGTATCAGGATAGGTAGAGATGAGGAGAGATGGAGATGGAGAGAGACAAAACATTTGATATATTTTTATTTATTTGTACATAAACAGATCAGGTCTTTTTACAAGACACAATTAAATATTACAAAAGTCAGATTAACTATTCTTTACATACACAAAATACAAAGATTAGAAGAAGCTAATATTCTCATAAAAACAATATTAGTAAAGAATGAGGCTGTGCCAAGCATTGAGATATTATTACTAGAGGGGCCCTATAGGTTAAATTGTGAAACATCGAAAAAGTAACCTGACTATGACCACCTTCGATTTTAAATACAATCAAATATTCAGTTCAAAATTACAATAAGTTGTATAGGATAATGTTAAAAATACAAATCAAAACATCAACAATGTGCGGGGAGCCAAACTCAATTGATTAAATGTAACCTTAACTCACTCTTGAAGGTGGTTTCAATGAGGTTACACAGAGCCCCTGAGAGTCCCAAAAAGATGTTTCAGGCCTCTCAATGTATTGTGATAGGCTATGCCCCTCTAGTATATATCTCTATGGTGCCAAGTATGATCACAGGTCTTCAATGCATTCGTGAACATGATATAAAAGTAATAACTATATTATTTAATTGAATCCCTTTCTACCGTATTATTTTTTTCTAGACTTTAATTAACCTATTACTATAACATCCTATGTATTTTTACCTAATTTTGCGAGACCGAAGTAATGACACTTTAAGCTTCATACAATTATGACAATCTGAGGACGAGCGAAGCGAGTCCAAAGTTGTAACACTCTAGACATCGGATGACCTCTTTATTCTGACTTCGAACACAGCTAGACTGAAGTAATACCAACTTAACTTAGGCGTAGGAATAACATGACTTTCTGAGAACGAGTTCAGCTAAGATAATATAACTGAAGTTATACTACCTTAAGATATAGATCATTATGACATTCTGCAGAAAAAACGAAGCGAATCCGAAATGATGAGGATGAGCGAAGCAAGTTCCCAAGTACCTCATAACCGATTTTTTACAAATGTATACTCTCTTGTTCTTAAAAAGGAGTATTTAACTTAAGAATAAATATTGGTTATTAATGAATTTCAAGTGCTTACAAAATAATTAGAGCAATACGTTAATGTTACCAATAACATTATTATGATTGGTTCCCAAGATAGTTCCACAAAATATGGTTCTCTTAAGTAAAATGTTTAGTATCAAACTTATGTCGTATGTTAACTTTATCCACAAAGTTTACGAAAGGGGGCACAATCATAATGTCCTGCCGTTGATAATAACAAAACAGGTATCTCTTTTAAACTTAATAGTTTATTTTGAAACTTAGTTTTACTATACTTATAATTTGAATGTATGCAACTTACAAGAAGTCCCAGATACAATAAACAGTAAAATGTTTCATAATACCTTGTTTAATAGGTATTTATTAGACCTCAATTTCAAATCAGGTCAACCCTATAGGTTCCTCAACACTATTTTCCCATGCTGTCAACTGATTTTAGCCGTGAGTCGTACAATAATGTTATAGTTATTTAATTAAAAATATCTTAAAATCTGTCCTTTTAGCGAATTTCCTTTGAAAATTCGCCTAATAGGATAGGCGTCATGGCGGAATTCGAACCTCGGACCACGACACAAATCCGTTTCAGAGGTCCCTTATGACGAAAAAATACTTTTTTTGAAACTTTATATATATATATATATATTATATATATATATATATATATATATATATATATATATATATATTATATATTATATATATATATATATATATATATTATATATATATATATATATATATATATATATATATATATATATTATATATATATATATATATATAATATATATATATATATATATATATATATATATATATATATATATATATATATATATATATATATATATATGTATTTCTAGACACTTTCTTGTAAACACTCTATCTTTCGAACGGATTAATATTTTTTAACCAAACTTGGTACAAAAATCAACCTTCGGGAGGACACGAACCCTATTGAAAACCAGGTTTTTGTGACGTCATTAACCCGGTTTGCTGAGTCAGCGAAATTTTCAAAAAAATCGGCAAAATTCAGGGTTAATATTTTTTGCCGCAAAAAAGGTCAATATTTATGTTTTTTGAGACGCTGAATCGAATGAAACCGGTCCGAAGTCGATACGACCACTATAAGTGACCTAAAAATTGAAAAAACCATTCTAAATTCCCGAAAACCTAAATTTAGGTCGATAAAAATAAATTTCGAGTAGGGTGTCGTTTTCAATGTAATTTTGGGCGCGGAATCGAATGAAACCAGTCCGAAGTCGATAAGACCACTTTAAGTTACTAAAAAGTCGAAAAAACCACAAAAATTATAGAAAACCAAAATTACGGTCGTTGAAAATTAAATATCGAGTAGGGTGTCGTTTTCTATGTTTTTTGGGCCTCTGAGATGAATGCCAGTGGTCCGGAGTCAATGCAACCACTCAAACTCAGGGTACCTGGGTTCACATCCTGGAAGGGTCGATCATTTTTTATCGTTTTTTTACCTAATATAAGTTTACAACTAGGAAATAATTCTGGCGCGGTGGTCCGCATGTCGGGCGAATTTCCTTTGATGCGTGTTTCCGTGCTTTTTATATAAGTTACAACTACTAAATAAATAATTCCGGCGCGGTGGTCCGCTGTCGGGCGAATTTCATTTAGAATACGTGTTTCCGTGCTAAACAACCATTTTCTTGCTTATGCAAGAACCATGCCCATTGCATGGTTCTAGAACCTAAGCAGTTACTCAATTGTCAAGCACTGCTCGTAACTCATTTTGTCTGTATTTTCCAAAGGAAATGCGCTAAAACCTTTAAAGATAACTGACTAAGCTTAAAGATAAGTAACTAAGCTTTAAACTAGTGCAAATAATAGAGCGTACTTCTAATTTTAGAGGCATAGTTTTGTGCAACCAACTGGATAGTTATGCGCATTTCCTTTGGAAAATACAGACAAAATGAGTTACGAGCAGTGCTTGACAATTGAGTAACTGCTTAGGTTCTAGAACCATGCAATGGGCATGGTTCTTGCATAAGCAAGAAAATGGTTGTTTAGCACGGAAACACGTATTCTAAATGAAATTCGCCCGACAGCGGACCACCGCGCCGGAATTATTTATTTAGTAGTTGTAAACTTATATAAAAAGCACGGAAACACGCATCAAAGGAAATTCGCCCGACAGCGGACCACCGCGCCGGAATTATTTATTTAGTAGTTGTAAACTTATATAAAAAGCACGGAAACACGCATCCAAAGGAAATTCGCCCGACATGCGGACCACCGCGCCAGAATTTTTTCTGTTTGAAACTTTACCTTGAAGGATATTTCTATTAATTGTTTCACAAAACTTGCAAACTTTATTAAATATGTATTTGATAAAATCTTATTTAGGAATACTGGATTTATTTATTGTAGTGATTAAAAAAATAAATATTATATTTTCCCACAGAATAATAAAATTCAAACTAAGTCCTCTTTTCGTAATATTTTTCTTTGAAAATTTTGTACTATAAACAATAGCATTAGTATAATCTACAAAAAAAATAATAAAATAAATAAGGAAAAACAGACAACATAATAAAATAAAACCTGAAGCATAAAAATATTTTAAAAATTGAAAATTTAAGTTGTAATCCTTATTATATTAACATTACAAGTGCTTAAAAGTCCATATCCCACTAAATCCTTTTTAATAAAACATTGGAAAATTAATCACATCATAAAAAAAAAAAAAAAACTGAAGAGTAATAAATGCCAAATTATCATTGGAAAATATACTTCAATTTTCAAGTTTTATTGCAAATTTTCAAACAACATGATGCTTGTGAAATTTTAATTGAAAATATTTTCAGATTAAAAATTACCATTTCCAATCAATTATGTATTCTTGATCTAAAACAAATCCTTAAAATGTAAAAATACAATCTTTCTTTAAAAAAAATAGTAATTAAAATCAAACTCAATATACGTTATTATTGAGAAATATTATTTGATTTTTTTAATACCTGAGAAAAAATTAAATATGGTTAATATTTAAGTCTCATTTAAGAAAACTTCTACAGCTTTTTTAATAACTAAAAATTCCCCATAAAAATTCTAAATATTACCAATAAAAGAAAAGAGATTTTTTTTAGATTCTTTGATTTTTCCCCGAATATCCTTTTGAGGTTTCTCTTCTTTTCCCAAGCGGTATATTTGTTTTTCCTATAGCTTTACAAAAGATAAAAGAGAATACGAAAAGGTTTTTTTATAGGCATCAGAAGTAATCGCTTTTTATTGCTTTAAAATAATATGTATTTATGAAATTGAGTAGCGGATTTACAGAAGAAAATCAATTAAATAATTTCGCATTTTACTAATACATATACCTACTCCATTGATTATTGGTCGAAACTTTTGACCAATGGAAATTACGTTACAGCCATATATTATATGACTATACATAAAATTGTAACAGTGGATATAAGGTTTGTAAGCCAATGAAATTAATTAATCACGACTGTATGTACAGATGAATTTAAAAAGCATACTTAATATAAAAAAGTAAAAACTCCTACCTACTTTATCAAGCACGTTTTTCCGTCACCAGATTTATAGTTTGCTTTTAAAACGCAAAATCAAATTTTAACAATTTTCTAAAAATTGTTAAAAAAAACAAATGCATTAGAATAAAATATAAAAGAATTTAAAACCGAGAATATAAAGAATTTTGTCCTAAATAAGACGAGAATTTTTTTTAAAAAACATTGTCTCAGACAACAAGTAGGCCTTATACAGAACATTTTTCATACTACTTCAAAAAGACGACAAGTCACAAGGCCAAAAAATTCCTCACATTTTTCTCTCAGCAGACAAACAAATAAGATGTTCTTATTCAAAAAAATAAAGACAAGCCTATGACCAAATACCGTTTGTTTGAAAGAACAAACAAACATTATACACAGAATAGGTTTCCAATATTATGAAAATACTTGATCCCTTTGAAACAGATTAATTTATTACTTTTCTGTCTGCGAAGAGGTAGAGCTTTGTAACAAAGAAAAATGTTTTTTTCTTCTCATGAAATTTCAATGCTTTTGTACATCAGCCTTATATATTTTTATAATAGCCTAATGTTATATATTTATATTACTTTTCCTCATGTATACCGTTAGGAATGTAGGGAAATTATTGTGTTTGCAAAAAGTCCGAAACTGGGATGTTACCTGAATTATCCGTTTCAAGTGTTTTTAGGGCGTTCTAAGTTGTTCTCACAAAGTTGACTCTCTGTATATGCATGTGATTGTGCGTGTCTGTTATCATTGTAGCTCCCAGTGTATTTTATGCTAGAGAGTTGAACTGTATACAAAAATCAGTCTATAGGTGCAGTTGCGCTACTCGGAAAATAATTTTTTATGACGTCACTAAGCCCAAAAAATGACTCAGCGAATGTTTGAATAATCAATATGAGATTTAACACGCATTTAGCCATGTATTAGACTAACATATGTGCACAGTTTCATTTTATTATCAGCATTAGTTTAATGTTTATCAGATGAGTAGTGTACGTTTTTTTAAAAGAATGTAAAAAATCGGAAATATCCAATTGAGTTGAATTTAATAAAAAATTATACCTGAGCGTAATAAAATGAGTATACTAAGTTCCGTTTCCGTCTAGATGGGCGACCACTAGGAATGAAACGGATGTAATTACTATCTTAAGACGAGCGAAGCGAGTCCAAAAATGTGTGGCACAATATATTAAACGACTTGTACTTACAAAGGAATAGCTAAGCGAGTCCAAAATGTTAGGAGGATGATCATAGCGTATCTGATGTGATAAGAAAAAGTTCCGAGATAACCCGTACCCATTTTTTTATTTTATACGAAGGATGAAAGTCAAATATATCATAGTATACTATATAAAATAATATAAAATATACAATTAATTGAATAATATGGTTAATTTCAAATAATATTATCAACTCTCAAAACATTTTGTTGGTCATGAAAAAAAAACAAGAAATTTAACGGGTTGAAACTTAGTACAAAAATCAATGCTTAGGTTAAATTGTGCTTTCCGAAAAATAGTTTTCGTGACGTCACTAACTTTTATAAATTATTCGGATTAAAAAAAGTTACCAAGCATGAGCCATACATAATACAATTCCACATAAGCCATACATAAGGAAAACAACTGTCCATTGCATCTCATTATCAGCATTAGTTTAATTTTTATTAAATTTTTAATAAATGATTTCGTCCGTTTATTTTCGTCAGATTTAGACAAATCTGGATTCACGTTTTCGTTATCTTCAGCTTATGTAAAGATAAAGCTATGTATGTCAAAGCTATGGGAATGGGTTATGCACACTAACTTCGGGTTGCAACCGGCATATCTCCCTGTCTGACCAGTACCACACTGGACAGAGCAAAAAGTATAACGAGTATATGGGGGGACTAGAGGAATTGATGAGATTGGTAAAAATTAGTATCTGGCGGGCAAGATGAGACTAATGACAATAGAGAAGCTAGTGGGATTAGAGAAAATATACTGGTCAAACTATGAACTTGGTCACAGGTGAAGTTTTGTATAGGGAAGGGTAGAAGTAATAGAAGTCTTCCCTAGAGCAAGGTGTGCATAAACTCTAAGGTTTATCAGTTGAGTAGCATTCGGGAGAGTAGAAATTCTAAAATGACCCCACGGGTCAAGCTAAAAAAATACGGCTGATATATCCACGGTGCTTGTAGAATCAATAATGTTGTCACGAGACCAATTGTCTTCGTGGCTAAATATTTCAAATAAACGGGCAAAAGGCAGAAAAAGGCAAAACAAGTATAACATAAAAATTAATGATATAATTAATTGGAAAAGTATGAGTATTAATTAAATTAATAATTATAAAAAAAACTATTAATAAGAAGGAACAGCTCTTACCTCTATCACGGCCTGGACCAGAGAGAGCGATAATTAAATTTTATCTACCCCTCCTGCTTGTTCCCCCACCACTCACCTTACCGGCTCATCACACACCCCCCGGGGTGCTTGAAAAGTCCGGCTCGGACTTAAGTGTTGGACCAAGAAGGATGGATGCGAGGTAAGAGCAGAAACAAAATTTAAAAAAAAATCACAAAAAGTAACTTTTAACATTTTAACAAAGTATTAACATTTTTTTTTTTTTTTTTTTAACTAAATTTTACAAAAAGAAATGGTTATGAAATTATGAAATTAAAACAATATAATGAAAACAATGTATAAAAGGTAAGTTTTATTACAATAATTTTTTGTATTATTTTTAATATAATATTCTTTTTTGATAATTATAATTATAATTTAGTTCTTTTTTTTTTTCTTTAATTTTTTTGAATTACAGGTCTAAATAAGAAAAACAATGTCTACATCTTAAACCAAACTGCAATAAAGGCAAATAAGAGGTGATCAGGCTCTACTCTGCTCAATTACAGGAAGGAAAAGGTGCATCCATGGAACAATTTTAAGTTTATCAAGTTTAGGTTACATTTAATTTAATGAAGCGCTTCACAAAGTATATATATATGCGTAGTTATAGATTAAGTACAAAGTTTAAGTCCTATATTATACTGTTTATAAAATAAATTTTACATTTGTATAATGTTATTCTAACATTTATTATAACTACAAACATGTATTATAATTACAATATATTATTTTTATACTCATTTGGTTTTAAATATAACATACTTTTACACATTTTTTTTCTCATGACGAAAAATGTTCTATCATAGAAGTAGTTTACATAATATGGAAAATTATAAAAAATAAGAAAAGTTGAAAACAATATAAATTAAAAACAAGATGAAAATGTTCTATCTTATCTAGAATAATACTTTTTAATTCGTTTTACTTGAAATACATCATTTTGGAGTTTTCCATTTTTATAAACTTGAATTGTATAGTTTACATCATTTAGTTTGTTTACAATCTTATAAGGACCCTTATATTTAGGGGAGAGTTTTTTTGAATGTTTAGGAAAAGAATGTTCTTCTAATAATACTAAGTCTCCAGGAGAGAACTGAACGTCCTGTTTAGTCTTGTTGTATTCCTCCTCTTGAAGTTGTTGTGCTTTCCTGATGACAGCAGGCAGTTCTTGTCTTATTTTATTGAGAAGTTGTAACTCGTCTAATACATCATGGTCTGGTATTTTCGGAAGTAACGCCAAATCAGGGATACTAGTTGGATGGTATCCGTGCAGTAGGTAGAAAGGGCTGTATCCTGTACTCGCATGTTTACTAGAGTTATACAGAAAGACAATATGAGGTAAACCTTAGCCCAATTAGTATGGTTTTCATTGACATATGGTATAAGAAGATGAGCCATAGTTTGGTTGAATCGTTCAACAAGTCCTTGAGCTTCAGGATTGTAAGCAGAACTTGTTTTCTGGTCAATTCCAACAGCTTTAGTCAACTGACGAACACTCTCTGCAACAAAATGGCTTCCTCTGTCTGATGAAATGATATTTGGAACTCCAAAATTACAGATTATTTCTTTAAGAAAGGCACAAGTTGTGTCTGCAGTTGCAGTAGATACTGCTTTAGCAACGACGTACTTAGTTGTAGTACATGTAGCAACTATTATGTACGCTTTGCCATATGATTTGCGCAATGGTCCAAAATAATCTAAGATCGCGTGGCTCCAAGGCTGAGTATAAGGAACTGGTAACGGATGCAATAATCCTTGTTTTCTAGTTTTAGAATGTTTATTCTTCTGACATTGGTCACACGATTGAATGTAGTGCTTGATGTCTCTTGCTAAATTTGGCCAATGATATTTTTGCATGACTCTTGACTGAGTTTTGCTAATTCCTAGATGTCCACCACTGGACAAGGAATCGTGATAAGATGATATTACTTCATTTATCATAGAAGCTGGGATAGCAAGAAGTAAATTTCTTTGTCTACCTGGTGAAAAGTGCTTGTAATACAAAACATTATCATTAATAGTGTACTGGCGCGACTTTCTTAAAATGTGTTGTTCTGCATTGTCTGGATCAATAATAGCATCATGTATTGCATGCAAGTAAGGATCTTGCTGTTGCTTACTATGCATGTTTACTAATACGATGTTGTTTAATGATATTATTTTATCATCATTAGATATTCTGGTAGATGGAGGGTATCTTGACAAAGCATCGACAGCTTTCATTTGATTGTTTGTTTTGTGCTTAATTTCAAAGTCGAAGTCAATAAGCTTCATAGATAGCCTGTTAAGACGTGAATTAACGTTTTTGAGTTGGTCGTAATATTTTAAGCTAATATGGTCGTTGTAAATAGTTATTCTTTTACCATATATATATGGTCGCCAAAAGTTCAAACAGTGAACAATTGAAAGAAGCTCAATTTCACTAGTTGTCCATTTTTGCTCTGTTGAGGTTAACTTTCTGCTCAAATAAGCGATAGGATGAAGTTTTCTGTTCTCATCATACTGGCTTAAAATACCGGCAATAGCTGTTTTGGAAGCGTCTGTGTGAATAACAGTCTCTCTGTCTTCGTTGTAGTGATGAAGAACTGGAGGTGATATCAAACAATCCTTAAGTTTTTGAAAGGCTTCTTCATGTTCTTCATTCCAATAAAAATTACCCCTTAACAATTCTGTGAGTGGAAAGGCTATGTCACTATAGTGATGAATAAATTTTCTAAAATATCCGGTTACACCAAGAAAAGAACGTACATCTTTGATACAACGAGGTGTAGGAAAATTTTTAATAGCTATTAAATGGTCATCAAGGGGCCTTATACCTTCTTTGTCTATTTTATGGCCTAAAACATTTATTTGGTCGTAAAAGAAGTGACATTTCTTGGTCTTAATTTTAATTTTATTTTTTCTTAAAATTTCTAAAGTTCGTCTTAATCGCGATAATGCTTCTTCAAAATTTCGTGCGAAAGAAATTAAATCGTCAAAATATATTAAAATTTCATTATAAAGTTGAGTTGCAAATACTTTATTCATACCTCGAGTAAAGTGTGCTGGGCTGTTTTTAAGACCTTGAGGCAATTTCTTGAAGTGATATTTTTGTTTGTAGGTTACAAACGCTGTTTTTTCTCTATCTTGTTCCCTGATCGGTTGTTGATAGAAACCTTGATTAATATCAATGTTTGAAAAATATGTAGAACCCTCTAATGTATCGAAAATAACATCGGTTCTTGCAATCGGATATGGGTCGGGCTTAATTAAACGGTTGATGCGTCTATAATCAATGACCAATCGTGGATGATTTCCGGTCGGCTTCGGAACGAGAAAAGCGGGTGATCCATACGGACTTTCTGATTCTTCTATTATATTTTTCTCAAGAAGTTTTTCAATAATGTAGTCCATTTCGTGGCGTTCTTTTTGACTCATTCTATATGGCGGTGAAGAGACAGGGTCATCAGAAGTAAGTTCTATTTTATAAGGTGGTAATAAACTATCTCCTATATCGAAATCATCTACCGAAAAAACTTCTTTGAATTCTTCTAATAGATGGTAAGCTTCCATGTATTCTGCATATGGAAGGTTAGAATTTAAATCAATTCGTTGTTGTCCATGGTTAAGTAGAATTGGCTTTTCAGAAATATCTTTAATTAGATTAGTAGAAATAATTTGACTTGGAAAAGTAGATATAGGTATTTCTATTATTTTAAAATCATTTAGTAATGAAGGTTGGATTCTCATTGTTGCAAGCTGAGTATCAGCAAATATTGTCTGAGTCGAATCTCCGTAGTTATAAAGTTTTAAGACAATCACTGCCATCGCTATCTTGCAGGAGATCTAGTGATAATTTCTTCTTATTTAATAAATGATGGTTAGGTACGATGTCTTCTTTTTTCATGTCTATATTATTTTTTACATTTAATGGTAAAATAAAATAATCATTAGGGTTTACATTTATGGTTTTAAGGCTAATTATAGGTTCAAAACAAATATTTGGATTTTTATACAAACATGAAAAATTATAAGATGGTGTGGAGTGATTTAAATTATCAGTTTTTGCTAAATTCATGTTACACACTTTAGTATTTGTAAATAAATAGTTTTAGTAGAAAAATTAATATCGGCTTTATAAGTATCAAGAAAGTCATTTCCTAAAATAATATCCGTACTTAAATTATCTATTACAAAGGCTGATAATTTAAATTGCACATTATTAATTGTTAAATTAATTAACGTTATACCAAGTAAATTAACAGGTTTATGGTTAGCAGTTACTAAAGAAATATTCTCACATGGTAATATAGAATTCTTAGAAACTAACAAGGAATTAATACACGTTATACAGCTACCTGTATCAAATAATAAATTAACAATCTTAGAGTTTAATATACCAGTGGCTACAAGAGCTATTTTCTGGTGAATAGCATTATTACAAAAATTTCATTACTTTTATTAATATTTACATTAATTTTTAGTTCATTATTATTATTTACATCATGTTTGATTTCATTTTGTTTAATTCATTTATTTACATTTAGATTTACTAGTTGTTATTACTAACGTTATATTTATTGACATAATTTTTATTACAATTAATATAAGATGTATAAAATATCTTAGATTTTACTTGACTCGAAATCTGATCGCAGGAGCCAACAGAACCATTTTCCATCGACCCCTGCCCTAAACGTTTTTTGATTTAGGACAGTTAACAGTATAGTGATCACAATAACCGCATTGTTTACACTGCTTTTTCATAGATCGACATTGGTTAATATAATGTCCAGATTTTAAAACAATACTGGCATTTAATTGACGGCTTTTTATCACCATCAAATTTCTGATTTGATGAGTTATTATTATATTTAACAGAATTATAACTATAAGGTTTTTTAGAAGATGAAGCACTATTATTATTATCAAATCTATGTGGTTTTATCTTATTATAAGTTAAGTTCAGTTTATTGATAGCGCTAGTGAGTGATGCTATATTACTCTGTAACTGAGGATTGTTAGATTGAGATGATGTTTGGGGCACAAAGCCATCACTAGTCACAGACTGGCCATTTAAATAACCTTGTTGATTAGGGTAGGAATGATAAAGGATTATTAGGAATATTAGGCTGTACATAGGTTAGAAATTATTCGGTTGTAAAATAGAAGGATATGTCTGATTATTATTTAAGTAAGAATTACTAATAGATGCCACTTGGGCTGGTGGATTTAAACTAAGTCTATGAGCTAAGACAGCTTTCCCTTGCTCTATTCTATCTATATTATTTCTTAAATTTACTAAACTACTATTATCACAATTAATTAAACTTTCCAAAGTACTGACATTCAACCCTTTAATTATATTCTGAATAATTAAAGTTTCAGGCATATTTCTATCTATTTTATAACAAATATTTTCAACCTGGGTAATATAATCTTTTACCTTTTGACCAGGTTGTTGCGTCATAGACTGCAATTGTAATTGCAATATGTATTTTGTATTGGCAGGCGAAAAGTTTTCCTGAAACTCTCTCTCGATAGTTGCCACGATAATAAAGAAGAATATTTATATTCAAGATTTTTATAAAAAGAGCAGCACTTCCTAATAAGTACATAGGGAAATAGAGAGCTTTTTCATGTGAGCCCCATGAGTAGATAAGAGCTATTCTATGAAATTTTTCTAAGAATGATTCAACAGGCTGTGGGTCCTCGTGTCCACTATACAGGGAGGGGAGAATTTCGGTATGCCTGGTCCAGCCATCTAATTATTTTACTAAAGTAGGCTGTCTATGATTATTAACATTAGCTTCATAAGGAATTCTAGGATAATATTCGAATCTGTCTCCAGCGGAATACTATACGGAGATCGTTCATAATCTACACCAGGCTGAGCAAATATCTAGGTGCAGGTCTAGTTCCTGTTGCGGTAACAGTTTACTATTGGAATATGCATTCTGTCTAAATGAACTGTAGTTCCTGAGCTTATATTATTATAGCCTAACTCGTTACTAGGTGTAACTGAATAAATATTTGAACTAGGAACAGTAATCGGAGCACTGAAACTTAAACTACTTTGGTACTTACCTTGACTGAAGTTACAGTTGTAGTAATTGGACTTGAAACAGACACTTTAGTAATAGCAACACTTGTAACTGGTATACTTGTAACTGTTACATTAGTAGTAGGCACACTTTGTGATGTAACACTTATATTACTTTTATAATCAGATTCACTTGTTGCACTAGTACAAATATTTGACACTGTCACACTAGCACTAGTTGATACTGATGTACTTGAGTTTTCTCCTTCTTTATTGTCTTCAGGTTTAACACTCAAAAAAGAAGGAAGAGTTTTTAAATACTCACTAACAATACTTCTTAATTGATCGACTGTAATTTTTTCATTGGGAAGAACTTTTAAAATTTTAGATGTTTTTATTAAATTTTCCTTAGTTAACTCATACACCCAACTAACCTTACCAGTAGCGATTTTATCATTTACAAACTTTAAAAACTGTTCGTCATTCATAGTAAAAAAAATAAAATTATTTATTATTAATAAAATAATAAATATATTCTTAAAAATAATAATTAAATAGAAACGTATAATAAATAAATAATAATATATTAAATTTCTTAGACACGTGTGTACTTTGATTCTCATATAGCGTCCCACGTTGCCTTTGCCTTGCCCGGCGCCTCCACCACTTGTCACGAGACCAATTGTCTTCGTGGCTAAATATTTCAAATAAACGGGCAAAAGGCAGAAAAAGGCAAAACAAGTATAACATAAAATTAATGATATAATTAATTGGAAAAGTATGAGTATTAATTAAATATAATTATAAAAAAAACTATTAATAAGAAGGAACAGCTCTTACCTCTATCACGGCCTGGACCAGAGAGAGCGATAATTAAATTTTATCTACCCCTCCTGCTTGTTCCCCCACACTCACCTTACCGGCTCATCACACAGTTCAGCTGCATCGAGTAAGGCGAGTACATGGATCAGATAAGTACACGATATGCAAGTTCAAAGCACTGAGGTTTAGCGTGCCAAATCCAATATGGTAAGGAAGGAGGTACCTCTTAACTGTTTTTTAGTTCATAATTTGTGGTACCCTAATTAAGTGAATCATAGGAATGGAGCTTATTTGGTTTTTGGGAATACAACTTTTTAAGTCGTACAAATTGACTAAATATATCTTAAATAAATTAATTAAATGTACTGAGATGTATAAAGAGACTGGCACGGAATATAAAGAGATGTGTGGCACTCTTCCGATGGTTAATTTATTAAGGACTTTTTCACAACGTAGACTTGGATTGTGTATGGGAGCATGGCGTTAATCTTGTGGTTCTTCTGTCCAGTGTCTTTCAGTTTTGATACTTTAAGAGCTCTATAGCTTTTAAAAGTTTTTAGTTTTAATACTCTTAAATACTTAAGTAAGCTTTATCATTAATGTAAAGTTTATGTTTTTAGCCATAAGTTGTACGATATAAAAAATCGGATACGGGGGTACCTCAGAACTTTTCCTCACCACATTGAATTAGCTGCGCTCATCCTCTCTACTCCAGACTCGCTTCACTAATCCTCAGAATGTTCAAGTCGCCAAATTTATACTCCAGCAAGTGCTCAGACTCGCTTCCCTCGTCCTCAGATTGTAATTACATTAGTTTTATTCTAGAAGGTCACCCATCTAAGCATTGACCACGCTCGATGCTGCTTAACTTTTATGACCCAACAAAAACCATAGCAATACTTTCCTTGTTAAATGAAACTTGGTTCATTTATTTATTATGTCAAAGGATACACGTGTACCAACTTTCAACGCAATTGGATTATTTTCTGATTTTTTATAATTCTTTAAAAACAATAAAAATTGATTTTAAAATTAAAACTTTGATTTTAAAAATTGAAACTTTGCACATGTGTTAGTCTTATGGCCACATGGGTGTCAAATCTCAATCTGATCGCTATATTTTCCAAAAAGCACAACTACACCTATATAGATTGATTTGTGTCCGTAAGTTTTAACTCCGTAGTATAAAAACACTACAAGGATAACAGGCACAGATTCAGACAGACGACTTTGTAAAAACCCACTTGGCAGCTCTTAAAAACACCTGAAACGGATAATTTAAGTGACATATTTAAGTGAACGAGCAAAACGAGACCGAAGTTTCTGTATTATCTGTTTCATTCATTCCCAGCTATCACTCATTCCAGGCAATGACCACCCTCGATGCTGCTTATAAAAATGTGCTGACTCTTAGAACAATAAAACAAGAATGAATTTATTTTATAAAAAGAATAACATGACAATATCAATGTTAATTAAAATAATATTAAATAAATGAGAAGTATGAGGGATGTGCATTCGGCACACTGCTTAACTCTAATGATCCAACAAAAATCATGGATATACATGTCATATTGAAAATGTGGTGTAGTTATTATTACATATTATATATATATATATATATATATATATATATATATATATATGGGAGCTACGATGATAACGGAACACACACACACACAAATTTTTGCAAACACAATACTTTTCCTATATCCCTACAGTATAAATAAGGAAAGTAAAAAATGTATGACTATTTAAAATAATAAAATTGAGAAGCATAATTACCTAATAATCAAAATGACATTTATAAGAGTATGTAAACGAATTGATTGCTTTATCTAAATGTCAAGTAGGGAATTTCATAATTTGTTTCTACAATTGAAATTATATCAACAGTTCATAATAAAAACAATAACAGTCGGCATAAAACAGACTAAATTTTGTTTGATTTTGTTAAATTTTTAATTTTGGTTTGAGTAAAAGTTTAATATTAACTTAAAAAATGTTTTTGAACTTTTTTCTTTCGTAGTATTTGTATCCGATAGCAATTGTAGTTCATTAAATTAGAATCTTAAATTAAAATATTACAAAAATGTGCATCACAAAAAGACACTATATAATAAAATGTTTAATACATCTATGGTTAAAAATTCAATAATAAAATTAATTAATTTAATGTTTATTTTGTGTAGAAAATTCATAGTCACTGTCATACAAGTAATTAATTCTTAAGACAATGTCTGAAACATTTATGAATAAATAAAGTTCACTAATAATGTAATGTTTAAGGCATTCATTGGACAAATTAAAAATTAATTAATGACAAATGTCAAAAAGTTAAGATTCTTTATGCATGTCTCTGTCATAAATACTGCAGACAATATCATAAGAAGAATGGATAATATGATATTATTTATGTATTGATATTATTAAAATTACAATAAGGGAACACATATTTGCTCATGGCAATCGAAACGTATTTTAGTGCAAATGAAAGCTTTTTTGATGAATCCAAAACCGAGCAAATGGAACTATATCCAGGTAACTGGAATTATGGGTCATCCCTGTAACACTATGTAAATCCCTGTAACACTATGTAAATCCCTGTAATACTATGTGAATCCCTGTAACACTACGTAAGCCCTGTAACACTACGTAAAGCCCTGTAACACTTCGTAAAACCCTGTAACACTATGTGAATCCCTGTAAGACTATAGTAGTTATAAGAGAGTTATTCATACTTTAGGTCTTGTTTTTAATTTTTCCTCATTTATACCGTATAGGTATAAAGGAAAGTACTGTCTTTGTCAAAACTGGGATGTCACCTGAATTATCCGTTTCAGGTGTTGTAAAGGCCTCCTAAGTGGTTTTCACAAAGTTGTCTGTCTATATGTGTGTGTGTGTCTGTTACCATTGTAGCTCCCAGTGTATTTATGCTAGAGAGTTGAAACTTTGTACAAAAAATCAGCCTATATGAGTAGTTAAACTATACAAAAAATAATTTTTATGACGTCTTTGACCCACAATAAAGACAGCAAAATTTGCGAAAAATCATAAAACGTAGAAAAATGTAGCTATCAATTGAGGATGAATGTCATGTATATAAGACCAACATATGTGTCAAGTTTTGTCTAATTATCAGCAATTGTTCCGTTTTTTTAAAAAAAACTTGAAAATTCGGCAAATACTACAATTGAGTTGAAATTCTGTACAAGTGTATACCTTTACGTAACAAATAGTCACCAAGTTTCCTTCCAATGCAACAAGTATATTTATGATTTTTGTTGGGTCATAAAAGTTAAGCATCATCGAGCGAGGTCTGTGCCTCGATAGGTGACCGCTGAGATTGAAATGGATGTATTTACTATTTAAGGATGTGAGATTCCGAAAACGTGTTGCAGTATACATTTATTGACTAGCTATATTCTGATGACGAGCGAAGCGAGTCAGATGTAGAGAGGATGAGCGTAGCGAATCCTATGTGATGAGGAAAAGTTCCTATGTACCCGATTTTTGCTGATTTCGAGTTTCTTACAGCTTAAATCAGGTTTAATAACAACGTATTTCAATTTGGTAGCTTCACCAAGAAATTAATACAAAAGCAAATTTAAGTTATTAGGTAGTGGTAATTATCTTATATTAGTATTAAAATGAAAAATGAATTAATTTAGTAAACAAAAAAATGCATAGTTAAGTTGTAATGGAATACATTTACAAACAAAATAATTTATGATTTATTTCGTATTTTAAAACAACTGATTTATAGTCGGTTTTCAATAGAATTAGGTGTTAGATGTATTTGATCTAAAGATACTAGCTACGTCACCGTTTAACAAAACTAATATCCTAAGGCTACCTCGGTACTTATAATAAAGGTTAAGGTTTATCAATGATGTGTGCCATGTCAATGGAGATGATAAATTCGCTTCCACTGTCAAAAGCATATTCAGGGATGTAGGACATGGATAAACCCCCAATCCTCTAAAATAATAATACTAGCCTATAGTTACCCCCACAGTGGAAGCGAAAAGTGATAGTTATAAATTTAGATATTTCTGCTAATAAGTAATGGGCGCAAAGTTGTTTTATTTTCATGTTAACGGAAAGGAGTTTTATCTTAGCAGAAACAAAACGACGATAGTAAAAAATAATTTATTTGACTACTATGGCCATTATTTGCTTATGTTTAAGGTGCTGATAAAGGGAGAAGACGGGAAGGGGTGATGTCGGAGCAGGAAGAGGATGAAGACGGCGGTGGATGTGTAGCGCTAAGACCAGCGCAAAGAGAAACATGGTCCAACAAACTGGAATTCTTATTGGCTGTTATAGGTTTTGCTGTGGATTTAGGAAACGTATGGAGATTCCCTTATATATGCTACCAGAATGGAGGAGGTATGTTGACAGAGTTAATTTTACCATTTATGAAACTATTACAATGTTAGTGGCTTGGAATTGTTAGAGCAACGGTTTAGTTTTTCCACAAAGGCGGGAGTAAATATAAATAATACTATTTATAAAACAATTGGAAATAATGATAGATGATAAACAAATTACTAAATAACCTAAATTGAGATATAATGACAAGAATATTTTAATGTCCCTACAGCAATGTTGCTCTTGTTAGTATGCCACTTGTTGAACTTAGTCTGTTCAAAGTAAGTTCAACAAGAACAAGTAGTCCCTCCTAAAGTAAGGTTGGTTTGAACTTAAAAGAGAGCGCTGGTGATTTTTCTTGGGATTTTGAACAGTTGGATTTGAAGGAGTTTGGACAACCTCCCTTCTTAGCTTCTAAACCATAGACCAACACGAGTTTAAAGACGACAGTGTAAAATCGAACCTTTTTATCTGGAGGATTCCGTTATTAATTACATATTTTAATTACTTTAAGGCATTAGAAACTTTAAGCAACTTCTAGAATTTAATAAACGATCATAGTCTGTATATAAATCAGTTAACAAAGAAACAATCTGCTGTTTATAATAAATAATATGCAACACTTTAGAGGAAGGTCTTCTATAAAGAGTGTCGACCAGTTTTCTAATTTTCCTTCCTCTAAAATTAATGACACACATTCGAAGCATTTTCTCTGAACAGATGAAATAATTTAGTTAATTATTTCTTCAAGAATTAAATTCAAAAAGGTTAGGGTTCAGAGTATGATTGTGGTCTAATGCAAACAAGTGTCTGGTCAAAGTTGTGGTCTAGCATTATATCTTATTTCATTTTCATTTCTTTGATCACAACATTCTCGACCAAGTCAAAGTCCTCAACAAACAACATGAAATATACATTTATTAATACTTCCTCTCTTCATTAACAAATAATAGTTGGGATTTTTAATTATATTTTTAATTTAACTATTTCCTGAAGTATACTCGTCCCCTTTATCAAATATTTTTGTTCTTTTTTAAAAATTGCATATTGTTTAGTTATAATATTTAAGGAAATAAATACAATGGAAAGATAATTATTTATCTCTCCATAAATGTAATGATAAGGGATAGTCAGTATACAAGATGGCAAAGACTAAGCCAAAACCGGACTATAGACTTCAGTTATTAAAACTAAGAAATAAGAACCTTGGCTCACAAAGGTCTCCGAAATGTTAAAGATCATTGCGAAGTTTAGTCTAATATTTTTTCAAGCAACAACTTTTTCAGCTTTTGCTCAGAACTACCTAACAATATTAGTCAAATACCCTCAAAAAGTTAAATATAAAATAAAAGCCGCTAAATAGCATAAGGTCGCAAATTTAACCTACAAGCTAAATGCTAAATGTAAAAGGCGCGGCACCACAGGGAGTCGCGAAAGCCGCGAAGCGGCCCCCGGCACCGACACCGCGTTGCGTCCGAAGCGTGAATCGCCGAGGCCGCGGAGTGGCAAACAGGCTGAAACAATGAGGCAAGAACTATGTAGTTGTTACTTTTAAAAGCGCCGTTGAGTACTTCACAATAAATAACACCAACAACCACGTCTCTCCACTAAACATGTTTAGTGGAGAGACGTGGTTGTTGGTGTTATTTATTATGTAGTTGTACTTTATCTGTTCGACATATTACTGGTTTGTATAAGTGGCATGGTGCAACGATATAAGCGAATTTTCAAATGTACTACAGAAATAAAACTTGATTTTTTTTTTACATTATTATGTCAATTAATGACATATTGTTCTGTTTTACATATATGTCAATCAATGAAACCAGAACCAATACTGATAATAAAATGGAACTTCGTTTTTTTGTGGACCATACATATTAGTTTATGTGTAACAAATTTCAGTCCAATCTAAACTCTATATGTAGATATGTGATTTTTTAAAAATATTTTTATCGTGTTTTCATAGAAACGTCTATAGGATACATAAATCTCGTACATACAACACACACACACACACACACCCACACACACACACACCTCACCACACACACACACACACACACACACACACACACACACACACACACACACACACACACACACATATATATATATATATATATATATATATATATATATATATATATATACAGGGTGTTTCATATAAACTGTCCACCAAAGAAGGAGGTGATAGTACTCCTCAAAGGGAACAAAAAATGTTCTATTGTAAAAACCCCGATCTCCAAC
This sequence comes from Microvelia longipes, assembly GCA_018340805.1. Lineage (NCBI taxonomy): Eukaryota > Metazoa > Arthropoda > Insecta > Hemiptera > Veliidae > Microvelia > Microvelia longipes. The sequence continues at coordinate 53,303,738 of JACMZG010001911.1, read as the reverse complement.
CGTTTTCCCACAAGGTCAAATTTCATATTTTAAAAGAATATTTGACCCCACATCATAAAATTGTTAATAGCGTTTAAACTATTCAAGCTAGAAAGGCGAAATTGGTCTCGTTAGAAAGCTGAGTGAATTGCCTAAAGGACAAATTACTAACTATGTCAAATATTTTGTAACTACTGTCTAAAAATTTGCATGAAAAATAATTTTTTGAAAAAAATGTATTTTATGGAATTTTTGTGGTAGGGCATTAGAGGAAGAAAGGGGATGAGCAAAAGTTCAGCCAAGAACGGAAAAAAACTTCTCTTATGATTGCCCTTTAAGGAAACCTAAACTTCATCATACATTCAATAGTCAAAATGTTGAGCCATTCTTCCTAGAAGTTGGAAAAACTGTTATTTTTTGGCATTTTTGCATATCTCTACAATGTTAATTTCATGGTACATAAAATAATTAAAAATCACTAAAACAGGAGAAAAGAGTGGTTTTAGTGAAAAATGCATAAGAATAAAATATGTTTATTTTACCTCCTAGAGTCTTAAAATCGCATTATTAGTTTATTTTCGAAAAAAAAATATTTTGCTTAAATAACACATTATTTTCTCTTTTATACGACAAAAATGATCAGTTTTTGAAACTCCTAGCAACAATAGCTTACATTTTTTACTATTGAATGTATAAAAATATTTAGATTAACTTAAAGGGCAATCATAAGAGAAGTTTTTTCCGTTCTTGGCTGAACTTTTGCTCATCTCTTACTTCCTGTAATGCCCTACCACAAAAATTCCATAAAATTAATTTTTTTTAAAAAATCATTTTTCATGCAAATGTTTGGGCAGTAGTTACAAAATATTTGACATATTTAGTAGTTTGTCCTTTTGGAAATTCACTCAGCTTTCTAACGAGACCAATTTCGCCTTTCTAGCTTGAATAGTTTAAAGTCTATTAACAATTTTATGATGTAGGGTCAATTTTATTTTTAAAATATTAAATTTGACCTTGTGGGAAAACGGTTGGAGATCGGGGTTTTTTCTATAGAACATTTTTTGTTCCCTTTGAGGAGTACTATACACCTCCTTCTTTGGTGGACACTTTATATGAAACACCCTGTATATATGTATATATATATATATCCAACTCCTCCCCTTCATGACCCCAACCTCAAAGCTCATTTTATCTTCGATAATTCGCTAAAAGGAGAAAAAGCTAAAGGATAAAAAAGACTATTCCACAGATGGCAAAAAGCTTTATCAATTATACATGCCTATCAATTTATACAAGCATCATAAACTTTGTAAAAAATTGACTTTTAAACAATTGTAATAGTAAATAAATAGAAAAGCTGACAGACACGCTTTTCAATAATTAGAGAAAAATGAAACAACTTTGATTAAATAAAATGTCAGCTATTATTACTTTTACAATAGCAGAAACAATATCCAATTACGAAACTTCGGAGCTACGAATACTAAAAAAATATAAAGAGTAACAAAATCTTCGATGACTTTTTGTGTATTATATACATATTTTAAATGCTAATTTTAAACCATGCAAGAATTGATTCATACTTAAATAAAATTTTGCGTTGACCAGTAACATTCAGTGGATGACCTATATTTGCTTGTATGTAAAGATCACACAGGTTCTGGCTTATACGTATATATATAATTATATAAAGCAAAATGATGCTTCTTCTAATAAGATATAAAGCGGAGCACGAATTCCACAGCCTCCGTGATTCAATGGCTTAACAAGAACGATAATAAAAAACTGGTGGTGATTATAGATGAAATCAAAAAACTCATACTTCATGACATATCCACTTATGCCCGCGTTTATAAGTACTAATAAATTCTTAAAACTCACAAACGCTATTAATTCAATAAGGTGAATCGTACCATAGTACAACAATACGTAAAGCACCCTTAATTCTCAACTATAAATTCCCTTGACCCTAAGAAAATTATGCTAACAAGATCTGAAGTCAGAAAAATCGTTAAACAACAGATTCCCCAAATAAAACATTTGCAATTTCAATTACGTGAAATTAATTCCGTAAAAGGTTAAGTGGATTTCGAGTTATGAACTAACTAAACCCGGGAAACCTTAGGAAAATTCATCAAGTTTTTAGAACCCCAGCCAAATATTTTTTGGCTGGCTAAATATTAAGGATATTAAACATTCACTTACATTTCATTGTTAAATGTAAGTGAAGTAAACGAAAATTGTTAAAAATATTAAAACAAAAAAATAATATTGCTAAAACAATTTTTAGAAAAAGAATTTTACTAAAAAGATAAAATCCAAAAAGACTCAGATATGGTGTTATCTTTTAAGTCAAAAGTAATAGGTCTTCATGGTGATACTTCAAAACTAGAGAGTGGAGGGGTTGAAAAAGAGGAAACGGTGCAATTTCAAATCTGTCTTCTAAATGTGACTTTTACTAATATTGGCACTTATGTTTTTCTTTCTTTCTTTTTAAGACAGCTGGAAAGTGTAGTTTTATGTATTGAAAAATCTAAGTATTAGAAATGTTATCTTTACCCTTTTCCCTCTGTAACTAAAGGTTAGGTAACAAATTTCGATTCTTGACGTAACTTTGAAGCGAGGGATGTAACAATTTCTTTTAACTGGTTGTTAATAAGGAAAGGGTGTGCAGAACTAGATATTAAGCCTTACGCTTGTTGCACATTTGTTTAAAGTTATAGTTGTTCTCTTTCGAGATTCGAACCCTGGATGAAACAGTCTAAAACACTAAATTTGTTTTAGTAACATAAAGACCACAGTGGTATTCTAACGAAGGTATATTGTCAATTTTAGGATGTAATTAAGTGTTTAAGTTAGAATTCAGTGCCTCAAAAACATCGAAAACGACACCCTATTCGACATAATATGTTGTTCATCGACCGTATTTTAGGTTATCCGGTGATATACAGTTTCTTTGACATTTTTGTCACTTAAAGTATTTGTATCGACTTTGGACCAGTTTCATTCGATTCAGCGCCCCCAAACAACTATGATTTAATGCTTTCCCCTCGCGTATACTATTTTAAACTTATTCTTCAACTTCTCTATTTATCACAAGGTGTTTTTGATTCTGTTTAGGAGCATTTCTCATACCTTACTGCGTGATGCTGATATTCGGAGGACTTCCACTATTCTATATGGAACTAGCACTAGGACAGTTTCATCGCAGTGGTTGCTTAACTATATGGAATAGAATATGTCCGGCATTAAAAGGTATGTTTAGGATGTAGTTATCACAAGATAAGGCAGCGATTCATACATCTAAAGATCACCTAAATTATTAATACCAAATAATTGTCAGTCATTTAACTAAGACACTCATTTTTAAAGCAAGGAAAGGGTAAAAGATTTACGTTTTTTTTTAATATTAAACGATAGTCTCAACAATGAAACTATATTATCTATTTATTAGACATTTATAGACTTCTTATTATTTGCTTAATCTCAATAGCACTGATGATGACCTATATGGAGTTGAAATTAAAAACCGGCTTTGTTAACGGTTATGAACCTCTTAAACTGATATTTTCTACACTCCGAAGTTTAATTTCCGCCATGACACCTACCCAATAGCAAAGATATATCTTTACACAAGATATACATATTTTGTGGAATCGAGTGGTATCATAGTATATTCAAGTAATGTTAGGTAGATCATGAATATATATCACATTTTTAAATTAAAGGTCATTAGACCGCTACAGTAGTTCAAAAACCGCTAAAAATTTATGTTATACCTGACAAAGTGATATACGTTTGAGACCTACACATAAAGAAACCATTTAAATACATTATGGTGGACAAAGCAAGACATATCATATGTTCACTACAAAATACACTTGACAACCTAGCAAAGCAAGCCCAAAATTTGTTGATATTAATTACAATCTACAACATTTAGGCGAGCAATGAGTTTAAGCATCGGCACTGATACAAAGGTTGCTCACAACATCTAAACAAGTGAAGCTCTCCCAAACATTTACGGCTATACCTAACATACTGAACAACATCCAGGCAAGCAAAAATTCGATCATTTTATGATTTGCATGTATATAATGCGTTATTTAAAAAACCCTTTTAGTAGCTTGTAAAGAAAGCAAGAACCTTTGCTTATCAAGACTCGTTTAAGTACTATTCCGAATTTTTAATTAAAAATGTTTGTTACATGACTAGCAATTGCAATGGATTTTCTATTTCATTAAGGCAATTAGCCAGAATAAATTAGGAAAAACAATTACAAAAGTCTAGCAGTTTTATAACTTTTGCTTCGCTGTTTTAATGTAATAAATTTATTATACATGTTCCTGTTCCTACTTTCCTGTAACCAGGAAAAAACTAAGTTTGAAAAAATCGAATAAAATTGTGTTCATTTACCTTTGATAACTGTTCAAATAAATAAATGAATCCATATTGATGTAAAAATTGCAAGCGGTTAAAACTAAAAGTGAGACTATGCTCATAATATTAACTTAATTAGACGATATTAGAGGTAATATTAATAAAAGTCTAGAGTTAAGCCCAGCAAGATCCCCGGTGCCTGTAGTAGGAACCCCTGGATGTAGTATTCAGCATTGAAGCGCTACGTAGGTACGTAGGTTGTTACTATACAGGGAGATACATTTCAAATCCATCACCCCGATTATTCGAGAGGATCTACCCTTACTAAGTTGACCACTGAAAGTTCAATTACCCAATTACTTATTTGGTAATCATCTGGCATGTAATGTGTTTTTCTATGGTAATGGCTCTATTTAAAAAGTTAAATTAGAGCATACCTTTATATTCATTATTTCGAAACCTGTGTCATATCTCAGACAATTTGATAACAATATAATTAAATTTCTGTTATTTTTTTCTGAGCTATCGTTCGGCATACATAAGGAGTATTACTTATTTATAATCAAAAATAAGTTTACTGGTTCACCAGAATTCATCACTTCTAATACATTGTATAGGAAAAATAAAGGTCTTGAAAAAATTACCGGAATTCAGCGATATTGGTATCAAATTGTCCGGGATATGAGACAGTTTCAGAAAAGATCCTTGTAATGATATGCTCCAATTAACTTTTTAAATTTATCGTAGTAAATCCTATTTTGTTAATCATATTACCATACATGCCATATTATCAAAAAAAAATCGGTGTTTAAACTTCCTGTGGTCGACTTATTGGGGGAAGATACCGAATTTATCGCTGCAGTTCCGAACGGACCAGAGTAACCAGAGTGATGTATTTGAAATGTACCAGCTTGTATAAAAATGCTTCTTTACATGCTTGGCGAATAATTGAGAATTTAGTAGATTAAATAGAGGCGTTATGTCCAACTCCTTCTCCCTGTATACTAGACTGCAGAGTGAAATCTCGTATTGCTGAAAGGGGGAAGAGAACTATATTTGCTCTAAATTTTAAATAAACAATCTTTATTTAAAAAATGGCAAACGTTTTAACACACCCTCATATGGGAGATATGGGTAAGACTAGACAATACATAACAACTCACACATAAACTCACCATATGCTGCTGAAGAAAATGAAACAGCTCTTCCTGAATAGACATTCCTGTTTTTTTAAATTGCTGTTGAGTCTTCGTCCCATTTAGCCATCCTGCGACAAAAAACGGAAAAATACTAAACCTTTTAATTTCTAATATGTGGAATAAGGTTACAAATAAATACAGTTTGTCTTTCCACAACATAATTATTATTATAAAACAAAGCTTGCTTAATACCTGATCGGTCATCACGAGTGCCTAGAATCTAATAAAATAAAAAGAAAAGTCAATAAACCTGAAAACATAAAAAATGTACAATATACGTATAAAAATAAAATTAAAAAACAATATTGAAAGAATTTACCGGTGAGAGGAGTCTAGATTACTTTTAAGGAAGGAAGGCTATCTCGTGTGATATGTAATCATTTTTCTTTTGCTAACATGACATGATAAAACTACCTCAAATCATTTTTCGTGCTGCTTCAACATCACGAAAAACCAGATTTTCTCCGTGCTCAAAACGTCTGGTGATTCTTTGAGCCTCAAATTGCAGGTACCTCATGGACTCCGTTATTATCCGTAGTTATCGTCCTGATAGTGAGAGAAAACATGGATACGTACCACACAAAGTTGCCTTCCTCCACTTTATAGATAAAAACAATCAGATGGCAGCCCTCGAAAATCTTAAAATGTTAAGAAACGATCAAGAAAATAAACAAAAGGCTTTGAAAAGAGCAAAAAAGAAGGAGCCCCGGAGTTAAGGTCTATGGGAGGGGGGCATGATCTTATCAAACCTAATACATGCCTTAGCCTCAGAAACCGACTAAAAAGTAATTTAGACTTATCTAACCAGTAATTTATTTGTTTTATTTTCATACGTTTATTGTATTCTTTTTAGTATTTTGATTTCTTTTTGTTCATTTATTTTATTAGGTTCTAGGCCCTGAGGATGACAGTTTAGGTTAAAAGCTGGAATTTTCTTATAATAATAACTAAATTTTAAAGAGACAAACTCTATTTATTTACTAAAATATACATTGTTTACAGAAATCCCATGTGTTCAAGATGATCCATATCATCTTATACGCTAAGAAGCTTTTTGTATTAATAATGATAAAAACTAAGCCACAGCAACTAACACAACTGAACTCAGTTCAGCGCCTAGCCTATTTATACATCACAGGGTCCATGATCTCAGCACCAACTATTGCCCGAAAAGTAACTTCTAAGCCTTCCACTCAATAAGTGGCCACTAATTGTTATATAAAAAGTGAGGCGGCGGATTACAAACTACAGAACAGTGCAGAATGGAAGACCCCATTATTAGAGGTCACTCCAAAATAGTGATGATTCGTAGTTCCATACTAAATATGAACTCTGATTACGCGACAAATTAATATTAATGCTAGGAAAACCCTGTCTAACTTAGTCGTTTAAGTTTTGGCCCACCTCAATCCTCTGATGACACTGTATGGTATACAGATGGATCCAAGATGGACTGTGGCTCTAGTAGTGGCATGTATGAGGCTAATATTAATATCAAACCCTCATTTTTTACGAAAATATACCACAGTGTTTCAGGATAAAATATTTACTACCAATGCCCCCTTCATACTAAATATTAAAAAGACCTGATCAAACTTTTATTAGTATTTTTGGTGACAACCAAGCTGCCTTTAAAGCTCTTGGATTCTACAAACACAACTTTAAGCTTGTCTAGAAAACCTTAATCATTTTTAATGTAGAAATCAAATGTGCGCTTGGCCATAAGAAAATTGAAATTATAACATTTGATACTACCAAGTTTTGCAAAACATGCATAGTTCAGACAGTATAATGGTGAGAGAGAATTGTTGGCTCTTAGTCATCCACCCCACCAGTGGGTGAATCTTCTAGCATGAGGTAAAGCAAACTCTGGACTTAATCAAGTGCCACCAAGCAGTTAGCCTACTAAGCAGCATAACTATTTGATAATCAATTATTAAATTTTTGTAGACATTTTAAAATTAAGATAAACTGAGTTTTAAATTAGGTCTAATAATGCTGGGCAGTGCTGATTTTGGAATGATGACAATTTTTATGTGTATCTTCAGATGAATAAGCATATATCTTTAGAAAAATTAAGTAGCAAGAAGTAAAGCTACTGATTGAGGTTATGGAGCATACGAAACTGAGGTAGAAATTGAAGCAATCATTTTGTAGGACATTTACCCGGCTTGCGGATAATGTTTTCATTTTGGGGATTTTTGGGTGCTAAAACGTGAATACTTAATGTAAAAAGTTAGTTTCGAATGTTTAAAACTACAATGCTTCCCCTCCTAAAATAAATAAATAAATAACCATTTATTGCAAAATGACACAAACAAATAAATACAATAATAAAATATTACAAATATAAATTATTACTATCATAACTTACGTACTAATTTTATTAATTTTTTCATGTATGCAATTTGCATTACGCCGGGGTGACTCTTATAAGGTTTACAAGTTTTTGATACTCCTGATCAAAAAATATATAATACTTCTTAATATAGTTAAACATAACTTCATTTGATCACTAAGCAATCTACAATTACAATTAAATGTTTGATTAATTATATTAATTTTTATTACCTCCTAAAATAGACGATAAAAGTAAAATGTATGAATTAGAAATAAGAAAATAAGTTATAAAATAAACTTTATTTTTTAAACTCGCTAAAAAGCAACTATATAACTTCTTAGTGTTAATAATATGATTTAAAACAGAAAGTGGTTTTCAATCGAGGTTAATAAAGTTGGAAAATTAAAAGATAATTGAGAAAAGCAATGAGATATCGATTTATTCCTGTTTTTCGCTTTCTTGATATCGAGATGTTGTTTCTCTTTGTTTTGTATTTACTGTTTTCTAATATACTAGTAATCTGCGTCAGTAAAAACTCGTAATTTATTGTAAATTGTGTCGAGCTGTCAAAATACCTGAATTTTCTGTATTTAGTGGCCACAATTATATCATTATGATAGCAACAAATTAAAAAATCTCTTTTCATTAATAGCTTAGAAAAACCCTGACAGAAAATTGGTGGTGACTGCATTTAAGAAACGTAAAAGTGAGGGCAAATTTTAAACCGATCAGCATAAAAGTTATAATAATCAATAGCTATTTCACATGTTTAGCCTTGATCGTTCAGATCATTTATATTAAGTGGAATAAGAAAGCGAGATGTTTTATAAAACAAATGAATGTTTAAATGTACAAACAATAAACCTAAATTTCACCAAATTTCAAACAATACAATCTTAACAAAATGTATCCGTTTTACTTTGGCAGCAATATATTTAGCACATGGTAATAAATACGTTGGTTACAAAGTCTATCTTTAATTGGTAACTTGTCGAGAATTGATTTCCAGCAAAACTGCTTGTAACAGTAGTTTTATTTACCAAACAACTGACAAATTTATTCAGTATTTGATAGGGTATTGTAAAGTGAAAAATCAATTTGCTTTTAACAGTACTCCAGCATTTAAGTTAATTTTTATCCTTATTCTACAAAAGCCACCTTAAATCTTTAATTTAAAATATAGTAGTTAGACTCCATCGGCTTTCTATGTAAAACACCCTGAATATACATTTTTGACAACATTAACGATTATTTTGTCAGCGCGACAATGACTGAAAAAATAAAGATCTTATAGAGGGAAATTCGTATAGCACCGTACAATAAAAAATAAAGACGCAAAAAGAGGCATATATATATATATAATGTTTTTCTTGTCTCCATACCCATTCTGATTTAGGTGTAGGATATGCGATCTGTCTGTTGGATATATACATGGGAATCTCTTACAATACAATCATAGGATGGGCCATATACTATCTAGCGGCATCACTCCGATCTGAACTCCCCTGGACATCGTGCGATAATCCATGGAATACAATGAACTGTATGCCCATAACTAACTCAACGCCGAGCAATTTCTCAACAAGTCCAGCTAAAGAATTTTTCCAGTAAGTATACATGACGTTATAAATGCTTTTGAAGCATCAGAGCAGTTTACAGACTCATCAGTCTGCAAACAGCTCTGATGATGACGTTAAGTCGAGACTGGTTAGTTATAATTTTTTTATACTATTGTGGTTGACAATATATTAATTGCTTTCAACATAAGATTTTCGTTTTACATTACTAGGATATTTACTCTATTAACATGTTTTCTCTATCCTTTCATTTCAAACAGAAAATAAAAGACCATAAGTCTAGGACATTAGTAAAAAAGCATAGACCCTCTTAGTGCAGATCGCGAAATAATAAAATAATTTGCAAATCGAAATTGTTCAATCATTACAAAACAAATGCTTTACAAAGAAGACTAAAAATCCCTGAGCATGATCCTCCAGTTTACTATGATGTACGGCAAGTACATCTACGGATTTCGTTGGATCATAAAAGTTAAGCAACATCGAGCGAGGTCAGTGCAGGGATTGGTACTGTAAGTAGTAAGGTTAAGAATAGCGAATCTTATATGGTAAGGAAATGTTCCGAGGTATTTATCGGAGGATTTATTCAATAATTTACATTTCTCCTAATTTTTATCCTTAAACTTGGAACAAAATATATTTTCTATTAATATCTAATTGCCCTTATTTTTCGTTTTTAACTCTCTTCCACAATACATTGCTGTACGCACGCGCATATTTTATTTAACAAATATATTTCTAGCCTAGAAAGAAAAAGATTTCTTATTAAAAGCCAAAACTCAGGAGTGTTTGCCCTTACATAAAACGTACGTCGTCAAATAATATTTGAATAAAAGCTAGAAAGGTTATCTGATACCTTCTTTCATGTTTAGATCAATAAACGGCACTATTTACTTTTCATATTTGACCAAAATAACTCCTATTTGATCAATAGTGGACACGCTAACCTAACTATCTGTTTACAATACTAGAGGGATAAAATAGTAAAAAATGTATTTTGCAAAGCCAAAAGAATAAATAATAACACAACACCCTAAACAGACAAACAAACATATACCAAAACATCGGGTACGGGGTACCTCAGAACTTTTCCTCGTCTCATCGGATTCGCTATGCTCATCCTCCCTACTACAGACTCTTCAGATAGAAAATACCTCCTTTTCATTCTCAGCGGTCATCCATGCAGCATTGACCATGTTCGATGCTGCTTAACTTTTATGATCCAACAAAACCTAATGCTGATAATCAGATGAAACTTGGCACATATGTTAGTCTTATACATGGCTACATGCGTAAATCTCAATTTGATTACATTATCATTCCGGGTTTTATGATTTTTCCAATTTTTCACTGAGTCATTATTGCGGGATAATGACGTCATGAAAATTATGTTCCGAATAGTACAACCTCAGCGGTAGACTGATTTGTGTACAAAGTTTCAACTCTCTAGCATTAATACACTGGGAGCTACGATGATAACAGATACACACACACACATACAGACAAACAATTTTGTAAAAACTACTAAGGAATCCTATACTAAACACCTGAAACGGATATTACCGGTTTCATCCCGATTTCGGATTTTTTTGCAAACACAATACTTTTCTTATAAACCTACAGAATAAATGAGGAAAAGTAAAGAGATAACCTGTTATCCTTACAATAGTGCAATTGTAAAATAATTTTAAAAACTCGGGTATATACCAGAGAATTAGAAACCATAGTTAACAATTATTACAATATTCAACTTTATCACCTCGGTAAAATTTTAAATTGCCCCTTATGTTGAGTTCAAACGTAAAGTTTATTTGTTTAAATGTCCTAACTTGTGTTTCATCTTAAACTTCATTTATGTTTCACAATAAATTATTAAATAATTGTTTTCTTATCAATTTATCCTCTAATAAAATGAAAAGGTAAACGAGGACAATCAATCTCAAATGCAAACCAATAAGTTTTAATATTTAAGTGTAATAATTAAGAATTAATATACTTAAAATATAAAAGTTAAGTTATGTGTTGGCAATAATCATGTTAGTGATTGAGACTCAAGAAGGCAAACATTATAATAAAAAAGGGATATAAAACAACATAATAGTGATATAAACAACACATATACAGTGTAGGGATACTAAAAAATATAATAAGGATATCAAACAACATAATAGGGATATAAACAACAAATAAACATTATAGGGATACAAACAAATATAATAGGGATATCAAACAACATAATAAAGATATAAACAACATTAAACGGTTCAGGGATACAAACAAACATAATAGGGACATCAAACAACATAATAAGGATATAAACAACAAATAAACATTATAGGGATACAAACAAATATAATAGGGATATCAAACAACATAATAGGGAAATAAACAACACATAAACAGTTTAGGGATACAAGCAAACATAAGGGATATATACAACACATACACAGTTTATGGATAAAAACAAACATACTAGGGACATAAAACAGCATAATAGGGATATAAACAACATATATACAGGGTAGGGATACAAACAAATATAATAGGGACATCAAACCACATAATAGGGATATAAACAACACATAAAGAGTTTAGGGATACAAACAAACATAATAGGGATATAAACAACACATATACAGTGTAGGGATACAAACAAATATAATAAGGATATCAAACAACATAATAGGGATATAAACAATAAAGGGATATAAAAAAGTTAAGCAGCATTGAGCGTGGTCAGTGCTGTATAGGTAATATTCTGAGGATGAACGAAGCGAGTCCTAAGTAGGGAGGATGTGCGTAGCAAATCTGATGTGATGAGAAAAAGTTTCGAGGTATCCCGGACCCGATTTTTATCATTTCTTCTTTTATTCATTTCTTGGTCCCTCTACAGTTACCACACTAGCATCACCACTATTTTTGTAATATTTTTGTCGTATAGGAGATCGGTTCTCGAGATCCAGAAGTCGGACGGCTTGAACAGGATAGGTCCAGTTAAATGGTCACTAGCACTCTGTGTACTCGCTGTATTTATCCTCGTATACTTCTCGCTGTGGAAAGGGATCAAGAGCTCTGGCAAGGTAAGTAAACGATTAGCAATAAAGTAATTGACATAACTATTTAGCCACTTAATACTAAGGCTGTAGAATACAAAAAAAGTTCAGACCCCGCATACATTACCGTGTATAACAGTTTAGCGAAAAAAAATCACATTCTAGGTCTCAGCCCCGACCACATCCCTCGTGTAAACTTACTAAGCTACTATAATATACTTGGTAACAAAATGAAAATTTTACATTTTTCATAAATATAAAATAGTAGGAAAATTATATCTACAAAACAATTAAGAAAAGTTAAAAATATTAAGGACCTGAGAGTAGGGAGGGCTAAATAACATAAAATAGACTACATAACATCAAACAAGGAACATATCAATTGACACAACATAAAAATAACCGACAAAAATTAACAGATTACCAACAAAATAACTTACAATAAAACAGGAAGTAAACAAAATTTCGAACATCATACATAGGATAAAAATTAAACCTATAACAGTATATTATAGGTAGTAGGTATATTATGAATACTCTTCCACTGAATGTGGGAGTAAAAATTATTGAATTTGAAAATTCAATAATTCATTATTGAAGAATTGAAACCAGAATTGAAAATTCTGGTTCCGTTGAAAATATAAAATACATAAGAACTTCTTCTACAAGAGAAGTTTAAATTATTAAAAAACAGTAATAGATGTACAAGTACAGGTGGAATTCCAGAGTAAGTAAAAATAGCGTTGTTATTGAGACTATTATTGGTTTGTTTTAACTAGGACAGGTATAGAAGTATTAATGTGTAAACGTAGGGCTCCCTAAAGAAATAATATGTAATACCACTGTAATAATTCCAAAATAGCCACCCTAAAAATGTTACTCATTTTGTACTACCTTAAGCCAAATTTTTCTAAAAATTTAAATTTTGAAGGAAAAGCATAGTTTCTCTATGAATGCTATCGCTCAAAATATTAGAAAATCGCACAAATTCCAGTTTTCTTGCAATAAGTGATTGTCGTATGCAAAAAATGAAGAAAACATTTTTAAAGCTGATAAATCATTCTATAAAATAAGAGTTTTTCATCTAAATTGGATAACTACAACTAAAATTATGGCATTTGTTAAATGGCCAAAAAATGTACAAAAAGCCAACATTTTTTCAAAAAAATTGGCTGACTTTGCATAAATTAACCATTTTTTGAAAAAGCCATAACTTTGGTTGAAGTTATCCCATTTTGAAGATTGAACACTCGTTTTATTAGACATTTTATCAGCTTTAAAAATGTTCTATTCGTGTTTTGCACACGATCCACAATGAACCACTTATTACGATTTTATACTAAAACTTACAGTAAAATGTTTGCAATTTTATAAAATTTTGAACACACGCAATCATATGAAGGGCTCCACTCTGGATAAGCAGACTATGTTTTTTCTTCTTTGTGTTTTCTTCTTAATTAAAAATATATTTTCAGAAAATGTTGGTTTGAAGTAGTACATAATGAGTCACATTTCTTCAGGTCCGGCTCTTGGACAATAACATGAATATTTCCTCAAAAACTAGTAACAACATAAGTTATATTGAAAATATAATACTCTGTAAACGCTTACTTTAAAGAAAAATATCTCAGATAAGAAAAGTTCGTACACAACTTTTAGATATATAGATCAGGTTGTCAGATTAACTACAAACTTAACTCTTCTAAAAGCATTGAACACATTTATAAAAAATATTTACTGCCAAGCCAAGTTAATTACAAAACAATACATTTAAATGCTTAAATAATACCTTATGACTAACAGGAATAATGTTTCAAATATTATAAAAACATTAGGCATTGAAAACACCTGAAACGGATAATTCAAGGGTAATCTCAGTTTCGGATTTTTAGTGTAAACACAATACTTTTTCTATACGGTATGAGGAAAAGTAAAAAACAGGCTGCCCGATATGCGACTAGGCTTTGTATCTCATATTTCAAACTTTATAGTAAAACACAGGGGTTATGCGACCGCATGTTTTACTTTTATAACACAATAACTGTACATGCTCTAGTTACTGACAAAATATCCACATTTTTTTTAGTTTTCCAAAATCCAATTAGTTCTTCTCAACCTCTGGCAGAATTAACTATTTTAAACTAGTTTCGACTTATTCCTCCGAGTCCTTTCACCCAACCACAAACAGAAGTGCGCATAGATCAGTAGATCTATGCGATCTAAAACATACAGACGCTCCATTTTCGACATTTTAGTATTATGAGTGTTGATAGTGATAGTAGGGAGAGGTGAGATCACCAAGCCAGAACGTTGATAGGCCCTTTTTCCTACCTGTGATAGAAGATAATTTTCTACCTTATGGGTCCTAGTGCAGGCATTTTACGTCTAATCTACCGAAGACGTGGCTTTATATAAGATTATATAGCTTTCACTAGGAACAATACGCGCTCTGCTGCCAGGCTAGGCCTTATGCTCTCGAAAACTATAAGGCAGAAACACACAGATACCACACACACACACAATATATATATATATATATATTATATATATATATATAATATATTATATATATATATAATAATATATATATAAATAAACTACTATTGAGGGTCCTAAATTTTGCTTAAACCCAGGTTGATTTGGGTTAGGGATATTATACGAGTGCCTGACATCGCAAAGGTTCGGACCTACTGGCATTAGAGTCCTTTTTGAAGGACGGCACGAAAAAGGATTTTCAACCCTCACATAAATATCCTAGAGGCCTAGACCGGGATCATACCTGGTCATACCTTCCTACGTGTTATGACTGATAGTTTATTACAAACAACAAATGGTTGTTGAGTAATAATTGTGTGGGATGTTGAGTGTTGTTTGAGTGTTACACGGTTTATCAAACGCGGCCATTAGATAAAAAAAGTAGAAGTCTAATTATTTTGTTATTGCAATTAGTAAGTTCACACACACTTCTAAAGCCGCGGATCGTAATAAGTACGATATCTAAATACGGTAATATTAACTGGAAAACGGATACGCTGGAATTAAGTAGATGGAATTCAAATGGATCCCTTAATACTCTGTATGTACCTTCAGAGGCGAACGTATTTAACGGATAACCTTCTCGTCGAACTATTATTTCACTTAAATATTACCGTTTTTCATAAAATAACTTTTGAAATATTATTTTTTTGTTATGAAAAAAGCCATCATTTAATTAAATATATACTTTTGTTTTAAACTTCCTTATAACCAAAAGTAAACCTTCATCATAAAAGACGTGATGTTTTAGCGGGATCAGTTATCACGTAATCTCACTCTATTGACAAAACAATTACGGTGCAAGAACGGTATCTGTACTAAATGCAAGAACTGTATTAAATGCGTATGGAATACGATCACCAATTAAATACGCTGTGTGTACGTAGTAAATTGTTCCTCTCCTTAAACATTGACAGAGGAGAAGCAAAATTTGTTAACAATTTTAGACTACAACGAACGTCCAATTTCTCAAAAAGTTAGGGAAACTTACTGACCTATATTTTAACCCCAAAAACATCTTCAGTAATCAAATGTTGAAACAAAAAGACAGTTTGACAAAGAAAATCCCAAGACTCTGTTTTCAGGTTTCTCAAATAGTGAAAAACAATAAGACAACATCTATTGTATTGCTTTAGTGGAAAAACTTAAAGCAAAAGTGAAGGGAATCGATATACCTTTGACTAAACTGATGTAACAATACGTATTTGATAGACGTACGAAGGAGGATACAATTCGTTAATAGACATCTTATGTAAACTCCAACATATTTTAACAAGGAGAGATGTTCCAGTTCATTGCTTTTATTTCAAAAGCAGAAAGTAGGCGAAATTAGAATAAAGCTTTTCTGATTCCTACTTTAAAAATTATAATATATCACCTAGTACATAGTCGTGATCAAATAGTCCATGATTTTCAGCGAATCTTCAATGTATTTGATTGCAATAAACGATTACAAAGCTTTTATGTTATATGTTTACAATACACAAAGCATGGAAGTAATAAAGAAATTTGTACAGAAATGTCTGTAGGACTTACAAAACACTATAGTAATGGAATTGGTATAGATTCTTTCCGTCCACAAAATCATTTGGTCGACAGTCGAAGCTATTACGAGAATCGTACCGTCGACAATTTCCATTAACAACTTCAAATTATTTGTGAACGAACGATTTGTCGAAGAACTGATTCGTGAACGTGACGACCTGTCGATCAATTGATTTGTCGAAAATACGCGGACCTTGAAGAAAAGCAATTCTTTACGAAGAAAAACATTCATAACGAACAGTTTCTCTATGACTGAATAGATAATTGAATTAATATCTAAAATGAACATACTCACAACATTAATTATTTAAAAAAATCATATTACTTGATATTTCAAATTTTGAACTCAATAGGTGAAATCAAATAATTTAGAATAATAGGTAACAAATAACAAAATAAACAATTATTAGGAAACATCAAAGCATTTAATGTAAAGTTACATTGCATTATTACCTCTATAATTCAATATTACTTTGTCTTACTAGTTAAATAAACAAAAGTGATGTAGAAACTTGATAAGATTTAATAGTCGAAGCACCTCAAGAAAACCTATGTTATTAGTTTCTGTATGTTGCATTGTTGAGAAATGATTTTACCTACAGATATTACTTGATACATATTTATGTAAGATGTTATAACAGTGATATTGACAAAGAAAAGATTGGCGTTTGAAACTTGAGAACATTGAGAAATATCACATTACCTTTAGACTTCAAGGGTAGACTACGCCTAACAATGCTTAACTGCATTGCTTGCAAGTTTTATTTACCACATACAGGGGTATAATAGATGCGAATTTATATTTCTTTGACTTATTATACCTGGCCGACTTTATGGTCGAGGTCGTTAAAGCACCAGCGTGTATACTAATATTTGACAACACACAGGTACAAAGTACTTTTACATGACAGGTAACACTCTCAGTTTACATAAGATTATTGTTCAAATAAATTGTCATACACTTAGAGCGCAACGGTTGCCATTGATGAGTCATCCCAGATGAGCCACTAGGCTCTAAATAAGCATAAGTATTATTATACATATCACTTTTCCTCATTTATAACGTAGGTATATAGGAAAAATATTTTGTTACAAAAAGTCCAAAACCGGATGTCACCTGAATTATGCGTTTTAGGAGTTGTTAAGACCTTCGAAGTGGTTTTATTAAGTGTCTGTTATCATCGAAGCTCCCAGTCTATTTATGCTAGAGAGTTGAAACCTTGAACAAAAATCAATCTATGGCAGTAGTTGTGTTATCCGAAAAAAAATGTATGAAGTCATTAACCCACAATAATAACCCAGCAAAAATTTAGAAAATTCATAAAACGCGGAATAATGTTGCGATCAATTGGAAATTTGGCATTAACCACATCTCACGCGAAAATTTAAAATTTCATCTCATTATCAGCACTAGTTGACTTGAGTACGTTCTTTATAAAATTTAAAAATAATTCAAGTTCAAGTGAGCTACAAATGTATACCTTTAAATAATAAATAAGTACACAAGTTTAGTTCAATACAAGTATAATCATGATATTCGTTGGATCGTAAAAGTTACGCAGCAACGAGCATGGTCAATGCCTAGATCGTAAGGAATAAAATTATTATCTAAGGACGAGCGAAGCGACTGCGAAGAAGGGAGGATGAGAGTAGTTTTCCGATGTGATGAGAAAAAGTTCCGAGGTACCCTGTACCCGATTTTTGTTTTTGGTTTATGGAAATAATAAAAATCGGTATGTATTTTTTTAAATAACACGTGTTACAGTGACATTAATTTTAGCATAGCAATATAATAAATAAAGTAATTTAATATAGAAATGTTTTCTATAATTTTACAGGTTAGAGTTGAAAATCTATTTCAGAATAAGAAATAAGATTTAAAACCAAAGATAATTATTTTTATGACACAAGAAACCTAATTCTTGAAAATAAACATTTTTAATTAAATATTTTATTTCATTTCACACCTCCAGTATTCTATTATTTATTTTTTACAAAACCTCCCTTTTGCATAGCCTTTGGATAAAGAATATAAAAGAATAATGAAAAAGAATTAGTTAACTTTCTCTTGTAATCATGTTTTTTCTGATTCGGTTGTTATTATAAAATTTCTTGACTTAATTAAATTTATAAATAAGTAAAAAAAAGTTAAAAAAGTTTAATAAATTTATTATTAAAAGTTAATGGTTTTAATCATTTAGTTACTTTTTGGGTTTCGAGAAATTTCAAACACATACTTATAAAATTGACGTTATAACAAGAACTTATTACAACTTATTTATACATATTGCTTATTACCTTAATTTACTTATTACAACTTATTTTTGACTCCTTCGTCACCAAACTTAACCACTAAAAAGTGAGCCAGATATTGAAAATGATGCTAACCATCAAGGTACTTTATTAACCCCGCTAACATGATTAAATATAGGATCCGCAAAGACACCTGAAAAACAAGTTTACAAGTATGTGCTTTCTCCGGACATAGCAATCTGGTATTGACAGTCTTAAGGACGAGAAGGGCTATTAGCAACTTTTACTTTAACTTAACTATTTTTCAGGATGATTCCAGATCTCTAGGTACTTTATGCCTAAGATGTTATTTCAAAGAAGGTAGGCCTAAAATCTGTGGTCTTGTTTCCCTCAATGCCCTTTTATATAATTAGCCTATAGAATGCCCTTTTATATAATTGGCCAATAGAATGCCTTTTATATAATTGGCCTATAGAATTCCCTTTTATGTAATTAGCCTATAGAATGCCCTTTTATGTAATTGGCCTATAGAATGACCTTTTATATAATTGGCCAATAGAATGCTCGTTTATGTAATGGGCCTATAGAATGCCCTTTTATATAATTGGCCTATAGAATGGCCTTTTATATAATTGGCCAATAGAATGCCCATCTGTATTAAAACTAAAATCTCAGGTTTCAAGAAATTCAATTACTTAAATTATCAGTAGCGACCTTTAGAAATACACTGTCTTATTATGAATTGTTGAATGCTCTGTTACAGGCAGTATGGGTGACAGCCATAGCACCGTACATCGTGCTCTTTATACTACTGGCACGAGGAATAACTCTACCGGGAGCAAGGGAGGGAATAAGATACTATCTTACTCCCCAGTGGGAAAAATTACAGTCAACCAAAGTAAGTACTGAACATACCACCCACCAAATATATTAGATATTTTTTTTTTATAATTTTTGGTTAATAGTTTGTTTCTAATGTAGCTATTGTAAGCCTTTAAAAAATGAAGAAATAACGAATTCTTTAATTAGTAATCAGTTTAGTTTGTAGCGACAATAACGACTTGCTTTTCTGCTAAGCATAAAATTTTACGAGGCTTAGGGCTTATTAATTTTAGGTCTCTAGTTAAAGTTAAAAAAGGCATAGAAAGCTCTCTCTATAATAGTATATACATCATTATAGTATTAAGTGTTTTTATTACTATCGATATTAAGTCACCATCGAATATTATTTCCCCGTTAATAAAATCCTACTGTACTGACTAGTTACATAATATATTTTCATTAAGGTAATACATTTTAAATAAAATTTATTTAAAAAGTTTTAAATATATTTAGTCTCTGGTATAATAATTTAAAAACTTTTTCGGCAAGTATTGATTGATTACATGCTGATATTATTATCAAGTAAAAAGAGAGGAAGAATCGAACAAATAAAAGGGAACGAAAGAGAGAGTATAAAGCAAGTGGGGACAAAGAAACTTAGATACAAAACGTAAGGAAATCTATAGAATAACAAGGAAACAACACTGACGGAATTCTAAGTTGAAACTTAGTAAATTTAGGATATTTGTGGTAAATGTTACGCATATCATGTGAATGTAGACATATTCTATATGTTTTCTATAAACATCAGACAACAGACTAAGAAATACAAAGAGATAAGATATTTCGTTTCTCGTTCTCACTAAATGCTTAGTAAAAACTAAAGTAGCTCAAAAATTAGACTTTAAGGTGTAGACTCGAATCTTTTATGCACGTGCATTCCACGATTCAATTTAGTTGTTGTAAATTATAGATACTTTTTTTAAATTTTCCTCATCTACTACCGTAGGTATATAAAGAAAACTTTTTAATGGCGTTCTTAGTAGTTTTCACTATGATGTCTGTCTAGTATGATGTACGGTCTAGTTTCACCGTCAGGAAGATAAATTTTTTTTTGAGGTAGTACGTAATTGAGCACTTTATTGGACCGTTTTTAGGATGAGAAGCCAATCATTATTGTTATAGGAGGTTATTTAGTACTTTTCACCTCCGAGGACAATAATAAATGTAAAAAAAAAACTCCTAGGACGTAAAAGTAATTCATATATTGCCGCCATTAATGTAATGTAGCGTGTTCAAAAAAACAATCTGTGTAAAATCTTCATGATGTTCTTTAAAAACGTTCATTTTGTTTCTGTTTATGTTCGTAGACTAATTTTTTTTTCGTTTTTAAAAGGTGTTCTAATTGACAATTTTTGTGTGTTTATTTGTAAAGCTTTTACATTTTTGAGTAAAAGTGTGAAGCTATGGATGAATTCAATGACGACGATAATATGGAGTTAATTGGACGTTTGTTTTTTTCTCAATTAAGTATACATCGCAGTTTATTTAATGAGTGCTACCTCAAAAAAAAAATAGTGAATGCCATCCGGCTGAGAATGTCTTTATGTCTTGGCAATTTTTCCCGACTTGCTTCGCTCGTCGGTAAATCTAATTGCCGTGACATAAAGACACACTTCTCAGCCTTATGGCATAAATAACTATTATTTCTATTCGATAGTTAAAAACTATTAAATTAAACTTAAAGTGGATTAAACTTAAACTTAGCGGGTAATAATATCGCTTTGGTAATGCTTATTTAAAGAGTCTAATATAATTGTCAGGATACGATAATATTTACCATTTTAATTTATTAACTAATAATTTTATTATAGAGTTATATTGTGTATATTTAGTGCAACATAAATGTAGTTTTAAATCTAAATAATTAATTAGAAAACTTATTGGTTTATTCGTGTTACAACCTTCATATCAACTCTCAAGGGTATTAAGGTAACAACATGTTCGTGACCCAACATTGGTAGGGAATGACCTAAAAAAACCCTTTTCTGCTTAGATACAAGATTGAACTGATTTTGAAATTAAGAGTTCACTCCAAAATTCTGGTTGTCGATAAACACTGGTTGTTTCAGGTTTGGATAGATGCAGCATCCCAGATATTTTTCTCACTAGGTCCCGGATTTGGAACTCTTCTAGCACTATCAAGTTACAATAAATTTGATAACAACTGCTACAGGTAACCCCATAACCAATGAGTCAAAATATTTTACGTAGAAATAATTCTAAATTGTAATTCAAATTTCTCATAACTTAAAAGTTAACACTGTAATATTAACACATTACAATTGCATTAGATAATAAGAATGATAGGTATCAAGAAGAAATATCAAATAAAAACAGATTAGCATAAAAATGTCTAATAAGTAACTTTATAATACTCAACTGCAATTTCTTAACGTAATAAATAATCTAGTAAGAGATCTAGAGTGCTAACCCCCCAAAAAATTAAAAATTATTTCTCCAATCAACTTCATTTGATCTAAAACGGGGTTTAAGCCAATAAAAAAAATGTTGGATGGGTCCCTCTCATAAATGATTGGGGTGCCGCTTCCGGGCGAGTGCAACTAAAATTGATCGGCCTCCTCTATAAATTTAGAGGATACCACTCCCAAAAAGTTACTGTTTACTCCCAAGGGAGTGAAAATAACTTTTTCTCCTTTGGGATTAAAAAGTGCTTCTTTAATCCCAAAAAATCAGTCAATAAACTTCACATAATATACCTTCTGGATATAAAAGATTATTTACCACTTATTTTTTCAGGGATGCGTTACTAACTAGTACAATAAATTGTGTAACGAGTTTTCTTGCTGGTTTTGTAATATTTTCCGTACTCGGCTACATGGCTCATGTTCAAAATAAGAGCATCGATGACATCGGAGTTGAAGGTAAATACTTCCACTAATCACACTTTAATGCTTTAAACTCAATTTTTAATTTCATGTAGTCTTGGCGAAAATTTATAAGAAATTAAATATTGGATCAAATCGAGAACTATATCTATAGTTCTGATATTAATAATTAGTAGCTTTAGGGACGTTTGGTTGATTGGTGTTTTAGAGTTCACCAGTAACTTGCATTTTCAATTACCTTCCTAATACAGAGAGGTTATGACAGCGTTAAAACCTCTTGATAAGAGAATCAAGAGGTTGAAAAAGGTAGGGTAGTAGTAATATGGAGGAGTGGTAATAACTACCAGGCAAGAAGGCCACGTTGTTGGGCCCTTTTCGCCAGCTATTAAGATAGTGTTCTACTCCTGTCTAGATTCACCTAATCTAGACAGAAACCCCGTGAATTTTATTGAAAAAAAGCCTCTCAGGCCTTTTTTAGCAATCATACTTATTTTCATTGACACTATTATAATAAATCTACTACAAGGGTCCTAAATTTTACCTATATCCAGTTTCATTAGTTTCATTTATAGTAACAGATCTTTAATTAGTACCTGACAACGCACAGGCTCGAGACCACCGGCTAAACGTCCCTTCTAAAGGACGTAGTACGAAGAATTTTTATCCCTCTCATAGGAATCCCAGAGGCCCGTGCTGGGATTGATCCCATGACTAAATAAACTCAGAAGTTTAAAGTCCATTTATTCTATTTATTGGCCGCGCACCTTAACCACTACACTACAGGTGACTCCGAGAAGGCAGTTACCCGGTAGTCACTTAATGCACATGCACGTACATTAAGAAAAAGTCTGAGAGTTGGATAATTTGCAAGGTACAATTACATATAATTCCTCCACTGCATTGTATCTAGTAGCAGACATATTTACTATAAGTCTATCTGATGCTCTTTTAAAACCTAACCCCATTCTTCCGCAAGCGCCGTTCTAAATATAATAACATCCAGTGAAGTGAGCGTAATTTAAAAAAAAAAATAAAGAGCAGTAATTGAAGAAGAAAATATAAAAAGTATTGAATCCTTCCTCAAAAGGTTAGTATCTCTAATTCATACCTTTACTCCTTTAGAGCGATAATTGAGAGGGAAAATAACTTGTGTCAAAAATAAACGCGAATTTTAAAACTTTAAACATATTTCTTTGCAGGTCCAGGATTAGTGTTCGTAGTCTATCCAGAAGCAATAGCCACCATGACGGGATCAGTGTTTTGGTCTATTATTTTCTTCCTCATGCTCATAACATTAGGTAATACATAGTCATAACTATTCAATTATTTTTGGTTTGTTAATTATAATTAAACGTTTATGGTTTACGCTAAACGTTATGACTACAGCCCTCTTTGCGAAAACCACTATGATAACACAAAAATTGAAAACACTACTGCGTTATATCACATAGTTGCTTTACTGATTATCAGAAAGATTTGATTATCAAGTTGAAGGGTTCGGCAAGAACATTTAATATTTTTTAATATTGTCTAATAACATTTCTAGACAATGTTTATTACTCATCTAGAAAATAGTAGAGCAAGTGCGTAATCATGATTGCCTAGCTATAAGAAAGCCCAGGGTTTAGATCTTGTCTATAAGATAAACAATTTATTCATACAGGTTTTTAAGGGTACTTTGTGTTAAAAGGTTTGGACAGCACGTTCGGAGGATTAGAAGCAATGATAACAGCACTATGCGATGAATATCCTATATTCTTGGGAAGAAACCGAGAATTGTTTGTAGCTATATTATTAGCAGCTATTTACATATGCGCACTTCCCACTACAACCTATGTAAGTAAACCAAAATTAGTTTTCTTACTTACTTTAAACGGTAAGTAACTGCGAGGATCGATAAGTGACAGAGCAGACCTGGATTTAACCGGTGTCTGGGGTCCCACGAATAACTAAAGTAATATGTGTTTAGGTCAGGATGACCATCTGCGAAACTTGAGCTGTCAGGTCCGGACTATAAAATGGGTTTATGCAATCTAACTTTAGGTGGCGCTCACGTATTGTAGCACATTTTTAATATTAAGGGCCCTAGGTATAGCGGACTACCCCCACCACCGACATTGAGCTACGGAACTTTTCAACCGTCGCAGGGTTACTAAGGGACAAGACAGTGAGTCCAACGAGTATTTGGTGAGATAGTAAAATTAATACAGGGTTTGGTGAAGTTTAAGAGATCAAGGTAGCTAAAGAGAGACAACAGAAAACGCATAAAAATACTAGTAAAATAAATCCTATGATAAAGAGAGTATAAGTACAGCTGGCTTTGCTGGATGCAGAGTATGCGTGAATGCGGGGGAGGGAGAATCAGTTCAGTGGCATTCGGAGTGGAGACGATGAACCCAACGGATTAAATCATAAGAAGGCCGCAATTGAATAATCAGCTACAGTCGATACCAACAGCATGTATCGATGGTAGCTGATTCTTTAATATATAGTTGTAATGAAGTTCGGTAAATATAATCATTGACCATCATTAATGAATCGGATCAAATAAAATCATAGCAAGCATGTAGTCCTATGTAAGACTAACACTAACATGTCAAGTGTCGGAACGTGTTTCAAATCGGAAAATTAATAGATAAATTAATATAAGTTAATATCATTGGTACGCATTTATATTTTCTTACAATAAATAAACTAGTTTTCTATGTTTAATAAGGATTCTAAATCTACATTTTTCGTCGTAAATCACTGTTGTTAAAGAGTGGTCAGAACGTAGATGGGTAGCCAAGGGGAATACAATGTTTTTTAATTGTCCGAGTCCAAAGGATACTAAAATATAAGTTACGCAATTTTATATTCTTAGGACAAGCGATGAATCGCAGGATATACTCCCTCGTAAATATTGATGAACTAATGTTTCAAATAGTGAATTAATTATTTGATAATAGTGGCCATTGTTATATCAGGATTGTTCGAAGGCCATAGGGGCCAACAATTTGATCATTTTTGCTTTAGACGATGATAAGATAATAGTACCATGGTACAAAACGCATTTACATTATTAATTAGTTTTTAGGTGACGGAAAAACTAATCACAAAAAACAGAAAGCCTAAATTAGATAAAGCATAATATTTTTCCCTTTTCTAAAAACAGCAAATTGCTACACAACGTAAATTCATCTAAGTGTTAATTTTTAGAATGACAAACACGGTTTCCTCCTGAATATTCTAATTGAGAAAAAAATATAGTCCTGTTTTGTCCTAAAGACTCTTATTGAGAAATATGTATAGTCCTGTTTTGTCCTGAATACTCTTATTGAGAAATATGATTAGTCCTGTTTTCTCCTTAATATTCTAATTGAAAAAAATATATAGTCCTGTTTTGTCCTAAAGACTCTTATTGAGAAATATGTATAGTCCTGTTTTGTCCTGAATACTCTTATTGAGAAATATGATTAGTCCTGTTTTCTCCTTAATATTCTAATTGAAAAAAATATATAGTCCTGTTTTTCCCGAATATTCTTATTGAGAATATATATAGTCCTGCTTCTCCTGAATATTCTTAATTGAGAAATAATATATAGTCCTGCTTTCTCCTGAATATTCTTATTGCGAAATATATATAGTCCTGTTTTCTCCCGAATATTCTTATTGAGAAATATATATAGTCCTGCTTTCTCCTGGATATTCTTATTGAGAAATATATATAGTCCTGTTTTCTCCTGAATATTCTTATTGAGAAATATATATTGTCCTGTTTTCTCCTGAATATTTTTTTTGAGAAATATATTTAGTCCTGTTTTCTCCTGAATATTTTTTTTTTGAGAAATATATATTGTCCAGTTTCCTCTTGAATATTCTCATTGATAAATATTTTTAGCCCTGTTTCCTTCTCAATATTCTTATTGACAAATATGAATAGCTTTGTTAATAAAATAAAGGAATCAAAAAAACTTATTTTCACTAGAAATTTCACTAAGAAATAAAAAGTTAAAGAAACCGCCCATTTAAAGACGTTAATCGAACCATCAAAAACAATACTCCTCTCGAAGCGATAAAAGATACCCAATGCCAATGTCAATAAACTCTTTTGGAGGAAAAAGCCTTTTCTTCGGAATAAGCAACTTGAGAAGAAGTTAAAGCCCACTTCACTCGCGAATTTTAAGTATCTGCTGTGATTGAAGAAGTTTTTAATCCTTCCTCGACCCATTTAGATCATTGGTAAACAAAACTCCACAAATAGAGTGGAATATATTAGGCTAATGGACCTCAAAATTATTTCGGATGGATTAGAATTACCGATTCTTTTTAATTCCGATATTAAACAATTATTAGCTCATCAGCAATGCGAAACAATGCAAGTTAACAAAATAGTTACCAATTAAAATAAATATACTACGCTCCAATTGTATTTTATAATAGTTAATTAGTTAATATTTTAAGCACAACGGTTAGCAGCCACCCAATGATGCTTCCTTGGGAGTTTACCTAAGCTTCATACACACACACATATATATATATATATATATATATATATATTATATATATATATATATATAATATATATGTATGTATGTATGTATGTATGTATGTATGTATGTATGTGTGTGTGTGTGTGTTTGTTAACCATAAGTAAACGCGGGTTAATTTATAGTTTCCACATTTTTTTGGAGTTTTTGTGATTTTTGCTAAGTCATTGGTTTAAGTTAATGACGTCATACACATTTCCCAAAAATAGGGTTCTGAACATTAATTTCGTTAATTTTTGTACAGAGTTTCAATTATTTAAAAAAAATCGTTCGAAATTTATAGTACGCCATAGAAACGTCTAACGCCATAGGAACCATTACCATTACGCTCTAAGTGTATTCTGAAGATGGGGATAATTTATTTGAACAATGCTCTTATATAAACTTAGAGCGAAACCTGGGATGTGAACCTAAGACCTCAGCGTCAGTATAAATACTGACGCTTTAACGACCTCGACCATAAAGGCGGTTTAAGAAACATTTATGTTATGTTATTACCTTCAAAAATGGTGTTTGTGTATGGTATGGCCACCCCTGTATGTATGTATCATTTTGGACCCTAAAAGAAAATAAAAACCTCAAGTATGTATATGCCATGGAAGTTTTGACTTAGAATTATTTGATAGCAGAGCAAAGGTAAACTGCATATACACAGAGCATATTCACCCAAATTAAGTAATGTTTTTCAATTATCCATTTATTCATTTCAGGGAGGAATGTACCTGGTGGAAATGCTGAACGTCTACGGACCAGGTATATCCATATTATTCGTCGTATTTGTTGAAGCAGCAGGAGTATGCTGGATATACGGTGTAGACAGGTTTTCATCTGATATAGAGCAGATGCTGGGGCAGAAACCTGGTCTTTTCTGGAGGCTTTGTTGGAGCTACATCAGCCCCTTTTTCTTATTTGTAAGTTTTCAATAGGTTCTGTCATGTTTATTTATTTTATTATTTAATTTACAACACTGTTTTCTTTTGTTAACAATTTGTTCTGACCGATATATAGTTAGTTAAATTCTGATTTCTAAAAAATAGATTAAAATACACCTTCTACAAGAAAAACATCACGTTGAAGCTGTGTGTAGAGTTAAGAAAAATAGTACAAGATTAAATAGGTTGATGAGAAAAAGTCGGAGCACTAATGAATCGATCGCAAGTTAGTCTTCACAAAACGCTGCAGAAGATATACATTACGAGGGAGGCGAAGAAACTATACCTATGCATACAAGACAAATAACCGTAGATTCGATTAAAAAATCTGAGAGTGATAATTTTAAAGCCTATAATAATTGAAATAAAGATTGATGGAATCCCTATCAAGATGGAGAGGGATACGGGGGCTGTTTACTCAGTCATAGGCTTGCAAAATTTCAGAAAAATATCTCAAATTAACTACGAGCCAACGTCTGTAATTTTTAAAAGCTACAGTTAAACCTCAAGGTGTTGCCTGAGTAACAGTTAAGTACCAACTCTCAGCTCGAAGATTAAAACTCTTTATTCTTGATAACAATTTACCCACAATACTCGGCAGAGATTGGATTTTCAAACTTGACATTAAAATACCATCTATTTACTCACTTAAACAAGACTCAACTTAACTTACAAGTATGTAACAAGAAAGTTGAAGAACTTCTAGGGAAATATCTAAATGTGTTTTAAGAAAATTTAGGAGAAATTAACGATTATGAATGTCAAATACATTTAAAACCAAACGCGAAACCTATTTTCAGAAAAGCTAGACCTGTACCTTTTGCATTAAAAGCAACGATAGAAGAAGAAATTGACTATCTTGAAAAAAACAAATGTGATTTCTAACGATTCTTTTTCTGATCAGGCAACACCTGTAGTGCCGGTTGTTAAGCCAAACGGGAAAATTGTCTATGCGCTGACTATAGTGTAACATTGAATCCTCACATACATGTAAACCCAATATCCATTACTTAGAACAGAAGATTTGTTTGCTAAACAGAAGGGAGGTGAACAGTTTACTCGGTTAAACTTGAGTACAGCATATTTACACATGAGGTTGGCAGAAGATAGTACTTAACTACTGACAATTAACACCCATAAATGACTGTACAAGAGCAACAGATTAATGTATGGGATACGTTCAACGCCCTCTGAATGGCAAAGATATATGGACTCATTGCTAGGTGATATTCATGGAGTGTGTGTATTTTTTGATGATATTGCTATTACAGGAAAAACAAAAAGAGAACACATGGACCGACTTGAAACTGTCCTTAGTAGGCTGTTTATCGCTAATTTTAGAGTTAACAAGGCAACAAGTGATTTTTCAAAATGAAGTCATCAATCTAGGATTTAAAATTGACTAACAGCAGTACAGGCCAAAAATGGATGCAGAGATAGAAGCATAAAAAGCTTTATTAAAAAGCTTTTATTTTTCAATAAAAGCTTTATTGAAAGAACTACATTCAGGTCACATTGGGGTGGTTAAGGGCTTTCGCGTTCTTTAATATACTGGCCAAAAATAGATGCAGAGATAGAAAGCATGGCTAGAAGCTGTAAAAGCTGCTTAGAAAATTAAAGAAACCATACGAAATCAGGGGTACATCATCGGAAAGATTCATTAAAACCGTGGGAACGGTTTCATTAATGCGGATTCATTAATTCGCAGGTCCTTTTTGCGAGTCAACATTTTCGGTAGTGGCAGAACATATTCCAAATGGATGGAAGTATTTATAGTAAAAAATTCAACATCTTCGTTATCCACCATTGGAAAGCTAAAAGAATGTTTTGCAAGATATGGTATCCAGAGATTTTGACAAGCGACAATGGATCGGCTTTCACTAGTTATGAGTTTGCTGAATTCCTGAAGATGAACTGCATTAGACATATTACATATGCACCTTTTTATTCTTGGTCTAATGGTCAGGCAGAGAGGTGTGTGGGCTCATTAAAACAAACCTTAAAATCTTTATAAGTTTCCCCTGAAACAATGTCAAGCTTCAAACATTCCTACTGGCCTATTAAAGGACCCTTAATATAACCACAGGAGTTAGCCCAGCCCAATTATTCTTAAAACGAGAACTCCGAACCAGATTAACCTGCATGAGACCTAACCTTGTATCTACTATTAAATATAAACAATTTAGGGATAATCTTTGCTTACAAGATAAAGTTTTTAAAGTAGGTATAACAGTAGCGGTAAGACAATATAATAGACCTAATCAGAAATGGATCTTAGGAAAAATTGTCAGTCGAGATGGACAGCTACACTACAAGGTAGAAGTTGAGGAGTTCTTCCACAGAAGACATGTTGATCAGCTCCAAAGAACTGAACAGTCTACACTACGTAGTGATAACATTGATAGCATTATTGGTCGATAGCCGCCATCGACCAATAATCCTACAGCTAATATACAAGACGATCCACATACTAAGACGATACAACTAAGACGATCCACTAGAAACACCGGGGGTTAATTTATTTACTATCAAAAACAAGTTGTCTTTTATATTAATATAATATAAAAATATCAATTAGAGCCGTACAAACATTTTTTTTTTTCTTTTTTATCTCTTTCCTCTTTCATACTATTAATTTATAGGTACAAATTTAAACACGCCCAAATAAGCTCTGTTCTACTTCCTTAATTATGCTCTTAACCTAAACCCAACAACCCAAAATTCTTAATTTTAGACACTATCTAATTTCCCTGATTATCATAAAAAAAAAATACTCATACTCTTCTAATACTCATACTTAATCATACAAATACATCTCATGTTTTTCCCTAATAATTAATTTTTACAATTTATATCTACACCCATATACCTCAACCCCCAGATGACCCCTACATGTCATATCTACCCAAACTAATTGAGAAATTTAGTTTAATTTTATATATGTGTTAAGCTTAGAAGCTCGCATTTATATTTTTTTTCAGAATTTTATATTGCTATTTAATTTTGTAGAAGATTCATTTCTTGTATCAAATAAAGTTTATTATTATATTATACAAATTTAAACACGCCCAAATAAGCAAAAATTTATAGTATTTTACTTTTCCTCATTTATACCGTAGGTATATAGGAAAAGTATAATGTTTGTAAGAAAATCCGGGACCGGGATGACACAGGGTTTATCCGTTTCAGGTGTTTTTAAGACCTCTTGAGTAGTTTTTACAAAGTAGTCTGTCTGCATGTGTGTGTATCTGTTATCATCGTAGCTTCTAATGTATTTATGTTAGAGTTGAAACTTCTTTGTACAAAAGTCAGTCTACCGCTTTAGTTGTGCTGTTCGGAAAATATTTTTATAACGTCATTAACCTGCAATAATGACTCAACAAAAATTTCAAAAAATTTTAAAACGCGGAAAATTCATTTGGATTTGGCACGCATGTAGTCATGTATAAGACTAACATATGCGCCAAGTTTCATCTCATGATCACCATTAGTTCAATTTTTATCAAATTATTTGTGTATACGTTAAAAAAAATAAAAAATCGTAAAATAATTTAATTGAGTTGAAATTTGGTACAAGTGTACCTTTACGTAATAAATAAGTACACAAAGTTTCGTTTTGTTGGATCATAAAAGTTAAGCAGCATTAAGCGTGGTAAATGCTGTATGGGTGACTGCTGAGAATAAAAGGGATGTATTATCTGAGGACGAGCGAAGCGAGTCCGAAGACGTGTTGCAGTATAAATTTGACGAATTGTATATTCTGTGGACGAGCGAAGCGAGTCCGAAGTAGTGAGGATGAGCGAAGCGAATCCGAAGTGATGAGAAAAAGTTCCAAGGTACCCCGAACCCGATTTTTTTGACACTTATAATTATTAGGCACCAGTAAAAATATGGGTTTATGTTTCAGATCATTTTTGTATCTTCATTACTAAATTTTGAGGATATGACGACAAACTCAGCAGCCTATCCTCCATGGACAGTAACTGTAGGATGGATGCTGACGTCATCATCATTACTTTGCATACCGTGCTACATTATATATAAATTTCTTATCACTAAAGGCTCATTTTCAAAGGTAACAAAATTTAGTAGTAACGCAATATTAAAGCCAATGAGCTGGGACCTTTATACATTGTAATATACATTTTACAAATAAAGAAACTACTATATTATTCATTAATTGATTCCTAGAGTATTTTAATACCTAAAATTACAAAAAAAGTTAATTAAATTAACTTGAAGTAATAACACAAGTAATAGTTTGGGGCTGTTATATAAAAGACTATTATTATTACAAAGTTATAAAAATATGTACAAATGATATAAGAGTCATATATTTTTTTTAAAAAAAATGTTGTCCGTAGAAGAATATAAAGGTTTTCCAACATTGACCTAAACCTAGAAATATCTGGTCCCTTCCACATTCCTAATTTTATTTCTTTCTGTAAAATCAGTAAGAAACCTAAAAGGACCCATTTGGTATCAAACCAGATTTTCCACATGAAATACCTTTATTTCTGAATCAAATGATGGAGTGGTTCACTAATTCTCTTTAACCAATCCTTCTTCTTGTCTGTTTAACAATAAATGAGGTCTATCAAAAATTTAAAAGCTTAAAATTTTAGATTTTTAGTTAACCCACAATTTGAGGTAGACATACCAATGTCTACAACAAAAAAAAAGGAAAATTTTAAAGCAGGAGTAATATTATAAATAATTTGAAAATAATTCACTATAAAAATATATTCAAAAATAAGTAATATATATAAAGGACAATTATGATGCATGGAAGTTGCAATTAATTAAGAACAGCTTGTGGGGGTGGTAAGGTGTCTGGTAAGGTGGTAAAACCCACAGATGAAACCAAAGTTTCTTAATTATCTGAATGGGAAGAATCTGAATTACAAACCAGATCAGACCTTATGCTCATAATTTCATCTAGTGAACTCAAACTAGTAAAAAATTGTAAAACTTAAAAAAAAAGAACCATTAATAAAGTTCTTAGCAGAAAAATTCCTAGACTCTCGTAGAACACTTTGCAGTTGTCTAGATGAGTCTACTCATCACGCAAATGTATTGTGAGTAGAAAGTAAGCAACCATATTTATTTATTAAACTATAATAATTTTTTTTATGTCAAACAGAGAATGCGGATATTATTCAAACCAGAAGAATTATCCGAAGCTAAAATAATAAATCATCAAAACTACAAGACAGGCACACACGTCTGACTCGAGTGGCTTGTATAAATAAATCACTTCACTTTATATGTCTACAAATAACCGACAACTTTCCAATCATATCGACCCTTCTATTTCAAAATCATAAAGAGGAGTCAGTTTCCTTTTATGATTTGAAAATTAACTCACTCATATTTCTTGATCACTCACTATTTTTTTTTAAAATATTGAATAGAAATATTGAGTTATAAGTGTTTATTGCATTCAATTAAAATCCAAAAATTCTATAAATGTAATTAGAGCTCATTACAATAATCATTATTTTTAATTGCCATCTATTATCCAAAAGCTAATTTTAACAAATATTTCAAAGGAGGGAGAAAAACGATATGATTTAGAAAAAATATTGAAAATTTTCTAAGATAAGATATGGTAAAACAAAAATACCAGTTTTTACATTTTTATACTAAAAAATTATATCCACTTGACAATTTTGTAGTAAGTATTAATGTTTATTAGTGCATAGAAATAAGTGGTTTCATTCAGAAAATCACAAAAAGTTATAAGAAGATGAATTTGGGATGGTATTCTAATAAATTATTTTAGATTGAATGAGTCTCACTTTGTGTTAAAGTAAGGCTTATGTATCAGGAACAAAGGTTACACTTAAGTCTGAAGTCTCACTCAAACTCAAGTTATGTTTTACAATACCATGTTTCAGCTAAAACATTCATATTTAATTTCTTAAAAAACAAGTACACAGCATAAAAGATGTTACTAAATTTAAGCTAAGAGTCGTTTTTTGAGTCAATAATGCAATAATAAATAATTCTATGCGCAATCTTTGAGAAATACAATGTAAAGTCATAATTTTTGGATGCTTGCATGTCTAAATTTTAAAGAATAATGTAAGATTATTAACTGAAAAAAATGAACAGTTTAAGGTTTTTCCATTGTCTCAAAGGTAAAGTATTCCTTTATCTACTTAAAGATACATATAAGTAATTACTTATTAATTATACAATTATAAAAGGTATATGAAGCTTAAACCACTGAAGCAAATATAGTATATGAGTATATTATATATATATATATATATATATATATATATATATATATATATATATATATATATATATATATATATATATGTGTGTGTGTGTGTGTTTGTGTGTGTGTATGTATGTGTCTGTTATTTTGTGGCCCAACAATAACATCCTGCATTTATTTATTTATAAGCTCATGCAATTTTTTAAGTCTCCATAGATATATGAAAGGCTTATAACTATAGATAGAACATAATTTATCAATCAGTATAAAACTAATGAGTAATAACAACATGCAACAAATTCTATGTTTCTAGTGTTATAAGGTGCTGATAGTGATATTAATTGGGAGAGGTGAGATCACCTAGCAAGAAGGCAACGTTGTTGGGCCCTTTTTGCTAACTCCCTTAGAGAGAAGATAACGTTCTACCTTATGAGTCCTAATGCAGGCATTTTGGGTCTAATCCACAGAAGAGACTTTTCTATAAGTTTCTATAGCTTTAACAACACAAGCCCCACTGTGATGCTAAGCTTCCCTACACTCGAAACCATAAGACAGAAAAATATATATAACTTTATATAAACTACTGAGGAAGGTCCTAAATTTTGCCTAAACCCAGGTTAATTTAGAGTTAGGGATCTTTTATGAGTACCTGACATTGCACAGGCTCACACCATCGCCCGGACTGTCTGGGTAGAAAGCTCAAGTGAAACAAACAAAATAAATCACACTTCGGATTTAATATAAAACTAATCAAATAGAAACAAAAACTGACAATTCATTCAACAAAACTGAAGGAGTCATACAATTAAATAATTAGGAGACTGTATAATTCACATAAAAGTAGGAAACAATACTTCAGTGGTCAATAAAACTTATGACAAACAAATTATGATAAATTTCTTTTTAATAAAAGTATAGATTAAATTAGATACCTGTTACCATAAAATAATATTGTACATAATATACTTTTCTTAATTTAACATTTTAAGCCCCATTATGAAGGAGTTGAAATCTTTATACTGTTAATAAATAGATCCATTATTCTTTAAGAAATGTCATGCTATTGTATTTTAAAAACACCATTTGATCTTATAAACATTACTACTATATTAAAGATAATACTGAATGTATTTTATAAAATATTATCAAATAATAATTGTATTTTTAGATAAGTGTAACTGTGTAACTATAGAATATCTAAAATTTAAAATAGAATACCTAAAATATAAAAAAAATCTGAATTTCCATTGTTTTATAGAATATCATGTAAATTTGTTGTCCCCTTTTATAACAATAAAATAAGTTCTCTCAATTCCATGAGGCATTGTCAAAAATATAAATAAATCATATCCTGACAAAACAAAAAAAATTAATAGTATATTATGCTACTAGGCAGCAAAATGGAATTTTGCAGATAAGTTTTATAAATTAACTCAGAAGGCGGGGGCAGACTAAGGAAATTTCCAGCCTAGGCTGGTAATTAAACTATTTGACAATGGGTTGTCTATTGGCAAACTACGAATGGCCAACAGAGGCGGAGCTGATGCAGGTAATTGCTTGTGCGAGTCAGCAATGTTTCCATTGCTGCATGGTAGCATATACTATTTTATCTACTCACGACTGAAGAATAAACAAATTATTCTTTAGAATGCTATAATTTTAATCGGTTACAGCAGAAAATGAAGGTTACAATAAATTATTAAATTAAGATAAGAAATTATAACTAAAATAAAAAACAAATAGAAAAAGGTTTTTAAATATTGGAGGCAGTAAATATTGCTTTAAAGTTGCTGAAACACTCACTATGTCAGGTAGTTTAGTCTTGTAATTTGTCAATCCAAACATTATTTCTATGTTCTCTTCACTGTTATTCTGATTCATTATATTTTATTGTAAAATTAGTTAACCTTGTTCACAGTTTTAGTCATTCTTTACAACGTTTTAGATTTTTAACTTTATTTAAAGCGAAATAAATCAACAAAATAAATTGAGCAACAAAACAAACAATAAAAATCTGACGAGTTATAAACAGCTAGTAAAAAATTTAAAAAAACCATAATATAAGTGTTGCCAAAATATTATTCGATATTTTGTAAAAATGATTAATACTTAAAATTGTATAGTATTTTTAAGTAATAATATACAGAAAATATTATTATATACAATAATCAAGTTTACCAGACAAAAAATAATGAAATTTCACTTAATAACCTGCAACATAATAACCTCAACTCATTTATTTCTCCCACTAGAGTGTTTTGACTTTTCACATTCCTCCTGTAATAGAGTGGGGAAGCAAAGCCAGGCAAATAAGTCACATCATGGGCCCTTCTTGCAACCTCGATCCTCCAGCCTACTCCCCCACAACTACCTCCAGTCTCTTTGATATACTAAGGAAATGAAGAACATCTTTCCAGCTGAGGGATGATAATTCTTCTTTAATTAGAATACCAGTTCCAAAGATACCAATGCAAAGTGGCATAAAAGCCTTACACTCAGCAAGCTGGTGAATGGCAGATTCCTCATCAGCCCCACATCTCTGGCAACTAGCACTGGGGGCTATACCAAGTTTATGTAAATGGTAATTAAGCTGTCCGTATGCTAACCAGGAAAAGTATTGAGTCTGCAAAAATTCTGAAACTGGGCATGTCACCTGAATTCGTTTCAGGTGTTTTTAAGGCCACTTAAATGGTTTTTACAAATTTGTTTGTCTATATATGTGTTTGTGTGTTTGAGAGTCAGTTATCTTCGTAGATCCCAGTGTATTTATGCTAGAGAGTTGAAACTTTGTACAAAAAATCAGTCTGTAGGTGTAGTTGTGCTATCTAGAAAATATTTTTATCATGTCATCATTAACAAGCAATAATGACTCGGCAAACTTTGAAAATCATAAAACACAGAAAATGTTGCGATCAATTTGAGATTTAGCACCCATGTAGTCATAAATAAGACTAACATATGTGCCAAGTTTCATATCATTATCAGCATTAGTTCAATTATTATTAGATTTTTTTACCATTATATTTAAATGTACCATAACTCCCTAGGAGATAAAATTATTACCAAGAAATGTTTCCCGTACCGTTTCCAAATATTTTGTTGACAGTGTTGGTAAAATGACATTTTGCAACTTAAAACAGGTCAGTAATGACTAATTTTCCCATAAGAAGATAAAGTAACAAACCAGCTATAGGATGTATGTAAACTATAGAAGGGTACTAAAATTAATAAGTAATGTAATAAAGGATACAACAGTTGCCAATAATTCTTTCTGAGTAATCAAAGGCTATCTAGAGATAATAAAATATCTATTCTATTTTGCACTGCTTGAAAATTGGATATTGAACCCAAAATTTGAAGTATCTTTATAAATAAATAAAATACAAATGAAATAAAAGAACTATACTCTAGGAAAATTCTATATGAATAAAATATTAAATTCACAGAAAATTTGATGGTTAAATTACAATAAAATACAGTATGTGGTATGGCTTGCTTTGGCAATCATCCAATTAAGTGGCAGAGCACCTATATTTTCTCGTAAATAAGATAATAAAAATAATTATATTTAGCTGAAAGATAAATGTGTATGTATAGTACTGTGTAAGAAATAGTATAGAAATAATTAAAAGTGAAAGAAATCCAATTGGTGGTATCCAAAATCAATGTCAATAGAAAATAGAAGAAAATTCAAATTGTTATTCAAGTATTAGCAAATTCAGGCAATGATAATTACATAATAAAAGAACTTTAAGTATACAGTTGTAACTAATGAAGCTCAAAGAAAAAGAAAATTTGGTGAAAAAGACCCAATAATGCAACGCATTACTAAGGTAGGTATTAACAGACTAACAAAAATTAACAATAAGAATGAACAATTAACAATTATCACAAGAATAACTAATTAACTTTTCAAACTTCTTTAAAAAACATAAGACTATAATTGAGAAAAAAACTAAGAAAAGTTAAAAAAAGTAAAATATTAAAAGATGTAATTTTCTACTGATTATTGCTTCATTGATAATAGAATAGGTTGAGTACCATACATTTTTATTGGTTTAAGGTAAAATTATCAAATGCTAAGTAAAGAGAATAATCTAAGATGTTACTACAAAGGAAATTGATGTTTAAAATGCACAAGCCTCTTAACTGAAAACTTAAGAACTATTAAGATGTTATGTTTAATATTGATGAACCTTCTCTTGGCTCTCCCTTACCTATTACTTTATTACTAAATCTTCTTACTTTCTAAAATATGTTGAAAGATGAAAAAATATTTCAAAACATTGTTACCTAAGAAACAACTGCACAATACTAAGTCAAGGCCAGGAGGGAGAAGAAATTAAAAATCAGCTTTTTAGGGAAAATAGAGGAAGTTGGATATAGAGTTTAAAAGCATTGGAGAATACCACAGAGTTTATCTTTTTCGCCCTATATTGTCTATCATGTATAATGCAGACCATAAATTAATGCTAGTAATTTTTAAGGATTTATTATTTATAAGCATCAACCAAGACATTAAGTACATAAAATTTACTGCAACAAAAAGTTATAAAAAATATATATTTGGCACAATATCATTATAACCTGATAGGAAAATGGGTATAAAGAGATTACTCTAACTATGTGGATTGGATGGAGGTGGGCAACAGTTTCTTTTGTGGGGGGAGATAGTAAAGGTCCAACCCATGTTATTAAAGATCCCTGGTAGGTCAAAGATTATAAGACATACCCCATAATTTTTAGTTATTCTTCAACAAGTTTCAAGAGTTAAAAAGAACAAATAAGTGATATTATTTTATTTTATGGTTAATATGTTAGGATTGGCAAGCTATTCTTGATAAATTAATTA
Source organism: Microvelia longipes (assembly GCA_018340805.1). Lineage (NCBI taxonomy): Eukaryota > Metazoa > Arthropoda > Insecta > Hemiptera > Veliidae > Microvelia > Microvelia longipes. The sequence goes on along the minus strand of JACMZG010001911.1, from coordinate 53,264,603 downwards.
TTTGTAATGTGAGCATTTCTAGTTCTAACATCCAAGTAAATAAATTATGAATACAAACAAAACAAAAATAAACTAAAGAAATAATAATATAGACTATCTGTAAAAATTAATAATAATAAAAACAAGTAATAAAAACAAGTAATTTAGGGCCTAAAATAATATATAACATGAGAAATATTTTATAAAATAAATATATAATATTAAAAGCAAAATTGTATACAAAATTAATCTATTATATGTATTAAGGAATACACATAGTTCATTTTTTTCTCCAATGTATGTAACTAATATTTTAAACTTGATAAAAATTAAACTATTCGCTAAAGCACAAATACAGTTAAAGAGATAAATATTACAACAAAAATAAGGGCAAAAATTTATTTTAAGAAAACATTAAAAATTTAACTTCCATGAATTTTTACTAAAATATAATTTTCACAACATTTTAAGAAAATATAATTTTTACATTCAATAAATTAAATCCACTCCGTCCGTGTATTTTATTTTGAGTTTATATTCTGTAAAGAAATTCCTTTAAAAAAAATCATCATTTTCAAAATTTAACAACCCAATAACTAGTTGCATCATTGATTATCAGTGGGATCCTTTAGAAGCATTTGCTATTTTTATTAAATTATTGACACATTTAATTTATTTTTTCATATTTTTTTTTTAAATTTAAAAGAGAAAATCATACTTATAATTACTTAATTACTAATTTATATTACTTTTATAATTTTTCAGGATTAAAGCTGTACATTTGTTAGCCTATCTGGTCATAATGTCATGAGTTTAAAAACAATAAATATCCTTCTTTTCCTTGATGTTTTGCAAAACTCAGTAGTATCAAATGATATAGGTTAAAAAAGGCACACAATTTTTGCTTAAAAAGTATTAAGTGTTATTATTTAGTAATATAATAATAACATTTATATTATTTAAGTATTTAGTAAAATTTGATTATTCAAATATTGGGAGGCTATGCAATGTCCTAGCTAAATCTTGCTTTATGAGGTACTTGTTGCATATCCAAGGCTGGCACAGACAAACCTCCTTCTTGGTCTCAGTACAAAAAATACAAACTTTACATAAAAAGTTAAGGTATCGGAATTTACTCTAAGTCTATACTTCTTCTAAATTAACACAGCAAGCTTTAATAGAGAACTAACCACTTGGCAAGAGTGGTAATTACATAAAAAACTTAAATTTTTCCAAGCTTTAACTTAATACTTTTAAAAAAACTCTAATAATTACAAAACATATAAATTAATGAATAATTTTTAAGCCGCAAAAGTTCTCTGTTAAAGCTTGTGTATGAATATGGTGCAGATATAATGTGAACATAATTATTGCTATTAAGAACTATAGACTTGATGTACAATATGATCACACTTTTTATGCAAACATTTATTTGCTACACTTTGACACAGGAAGTTCAAATGACAGTTTTTGAGGTTATTTCATTTTTTGTAGGCCATAGTATCATTTTAAATGATAATCCAAAAACGTAAAAGTAACTCATTAAAATATTTACTGAATGTTTGTATTTAAGTACTCAATAATTTACTCACATCATAAATTTACAGAGGGAATGATTTTAATTTATTTTTTTTTAAAGTTGACCAAGAAGTGAATAGATAATGGCTCACTATCTAGGTGGGACTAGGTGCACTGCTGTTATTTTATAGAGCCAGTTTTTAATAAAATTTAAACCTTTTTAAGTTAAGTAATAAATAAAATCTCCCCATAGAATAAAATTTTAGCAAGATATCAGAAAATGAAATAATAAAAAGTTATATCATTTGATACTACCGAGTTTTGCAACAATTATATTGTGTTAATATAAAGTTCATCATAAAAATTGTAACAAGGGAAAAACAAAAATGTTATACACTACTTTTAATTTAGGTTATCACTACTTTTAATTATTAATTATAGTCAATTCCAAAACAGATAAAAAAATATCATCAATCATATAAATTAAAACCATAATATTGTAACAAAACATGTTTTAATTTTTAACTATCAAAAAACACATAAATTATTTTTAAAAAAAGTATTTAATTTTCAACTATTGATAATTTACCTAAAATTATTTTTGTCAGTCGTAAAATTTATCCTATTTGCAATATAATCAATTTACGTAAAGGAATAAAAAAAAGATTGAAAGAAAACACCAGTCAACAAAATGATTTAAATACAGAGCTTTAATTGTCTTTATTAATAGATTTGTAAAAACTTAATTAGCATGTATTACAAAAGAAAACTTATAATGAAAACAGTAATAAAAAATAATGAAATAAACATTGCTTTTAGGATGCTTCTATATAACTATTTATGTACCAAGGTAATGCAATTAAATATTATTGTTGATATTACATTCTTATTATTTTTTTTATTTTATAATAATTATAGTTTATTGAAACAAGACTCCTATGGCAAGTCCAGAAGTTAGTGCTAGAGGAATTTAAATTAATATATTAAGTAATTCTTTTAAGCCCACGTAAAATCTGTTAATTTATTTTCATCTCCCCTTTAAGTTGAATATCAAATTCAATTGATTTTACTATCTAATTATGGACTGTAATATGCTATTTTACTGTGCTAGAATTTAACCTGGAAACCGGAATAAGAATGAAGAAAGCAAATTAAAAAAAAATTTAAGAAAGCAAATTTAAAGGTAAAAATACCAATTATTTTCTAAAGCACAAGAAAGTATTTAAAACATTATTCAAAGGAATTTTTATATATTGTTTAATCGTGTATAATTTTCTTTTACATTGCTAATAAATGTAGGAAAACTTTAAAATTACTATCAACTACATTTTTTTCATCAAACAATATAAATTTAATACAAACCAATACCATCCCAACTTCTGTATAATATTAAAAATAAAAAAATTATAAATAAACAAATAATATAAAATGAAAAAATGTACAATCTATTTCTTCCCTTATAAACGTTAGGACAAATAATCATAATATTAGAAGACATACTTTAAATACATAAGTTAAATAAATAAGGCGTTATCAAATAAATGACAAATTATTGTAAGCAAGCATTACAATAGTTTGTCATTATTTTTGTATTTAGATTATAAGATATTTGTGTATTTGTAATTTGTTTTGCATTATAATTTTAAAAATGTCAGTCTAATATTACAGCCATAATATTAGATTGATTAAATGTTACTTACTAGATGATTAAATTGTATGATTTTATTTTATTTTTATATTTTTTAACTTTAATGTTTAGTGTATTGTAGAAATAAAAATGTATAATATGAATAAAAAAGCAAGAAACTGTCATCATAAAATAATAAATTTGTTATTAATGCTTATAATAGGTTAGAGTTTTATTTATTTATTTTTACTTTTAGTGAAACATATATTTTTTAGGAGTTTAAAATCTTTTGGTAAAGCTGCATTTACTCTTGAAAACATCTTCATGTTTTCATTTTTTACATTTCCTTTGGCACCTCATTTATGTTGAACAAGCTTTCGATAAGACTAGAATAAAAAATATTAAACAGAAACTTCTTAGTAAGAAGACCCCTAAAGGCAAATGCTAAATGCTCTACAGAAGTGCACTACTGCTCTTGCAAGTGCAAAGGTAGCATCGGAGTGACTAGAGGCTACCCTGAAGGCAGCTGCCTGTCACCTCACCTTTGGTGTCTGATCATGAATGGAATTCTAAGAAGACTAGCTAAAGATGGCTTTTATATACAGGCATACGCAGATGATGGTTTAATCATTGTGTCAGGCAGATTAATTACTTGTTGTGAAAGGATGTTGCTGGCTAGCTAGATTATCAAAAAGTGGTGTGAAGAATATAGGGCTGTCTGTACATTCTACTAACACTGAGCTTAATCTGCTAACAGATTTTAAGGCTCCCAAGAAATTTGGACAAGAGCTACAGCTTAGCAATGAGGTAAAATACTTATTTTGTGTTTGGCTCCATCTCACTTAGAAATCACATGTTAATATGGTTGTTGAAAAGGCAACTTCAACCTTTTGGCATCTCAAGCCAAGACAGGAAAAGTCATGGGGACTTTCTCTCGAGATCCTCATGTGGATAATATATGTCATAATATTAGGGCATCAAGCAATTAAAAGGTTAGTGCAATGGTATATTCCTTTGACTGAGATTCCTGCTAAATACTGAAGGTCAACAGAAAGTTTTAGACAGAAATCCCTCTGAGAGATAGACGAGAAAATGGTGAGATTGAGTTTGATTCTCAAACTCTGATGTCATTTACTGATGGATAAATCAAATCAGAAAAGTCTGGAGGAGGACTTTGTTAATGATAAAATATTTTATACATCAATCTTTTACATTTATTGATAGACATTTGTAATTAAAACGATCACAAAGCTTTTAGATTGTATATTTACAATATATAATGCTTAAAAGCAAAACAATAATAAAGTATTTATTATTAATACTTATATAAACAATTAAGGAAATGTTGCATGTTTTTTTATTCTTTTCATGGATTAATCACAACACAAAACTTATTGGTCATTAGTGGAAAAAATTAAAACAAAATATCTCTCGATAAACAGGTTAGAATTAAGCTGAAGATAAAAACCATTGTGTTTAAGTATCTTAACAATAACTCAAGCTACATATTTAGTATAAGTACTATTCTTGTATATAAGTACTCTCTACTTCAGCTATACTCCATAAGTAAGTACTCACGTGTAGAAAGAGTGGAGAAGAAACAAGACAAAAACTAGAGACAGAGGTGATACCTGTTGAAATTTTTAGGAACTACATTCTTCATCTATATCTAATCTTTAAATAATAAGCTAAACAGGAGATTAGATATATGTAAACTCATTTTTACTCAAACATACTTTTTATAATTACTTTAATAGTTTTTTCTTGAGAATTTTAACAAATAACATTTTTTATTTATAATCTTCACCTTTAATTTCATTTTTACTCTTCCTTATTTATACCGTAGGTATCAAAGATTATGAAGTATGCTGTAAGTATAAAGGAAAAATATTTAGTTTTCAAAAAGTCCGAAACCGGGATGTTACCGGCATTATCGGTTTCAGGTGTTTTTAAGACCTCCTGAGTGGTTTTCCCAAATTTGTCTGTCTGTATGTGTGTGTATGTCTGTTATCAACTTAGCTCCTAGTGTATTCATGCTAGAGAGTTGAAACTTTATACATAAAATCAGTCTATAGGTGTAGTTTTGCTATTCGGAAAAAATATGACATCATTAACCCGCAATTTTGATTCAGTAACAATTTTGAAAAATCATAAAACGCTGAAAGTGTGAAATCTTGCAATCAATTTGAGATTTAGCACACATGTACTATATAACGCATATAAGACTGACATATATGCAAAGTTTCATTTCATTATCAGCATGAAGTGTTTGTAAATTAGACTAAATGTCCACTTTTGGGTACCAAAGAAAGTTATTACTTTTGATTTCTTTTAGAACTTATATCAGTAATATCAGAGAATGAATACCATAATACAATACTTACACTAAGAATAGATCAACTTTGAAGGGGAATTCTATTATAAAGTGTTATTTGCTTAATATTTGATTGAAGTAACATTTCCTCTTCCAGTTTATGACTAAAGCTACTAAAGATGGTCTTTAAGTGGTACCAACCTTTTTATGTAGAGTTGTTCTAAATTATTATTCAAATTCTAATATTAAGCAAAATGAAGACCATAAATTTATTGACTAAAAGTTAGGGTTCAACTTAAATATATATAATTTAAATCATTTGTAAAAAATATTTATATTACTTTCATAACAATAAATTTTAATATTGCTATATAAAAATACAATTAGAAATTACATTAAATATTATGGCACTATACATAATAAATCATTTATAAATATAAAAACGAAATGTTATAATAATTAAATAAATTTTATGATATTAATCATTTGCGTAAGGACCCTCAATATTAAACTTAAGCATTTTTTAAATTTAACATTAACAAAGACAGATATTTTATAATTTTAGTTTCATTTAAATTATGGAAATAGTATAAATATTTATAAATAATAGCAACAAATATGCTGCATTGATTTTATTAGGTTGGTAATACTGGCTGATATCAAGACTAGTTGTGCTCCCCACTTTTCATAAACACAGCGTATTCAACTTATGAGTTTTTAATAAAAATAGGCAATTGGTAATTTGTTAAAAGCAAACTAGATTTTAATCTACTTTATGATTCTTAGTTAAATTAAAAACCCCTGTTATTAATTGTGCAACAATTATAACTTCTAAATCTCATATTAAATTGATAATGAGTTTGTAAGAATAAATTGTATTGAACATGGTGTTTGATAGTAGATTATGTAACAAGGCAGTACATAGGCATTTTACAGCTCAGAAACATTGTAAGGGAAATTTGGCAAGGGATATTAAGCCAATACTTAACTCTAAAAGCAATAAAACACTATACTGCCCATTTTGTACACAACATTTGTTAAGACAAATTTTGTTCTGATCTCGTGGACTTGAAGGTCTGCCTGTTGCAAAGGTATTGAAATCACAAATTTTCCGATTTTTAGGGAAAAATGGTACTTTATTACCACTATCAAAAAAGTAATAACTCTGAGTAAAGGAGGAGACAATGTAATTCAGCAGTTTGTAGAGTAGAAATGTAATAAGTTGATATCTTATAAGATAAAAGTAGGCTGATGGTTGGCTGATCAATGTAAATTACTCAAATAAGGTTCACTACAGTCAATCAATTGGTTCAAAAATTCCCTAGGTCATAAGTATTTAGGGGATTGACAAATCAGAGAAGCCGCTGCCAACTTTTCACTTGATAAGAGAAACAATCCCAACCCCCACAACCGCTGTAGGGGATTAACCTTCTTCCTGGTAATCATTTATGGTTCTTCTTGTGTTTAAATCATTGTGAAAACTACTTTCAAATTAATCATGAAAATTATATAATAAAATAAAACTACACAAAAGAAATGTAAAAAAAATCCCAAAAAAACACAGGTAAAAACCTGATTTGTTCACAAAGCTTTTTGGTCTATGTATTTATTTTGCTTCCCTATTTTATTTTAATTTTTCATTTATTTCATTTCATTGTATTGCTTTTTATTCTAGTATGTTATTTTTATTAAGAGTATTTTATGTGATATATTTTTACTTTTTTGGTTAGGCACTGATGATGATCTGTTATTATTGAAAGCTGGCTATGTCAAATATATATCATTTGTGGAGAGATTCTGTTTTTATTTCATTAATAGCTCTCAGCGGTATTAAAAGTGAGTTTATGTATCTGACCTTCTCAAGCAAATGTGCCTGACCAATATTAGGAACCCAGAATGTCCTTGAGACTTTCATGCTGTTAAGCTTAAATTCAGATTCATCAAACCTCCTGAGAATAGTTAAGAATTCTTTTCTCATCTTGAGGTAAAAGTAAGAAATGCGGGCCAACTAGCATAAAAATATGTGGCCTGACAGAGCTTCAAACCTGGGTTGCTTTGAGACACCTAAAGGTAACAGACTAAGTCATCAGTGAACCCATAGATACTTCTCCAGAAAACTCTCTTTTCAAAAATCCATCACAACTTGATTTAAATATTCATTAAAAAATTTCTGCCTTATCTCATTACGCTAACAATTTTTATAAGCAAAGTATACACATTTGTAACCAGATTCAGAATTGGGCTACCTACGATCTCACACAAAATTTAATTACCTCCACACACAACCCACTTATTTTATCAAACAAAACAATTAACAATTCTCTAATAACTACCAGTATTTCTTATATTCTATAAAAGTTTTTCATATTACTTTATCAATAAACATAATGACTATTAATTTATGTAATTATAGTTTTAATTTTTAATAAAATAAATTATTCTTTATCTTAGGTAATTTATATAATTAAAAATGAGATCAAAAACAAATAAAGAAATTAACAAACTTAATTTATAGTAATGCTATTCTGACAGCTGACTAAAATCTTTGACACATTCATTTAAATAATTGATGCTATACCAACAAATCTAGTAAATTTAAACTAATTACCAATTTCTCACCATTTGACTGACTACTTCAAAAACAAAATGGCAGAAAGTTTAAAAAGTGTTTAATTCTCTTAACTCCGATAATATAGGTACTCTGCTTAATAATTAACCAAGTAGCTCTAAAAACCACAATAAGACGATTTAGAAGGCAATTGTTATACAGTTTGGTGGAGAATCTTTAGTATTACTGTAAGAGTCTACAATGTAACCCTTAAAATAAATTTAGCTCTAAGTAAATACATGTTGACATTGGTTTTATTTCCATGTTTATTCAGAAGCTTTTTTAACTCGTGGTAAAAACATTGCAGACAAATTATGTGTTATAATATTATTATTACTATTATTGATAGTAAGAATCATCATAGAATTTTATTATTGATTAAATGGACAACTACTGAAAATTTCAAGCAATAAAATCAAGCCTTGCCACCATTTAATTTATCACTCCTGATTACATCTTAACAGATTACGTATATCTTATCAGAAAAAATATATTTTAACATAAAACATCAAGAATTGACAGAAGATAAATCCATGATATTAGAGGGCAGTATTCATTATCAGAAGACACCTCTGTGGTTGACGTCGTTTAGGCATCAGTTATTATACTGACACCACAGAGGTCTGAGGTTCGCATCCCAGCTTATAGGATTATTGTTCAAATAAATTATTGCCATTTTTAGATTACACTTTGAGCGTAACGGTTGCTACTATCACTTAAGGTGGTTCTCGCAGGGGTTATCTCTGATGGGCCGCAAGACTCTAAACGGGGCATTATTATTATTATATATGCATTATCAGAATAGCAAAAATATTAATAACTTACATTTTGATATGAACTTAACTATATTAAAATTAAGGACCCTAAATATATATATGGATGTTTACAATTTTCATTACACCCAAAGTTCACAAAATAATTTATGTTGGTAATAAAGCAACATATGCTTGGGTTTAGATTTACATATCCATAATATACACCAATTCCAATGTTACACAAAAATGTTAAAATAACAAGTATGGTTGAGCTGTATTAACTGGACATTTCATACTAAACTTTATACGGTAGTCAAAAAAGTAAAACCGGACATAATACATCATATATGAGTTATATTTACGTTAATAGTAGTGATAGTGATATTAATTAAGGAGAAGTGATAGATAACCTTGCAATAAGAACATGTTGTTCAGCCCTTTTTGCTAACTCCCACAGACAAAATCCACAGAAAAGCTGTGACATTTCTGGGTATCTCTGACTGTAAAATTTCAATAGCTTTAACTAGACACAATATATGCCTCACAGCTAGGCTAAGTTTTCCTCCTCTTGAAACCCTAAGGTAGAAACCTATTTTTAGATGAGCTACTAACGAGGGTCCTAAATTATGCCTAAACCCAGGTTCATTTAGGGTTAGGAATCTTTAATTAGTACCTGACACTGTACAGGCTAAGAACTATTGCAGTTACTGTTCCAGTTTAGCGTCTTTTCTAAAGGAAGGCGCATAAAAGGACTTTCATCCCTCGTATGAAAACGAGAAAATATTTTTGATTTAAAAATTAGATTTTTTTAAAAATTATTAGAAAAATAACATTTTTATAGTTTTACCTGGAGTAAGTTCAAAATTACCATCAGCTTTTATTATTGCACATAGCTTGAATCATGTAGATAAAAAGCTTTTCACATCAACTAGAAAATGACAAAAAAAGTAAAATAAAATTAATCCTGGCTTTGATAGACTTAAAGGAAAATAGATTATTATAATCTATAATAATAATCTATAATTATCAGGGAAATCCATCACAAGGGAAATAAAACTGAAATATACAATTTATTATAATTACCCATTTCTAATTAAAGTTAGCAATGACAACTTATTAAAAACAGTGTTGCCAACAAGATCATTTTAATAATTAAGGAAATGTGTTAACAAAGCAGACTATATTCAAGGCAATTCCAGTCATTAAGAAGGCATTTACTATCTTATACAGGGCAGTATGAAGCAGTGAAGTCCTAACAGAACTAGAAGGACAATTTGTAAGCTTCAGTGTAACTTCCAGCTAGAGCTTATTTTTAAAGCTTAGTAATATTTTAAAGGTTATTTTTAAAGCTTAATAGTGTGTCAAAAAAGGGTCATATATTTCCCTTTTTGGTCCAAAAAAGGGACACATTTTGGTATTGGTTTTAGTGCATGCAAATAAATTAGTTAAATTAATTTAGAAACACTAAAGATTCCTTCCACCATAAGCAAACTAAGCAGTACTTTTATTCGGTAATAAACATCCAGCTAGAGAAGCGTGAATTGCAGATTTATTTATTTCAATTTTATTAAATCAGATAGCATACAAGTTTAATTTAAAAACTAATTGAACATCTTCAATGTCATATCTATCAAGATGGCACATTTTAAAAAATTAAAATGCAAATATTCCAGTTAGCTTAAGGCTAACTTTTAAAAAATTCACATTAATTTACTTCTACAATTGCCAATAGTTTTAAAACACTTTTTAAAAGTAATAATTCATATTTGGAATCAGCAAAAGCATGCAATCATTTATTTTTCTAATTAATAATTATTTAGAGCTGTCGCTTAGCACATTTTAATTTCATTTTATCATAAGCAATTAATGTCAAAAAATTCATTAGCCTTGTTTGTCAAACATTTTAGTAGCCTATAAGTAGGCTTAACATTATGAGATTAACCTGATAAAATTCAGGTAATAACCCAAAGCAGTTAATAACTTGTAATTATATTTTTTGAAATTACCATTAAAAATTATGATAAATTTTAATAATTATAAAGCATCATAATAATAGGATGCAATGTATAAAAATATAGACAAATATAAGCCCCAATCAAGGTAAAATGTCTTAATAACTGAATCGCAAATTGGGATAAGGTCTTGTTAGCCCCAAAACACTCCACTGTACTATACTATAAGTATTACACACAGTTATAATCAGTTGACAGTGTGAGAAAATATGGTTGGGGAACCAATGAGGTTGGCCTGAAATGAAATAGTAGGTGTGGTTCAACATTCAGGACTAACCTCATTGACTCCCACACATTATTACTTTCTTTCATTTATACCGTAGGTATATTCGAAAGGAAAAAAAATAAAAAATCCGAAACCGGGATGTCACTGGAATTATCTGTTTCAGGTGTTTCTAAGGCCTCCTGAGTGGTTTTCACAAAGTTGTCTGTCTGTTGAGATAGGGTATGCCCGGGGTGAGGGAGGTCTAACTGGGATAAGAGCAGCTCTGATACCATTTAATTAATGAGAAAAATCAACCGCTGCGTTGTAACCTCTCCAAAGATAATACAATTTTAAGTATTTAATTTCCATTTGTTGTAAACAAATGATACAGTTAAAAATGTATTTAATATATTCTTTTAAATGATAAAGTATTTTCGGCAAAACTTTTGAATTAGGTTTAACTATCTCTTATATGCCCCCTCTACAGTAATCTATGTTTAGGGGCAAAGAGACGAAAACCGAAAAATAAAGGGCATTTATAGGGTTGCCAGGCATCCTGCTTTGCTGGGACACTAATATTGACACCAAAGATTATTAAGAATACCATACTACATAATCTTATACTACATAATAAAGGGATGTAATAAGGGGGTGCGGAACACAGTGGTCCAACTTCCCTGGTTTTAGATGAGAGAAGCTGTTTTAGATGGGCCTGCTTTAAGTTCACCGTTTCTCCACTAGAGGCAGGTCGGTTCACCCTGTACAGCATACATAAAATAATTAGTTCTTCATTTTCAGGATTTAAATTATATAAAGAGATCTTACATAATGTTAAAAATCTTATTTATTATTTTAAATGTATAATTTTCATAAAATGTTATAAAAATATAAACGCTGTGTTATTTTTAACTTGACCTGATATCATGATAACCATGACGTGCAGAAATTGAAATTAATTTGCGTGTTTATTGCTTTTTTATTTGTTCTCTTAATGGAAAAAATGCTAAATTTATCTTATTTACTAAACAAATAATCTTATAAACAACTAAAAATGTTAAGAAAATTTGTCTTGTTTACATTCTAGATGTCTTGATTTAAAACTGATAATAATATCAATAACAGTTGAACAAGGTGAAAACTAGCGCTCGGTGCGGTAGTTATGTAATGCAACTAGCCCATGTTTTTTAAGACCACCTCAAACCAGGGAGTTGGACCACTGTGTCCCGCATCCCCACCCCAACTGTATGAATTTCTACATCACTTTACTACATAATTATAAACCATATATATTTGATTGACAACTTTGTCCTGTTCAAATTTAAAATCTTGCTGAAACTAAAAATATCCTGAAATTACTTTTAATGCAATATCAATAATTAGTACATTCACACACACTCTAGATCTGCGGATTGTATAGAATACGTATACAATACGGTCAACTAACTTCACGGTTCTTACTGCGTATTTGTTTAGTTGATTGAGTGAGATTACGTGATCCCGCCAAAACATGGGGTCTGTTATAGTGAAGGTTCACTTTTGGTTATAAAGAAGTTTAAAACAAAATAATAATTAAATTGTGATTTCTTTGCATAATAATAAAGTTACACTAAAAAAATAATATTCCAAAAGTTATTTGATCAAAAACAGTTATATAGAAGTAAAATAAAAGTTCGACGAGAAGGTTATCCGTTAAATACGATTGTCTCTAAAGGTACATACAGCGTATCGGGGGTTAGATTCCATCTCCCTAGTTCTAGCATATGCGATCGGATCCCCTCCGCATGGTTCATACAGCCCTAAATTACCATATTGAGAGATCGTACTCTATACGATCCGCGGATCTAGAGTGCGTGTGAACGTACTAATGATTGTAAAAAGATATTTTATTCCTTCAGAAATGGATTATTGCCTAGCACCTTACTTCGCTCATCAATAAATTCCTACTACAGTTACATCATCTTTACACTCGAGCCATAGATAAAGGATATTCATCATGATTCAGCATGATTGATCATTCAGCATGATCAGCTATATTCTATCTAAAACCCCTAAATCAGTAAATATGACCCCCCCCCTCGACCGCTTAGAATTGAGTAAAAAAACCTGAACGTCCGTTTAAATTTTATTATATCTGTGCTCGGCTAGACTTCGACTGAAATCTGGCAACCTTAAACATTTGTAATATTTATCATTTATATGTACGTATAACTTACCTACATGAGAAGAACTTAATAAAGTCGATTATACAACATATTTAAACAAAACTAAACTTATTTGAAAGTTAAATCAAATCCAACATTTAAAAAATTTTTAAAAAACAACTTTAAACATTTAAAAGAGTTAAGAGACCGGTCAAAGATCATAAACTTAAAAGTACAGCTATGCGCATGAGCAGAAAAGTTTCGGATTACTGCATAGAGATATTATCAGTAGAGAGGCCCTATTGGTTGAATTTAGAAACATCGAAAAAGCAACGTAAAAATTTATCATGAAGAATAATATTAAACAGTAATGTAATATTCAAGGACCTTAATATAAAAGGGAAGGAGCGTATCATACTTTACCAATATAATATACTGTTGCCACCCCCATCCGCTACTCTTGTACCGTATTTGTTAAGTCGATTGAGTGAGATGACGTCTTAACAGACCTCGACAAAGCATCACGGCTTTTATTATGAAGGTTCACTTATTGGGTAGTAAGGCAGTTTAAAACAAAAAAAATATTTAATTAAATTGGGATTTCTTTGCATGATAATAAAGTTACACTAAAAAATAAAATAAATATTTCAAGTTATTTCATGAAAGACGGTAATATTAAAGTGAAGTAATAGTTCGATGAGAAGGTTATCCGTTAAATACGATCGCATTTAAAGGTACATACAGCGAATCGAGGGATCGATCTAGATTCCTATCTCCCTACTTCGAGAGTATCGGACTGGATTCCCTCCGCATGGTTCTTACAGCGTATGTAACCGTATTAAGAGATCAGCGGATTTATAATACTGAGTGAATGAAATGACTGTGAAATAAATTGACTGAAAAATCCTCGTTAATTTTAACAATAATGATCCCAAAAGTTAGATAAATCGAAAGGTTTTACATCAATAGGCCAACTGATTTTAATTTTTGAACATAAATGCCGTTATGCTAAAAAAGTTGAGTGTTCAATAAAAATTAAAATGTTATTACTTATTTTGATTAATTGTGACTTAATTAATTAAGTCAAGTAATAGATTATTACACGAATTGATAAATTACTTACATAATTAATAGAAACATGTTAACGACTCGAGGTCTGAATGGAGACTAAACACTAAGCAGGGAGCCAGGACAGGTCTGAACATGCAAGTTTGCATCAACCAGCGGGCCCGGTGTGCCTCGGAAATGTAATAAACTCTCGTAATATAACATATTTAACTAACTGGGTTTAGGGTATCTCGGAAATTTTATAAATTTTTTTAACGTAAGATAAAAAAATGGGGTACGGGGTACCTCGGAACTTCTCTTCACCGCATCGGATTCGCTACTCTTATCCTCTATACTTCGGACTCGCTTCGCTCGTCCTCAGAATATGCAATCAGCTAATTTATACTGCAGCAAGTGTCTTCGGCGTCGCTTCGCTTGTCCTCAGATTGTAAGTACACTCGTTTTATTCCCAGCGGTCACAAATTCAACCACTGACCAAGCTCAATGCTGCTTAACTTTTATGATCCAATAAATCTGTTGATATAATTGCCGCATTAAAACGAAACTTAGTTTACTTATTTATTACATAAAAGGATATATTTGTACCAAATTTTCACTCAATTAAATTTCTTATTATTTCTTTACAGTTTCCTTAAAATCATTCGATAAGAATCAAACTAATGCTGATAATAACATGAAACTTGGTAAATGTTGGGCTATATGACTACATGCATGCCAAATCTCAAACCTATCAACATTTTTTCCGTGTTTTATAAATATTTAAAATTATTGCTGTCAATATTATTACGGGTTAATGATATCATAACAAAATTATTTTTAGGGTATCACAAATGAGCATAAAAATAATTTGTATAACAAGTTTTAACTTGGTAGTAACTTAAATGTAGTAATGAAGTACTTGAAGTAGTAATTTCATAGTGAACATTATTTGATTTAATTTACCTTACAAATCAATTCTGTTTGTAGAATTTATGGATTTAATTCTATTGTCTGGTGATAAAAAACAAAAGCCCTTCAGCCTGTTAGCCGCTCCGTGGCGTCGGCGCTCGGGGCCGCCGGGCGGCCCCCGCGGTTATATGTTGTAATTTATAATTTCGTCATATTACTGGTTTATATAAGTGACATAGTGCCACGATATAAGCGAATTCCAAAATTTATTAAAAAAATACGTGATTTGTTTAGATTCTGTCAATCAATAGCATAATGTTTTGTTTGACATATATATGTCAATCAATAAAACCAGAACTAATCCTGACAATACAATGAAACTTCCTATGTATGTACACCTTACGTAGTAGTATATGTTTAAAAAAATTTCAGTCTAATATAAACCCTATAAAAAGAGTTGTAATTTTTTAAAATGTTTGTAGGGTCTTTTTTGGGGGTTAATGACGTCACACATATTTCATAAACAATAGGGTTCGGGAAATAAACAAGGCTGAATTTTTGTATTAAGTTTTATTTCGATCCAAGAAAGCGTTTAAAGTTATCGTGTCCCATAGAAACGTCTGGGACACAAAAATCTCGTACATACACACACACACACACACACACATATAAATATATTATATCCCCCTTCATGACCCCAACAAAAAAGTAAGCAAAAAATGCTTTCTCGAAAAAAATTGGAAAGTAATCTAAAGGAGTTGGAATTAGGTACAAGTGTGTACCTATACATAATAAATAAGTACACCAGTTTCGTTTGCGTACGATAAGTAAGAATTAAAAGGTCATAAAAGTCATAAGGTTTTTTTTTAAGGTCATAAAAGTTAAGCAGCATCGAGCGTCGTCAGTGCCTGGATGGGCGACCGCTGGGAATAAAACGCATGTGTTTTCTATATGAGGACGAGCAAAAGCGAGTCTGTGTTGGAATATAAAATTTAACGATTTTTGTATATTCTGAGGACGAACAAGGCGTCCCAAGGTAGGAAGATGTGCGTAGATAATCCGATGTGATGAGAGAAAGTTCCGAGGTACCCCGTACGTGTTTCTTTCACTATACACTACCATATGCATCAGTATAGCTATGGTATTAATCCATGTTTATTATTATATCACACTATACCATAGAGTAAAATAATACCATCACTACATTGTATGAGGTCAGAGCTCTTAATAAAGCATAATGATTTTTTAGATAAAATGTGTAGCATTGGAGTAGGCGGTTGGAATTATTTATATAAAATAACATTAATTTTGATTCACGAATGCCTAGTTTAAACTCTTCTAATATTAGGTATTCTCCATTCTATTAACTACAATTCTTCTTTAATTTCGTTTTATTCGTTTGCTACGTAATCTCTCTTCGTTCCCATTATGAATTGGTTGATATATAAGACTGATGCATTGTGACCTGGTTATCGTGATAAAGTTGTAAATCACAAAGACACCACCTAGAACAAACAATGATGCCTAGTTAGACAGCTGCGAAACGAGGATATTACAATTTACAGCATTTTAATGCTGTCAATTAATTAATGCCACGCCACAAGCATCAAATTCATATATATATATAATATGACAAAGTATAATTGTTATCTATTATAATATTAATAGTATTTATCTAATGATAAATAAATTAAATACAGGATTAATTATTACTGATTTAAAAGCTATAACTTGACTATGGCCAAGTTTTGCAAAACATGAATAGTTGACACAATATAATTGTGTGAGAAAGACCTTTTTGGAAGACATTGACCATAACATATCTTTGGAAGACATTGAACAGTCAAGATCTAGACTACACTTGGTTACATGAATATTTAATTAAATGTGATTTAGAAGCTAGAGCTGGACCATAATCAATCATTTGGAAGACCTTGATCATGTGCAATCATTTGGAAGTCCTTTACCATGACAATCATTTGAAATCTTTGCAATCATTTGCAGGCCTTTCAATCATTTTGACAGGCCTTTACCATAGCATCATTTGACAGGCCTTTACCATGAGCAATCATTTGGAAATCTTTGAATTTAAGCAATCATTTGACAGGCCTTTACCATGAGCAATCATTTGACAGGCCTTTACCATGAGCAATCTTTGACAGGCCTTTACCATGAGCAATCATTTGGAAGGCCTTGAATATAAACAATCATTTAGAGCCCTTGACTATGAGAATTGTTTGACCATGAGTACTTTGGATATGTGGTTATATACAATGATTGTACTTTCCAGTATAAAAGAAAGTATAAAAAAGCAGTAAAATATTGCACTTAAAGCAAAATTCATGGCAACATAGGTTGTTACTTTTCCTCATTTATACCGTAGGTATAGGAAAAGTATTGTGTTTGCAAAGAAATGCGAAACCGGGATGAAAACGGAATTATGCGTTTTACGGCCTCCTGACTGGTTTTTGCAAAGTTGTCTGTCTGTCTGTATGTGTGTGTGTTAACATCTTGTACAAAAATCAGTCTATCGCTGTAGTTGTGCTATTCCGAAAATAATTTATTTACGAGCATTAATCCGCAATAATGACTTAGCAAAAATTTCAAAAAAATCATAAAACACAAACGAAAAATTGATGGGATCTGATTGAAATTTAACACGCATGTTGCCATGTATAAGACATATGTGCCAAATTTCATTTCATTTTTTAGCATTATTTCAATGTTTATCGAATGATTTGTATACGTTTCTTAAAAATTGTAAAAAACGGTAAATAATTCAATTGAGCTGAAATTTTGGTACAAGTGTACCCCTTGACGTAATTAATAAGTGTACTAAGGTCAGTTATGATACAACAAGTCTATCTATGATTTTTGGTGGATCATAAAAGTTAATAAGCATCGTGCGCAGCATTTCCCAGTGCCTGGATAAATGACCACTGGGAATGAAACGAATGTATTTACTATCTAAGGACGAGCGAAGCGACTCCGAATCTGGAAGGATGAGGGAAGCGAATCCGATGTAACGAGGAAAAGTTCCGACGTACGCCGTACCCGATTTTTTTATATAGGTTTGTTTTTTCATGTAGGCCCTTTTATGACTTTCAAAAAGTGGGCCGTGTAGGCACACGGCCCACCTTTTGATCTCTGATATCTCGAGAAATGTTCTAACCACAGATATGATTGAGATCTTTATGGTCTACAAACACTTGAAAAAAGTTTAAAGACATTGAAAAATTAAATTTTTGAGAAGTCATATTGTGGTCAGGCGCGGATTCAAGGGGGGGGGGCGAAGGGGGTGATCGCCCCCCCCCCAAAGATCCAAAAAATGGAGGAAAATTAAAGTAGCTTAGGCGGCACTGGTTAATTTTTGTTTATAAATTTCGAAAAAATCAATTAAAAAAAAGCAAAATTTTCTTAAGCTCGCTTCGCTCGCATGATTTGTTATTAATTAATTTTTAAAAAATCTGCTATTTTGTATAATTTGGATTAAAAATATTTAAAGAATTAACTCCTACCGCAATGGGGCAATTCAGTAAAGAAATGTTATATACGCAACGTTATATACACTCCTGTTACAAGGTACGCAACAAAATTTAGCCGGATGGTAGATGGCCCCCTTAGCTGGAGTTTTGGGAACACCTGACGTAAATTATTTTGACATGATGCCATTTAAGTAATTTAACTTTAGTGTTTAGTAGGGCTAAGGGGTTTATCGACTCTGCGAGGAGTTTCACATCTTGCTATCAATGTCGGAAATTAGTCGACCCGTAGCCACTACGCGGCCTCCTGAGGGATGCTTCAGGCCGAGGGCTTCCTTGTGGCCACGTTGTTTTGTATTATTTGTTGTTTTATTATTATTTTTACTTTCCTCACCTTCTTATACAGAAGGTATATAGAGAAAAAGTATTGGTTTCACCCAAAAATTTAACCCGAGATTTCACTTGAATTATCCATTTTAGGTGTTTTTAGGACCATCTGAACCGATTTCAGCTTGATGTCTGTCTGTGTCTCGCATAACTCCCACAGTGTAGGATAGTTAAAACTTGGTTCAAAAATCAGTCTTTGGGTCTAGTTGTGCTGCCCGGAATATAAAAATTTTATGTCACCATTAACCCTATTTGCTTAGTCAGCAAAAAATAAAAAAAAAATCGAAAAATGACCCGGTGAACTTGAATTTTGGCAGGAATATACCTCTTAATACAACAAACAAATCTTCCGAATTTCGTTTTGATATTGGCCGCCATTTTGAATTTACTTTTGAAATTTAAAATTTTGACGCTTAATAATACCAAAAGTATAAACGTTATTTTGACATAAACACGTCGTTGGAACCGCAAAAAAAAATAGGAACAAATATAAAAAACTCCGATCAAAATCTATTAATTAGTTAAAAAGTTATAAGCGAACTTAATGATTAATTAGTGCGACACTTTTGTTAAACGTAAAAGTTTGTTTACATTTGTCAATATTACAAATTGCCGCCAAAAATTCAAATAATTTAAAAAACCGAGTAAATATCGGAACTTTTTCTCATTTAAGATTATGCGAAGTTTAACCTTCTTGTATGCTTTTTTATACGGGTACGGGGTACCTTGGAAGTTTATAAACCCTAGGCCATTTGCTAACCATCCTAGTCTGAAAACGAGCGAAGCGAGTCCGAAGTACATAAACTCTAGGCCACTCGTAACCATCCTAGTCTGAGGACGAGCGAAGCGAGTCCGAATATATAACTCTAGGCCACTCGTAACCATCCTAGTCTGAGGACGAGCGAGCGAGTCGAATATATAAACTCTAGGGAGTCTGAGACGAGCGAAGCGAGTCCGAATATATAAACTCTAGGCCACTCGTAACCATCCTAGTCTGAGGGAGCGAAGCGAGTCCGAAGGGTGAGGCAAAAGTCCGAGGTACCCCGTTCCCGTTTTTTTGTTAATGTTTTTGCCATGTATTTAGCGAATTATTGCCGCCTTGCTATGGCCTTTTCAAGTCCACACAATCGTTGTTTTAGTATTAATTTTTACATAGCATTTTGCCACGTATTAGCGAATTTCAATCGCTGGATATGGCCTTTTTGGGGCTATATATGAGATGTATATAAAATTATCTTTCACCCATTGTATACAAAAGGAAAACTTTAATTTTAATAGCTGATGATGTCATAATTAAGTTATTTGCCAATATCGCTACTTAGAATGGTCCGATTGAGCAGAAACCGGTTCCAACTATAAGAAGACCTTCCAAGCGCTTTGCGAACCTGCTTAGCTCGCCGTTGTTCCGTGGGAGCCATTTTGGTCCTGAGGGCGGAACTAGAGAAAGGGGTCTTTCTTTCATACTACCTTCTCACGATCTAGCAATACTGAAGCTAACAGATATCGCAGAAGTTAATGACCTGGACGTATACATATATACAACATTATATAATATAATATATTTTCTAAAATGTTGTATATATGTTGTTATATATGTTGTATAATGTTGGATAATATATCCAACGTTTGTGTCACTAGGGATGGTGTAATTCAGCTGAAACTGGTCTCAATCTATTTAGCTTGCCATCAAATTGAATGTGTAATATTGTTTAAAAGCCAATATTTTTAATGACATTATCTAGGGTTGATGACGTAGTTTTTTCCAAACAATAGGCCTCGGAACCTTCTTAACATCTTGCCATATACCAAGTTTCATTTCTACACAGGTAGATCTTTTACACACACATATACACACGTATATATGTATATACGCATGTTTTTTTACATACATGCCCCCTCAACATCCGTTATCCAAGCTGGCTTCACCTGCATCTTTGAAACTTTTTGAATGCTACTATTTAAGTATGAGTATCTCAAGTTATACTAAGCCCTCATTAAAGCATCTGCACCCTCATGCGAAATTAATTGAGTTATACTAAGCCCTCAATAATCGCCCCTCCCAAGAATTTGGGCTGGATCCGCGCCTGATTGTGGTTTGCCCAAAACGGATCAGTTCTTCCTCTTATTAGACTTAACTTTTGTACCAAGCTTCTTCTGATTTGGTTCAGCTGTTTCGCTTGTACCGTGATTACAAGAAAAGTGGACATACATAAATACAAACATCAACTTTTTTCAAAATACAATTTGGGATCCGTAAGCGCTAAAACATGACAGTTTGATAAAAATTAGCTGTCTACTTTTCCCGCCTCCTATAATAGAAGACAAGGAAATAAAAAAAATGATAAACAAAGAAATACTAAAGAAAACTCTATGGACATAAGAGCGTTTGGGAGAAGAGAGTCAGACATAAATATTTACTTTGTTTCTAGTGTACTTTTGTTCTCTTTTGTTAGTTCTCTCATACCACTTTCTCTTTAGTGAGATTTATCACTGATTTTCTTAAAAACATTCAACTAAAATATTTAATAGATATCACTGATTTATTACTATACAGTAGTAATGTGATTAAATATTTATTACTATTCATTACTATGGTCTTATATATATTCTATTACAGTAATGACTATAATCGACAGCTCACATCTAAACGAAAATAGTTGCTACAAAATAGTAATTTTATATGATAAGTAAATTTAGCTCATAAGCATACGTAAATAAGTAATAAGCAAATAAGTAAAATAATAAGCAAGTAAGTAAAATAAGCTCATTTTTCCTTTGATAATTCGCTAAAACTAGAACTAGAATTTAAAGAAATTCTGTCACGGGAATCCGTGAGTCAAACAAATTTTTTTGGAATGCTTGATTTTTTGCACAACAATCCCTTTTTTGCTAGAAAAATTCGCTTTGCGGATAACGCTAGTATTAATAGCGCTTTAAAATAGCGCTCGTACGAACAAACATTAGTAAATGAAACTTGGTACAAAAATCATCCTCATTGAGAAGAGGGTCCATATTGAAAACCAGGTTGGAGAGACATCATAAACCCTATTTTCAAAGTCCCAAGTCAATACAATCCCTTTAAGTCACCAAAACAATAAAACAAACCAGGGTAAAAACCTCGAAGTCATTTAATACATTTATAATTAAAGAATAATAAGCCAATAATTTATACGCTTGCAAGCTAAGTGATGTTGTCCTCATTGATTACGTAATGTACTATGTAACACACGCAAAGCGTCCTCTACGTAATGTTTGCAAGCTAAGTGATGTTGTCCTCATTGATTACGTAATGTACTATTGTAACACACGCTGCAAGCTAGTGATGTTGTCCTCATTGATTACGTGTACTATTTACACACGCTTGCAAGCTAAGTGATGTTGTCCTCATTGATTACGTAATGTACTATTGTAACACACGCTTGCAAGCTAAGTGATGTTGTCCTCATTGATTACGTAATGTACTATTGTAACACACGCTTGCAAGCTAAGTGATGTTGTCCTCATTGATTACGTAATGTACTATTGTACACACGCTTGCAAGCTAAGTGATGTTGTCCTCATTGATTACGTAATGTACTATTGAACACACGCTTGCAAGCCATTGATTACTACTATTGTACAAGCACATTGCTTGCAACGCTTGCAAAGTATGTACTATTGTTAATATGAACTTAAGCACAGTTTGAAATTATGTCATTGTCACAGAGCAAATATTTCGAAATACAATGGTTAATAAAATGAAAATATTTAGTGGAAAACCATCATTCTTATTAACCTATAGTTAATAAGGATAAACTATAGTCATAAGAAATGAATGCAGGTTAGTGACGTCATAAAACATTATTTTCCGGATAGCACAACTAAACCCAGAACTCTTTATCACAAATATACCGGGGGATAATATTATAAAACAAATGCGCACACACACACATGTACATACAGACAACTAGGTGAAAATCACTTAGGAGCCCTTAAAACACCTGAAACTTATAATTCAGGAGAAATCCCGGAATATTTTTTTTTTCTTGCCCATCACAATACTTTTTTTATAAATCTATATTATGAATAAGAAAAAAAATATTAAAATTAATTAAAAAAATGTATTAAATATTATTTTTTTTAAAAATAAATAAATATTCTTATATTGAATTATAATAATTATATAAGATAACCGATAAATAAATAAATATAAGGAAAAATGAGTAGTGAAGTTTCAAGTTAATAAAATAAAACAGAGTTAAGTCAGCTACAAACCTCTAGACAAAACTGTAACCGCTGTCTCCTGACTCTTTTCTTTGCTGCTCGCCGGCACTGATGATGATCTGTTAAGATTGAAAGCTGGCTATGTCAAATGTATATCATTAGTGGAGAGACTCTGTTTTATTTCAAATAAATATAGTTATCGACGGTTGTAAATAGTCTTCACTAAATGGAATCATGTGAAATAATAATTACTTGACTTTTGGAGTTTATCAATATTTAGTTAACGTTTCAATGAATGTATTAATGAAAGCTAATACGGAGTTAATTCTCTCTAAATTGAAATTTACCTTTAAAGGTTAAGTAATAAACTATGTTAAAGGATTATTTGCTTCTACGAACAGAGTAGATTTTTATGTTCTACAAAATCAATTCTACATAACAGTTTATTCGGTTGTGAGATGAATTCATTTGTTGAATATGCAGTGATAAGAAGAAATAAATTAAACTACAGTTTCTAAATAAATTGAAGAGCCTCGAGTTATAACATTAATAATTTTAAAACTAAGGGTTCGATTTTAATGACATAAGTTTATGTTGTTAGAAAATTTAATAAACTTGTATGTCGTCTAAATAATATTTTTACTTTTCCTCACCTATTGTCGTAGGTATTACGAAAAGTATTGCGTGCACCCGATAAATCCTAAACCGTGGTTATATCATAATTATCAGTTTCAGAGTGGTTTTATTAACTTAATTTGATTAACTTATCATCATTACGTTTCGAGTGGTTTTCATCGTTTTTTTTATCTTTTCTTGTTTTTAACGTTTTATTACAACTTTAATGCTTCCAATTTGTCATTTTATAGTTGACCATTAAACTTGAAGTTTAGCTCAAACGATTTTTCAAAACCTTCGAACTCTTTCATTGTCTGCTGTTGTATTTTGCCTTAGGCTTGAAAATGCTCTGTATAGGTTGACTGTCGTTTTATTTCATTAGTAAATGAAAGAATGAAATGATAGGAAAAGTAGGTATAAATAGAAAAAGTATTGTGTTTGCAAAAAATCTAAAAGCGGAATTTCATCCAAAATATCCATTTCAGGTATTTTTAAGGCCTCCTGAGTGAATTTCACAAAGTTGGCTTTCTGTATGCGTGCGTGTCTATTTTAATTCTAGCTCTAACTAAAAATTCCGAGGTACTCCTAACCTGTTTATTTTTGATATTTATACATAGTTTTTAAAAAAAAATAATAAGGAAATATTAAAACACAGAAATCTAATATTAGGTATCTCTTTTAGCGAATTTTCATAATTATAATAAGTCTACTTAATTTTCTGTTTCATTTTAGTGACATTTGGTTCTAACTTAACACGATAAAATGCATACGACATAAATTTAAATTAACCTAACTTAAAGTAGAGTCCTAATGAAACAACCAATAAAATTGCAACAAGTCTATATGAAAGTTTTTAATTCAAACATTATGATCATAATCCAATTACAACTTTTCCACTTTCACTAAAAATAGAAAAGTAACAGTCACATAAAAAATATCTCCTCAATAAAGAAAAAATAACACTAAGTGTATTAGAGAAACTTGTTGACTTTAACCCGATAAAGGGCAAGGAAATGAGCTTTTTATCGCAACTTTAGCCAAGTGGTTTTCCTCAACCACAAAACACCAAGTTTTTACCCCAAAACAGAAAAAAACTTGTATTTTTCAATTATAAGTTTTTGTTGTTACAATACCATTTTTTTCTCTAACAAGACAACTTTTGTGAAAATGATATCATATTTTATGAGTGTCGAAGAACACTCCTGTTTTACCACCTACGACCTTAAAACCTTCAAACCACAAATTCTTTTAGAACACGTCATGTTTATAATTGATTCTATTTTCATCTCCAAATGTTTTTACCCATTTTTTTTTGTTTTTAACAAAAATGCTATTTACAAGTATAGTTCGAGAGACAAACTATTTTTTTTAATTAAATTTATGTTAATTAATTTTTTATGCGAACGGTGTGACGTATATTTTATTTACTTGGTTAATAAAAGTAAACTAATAAAATAAAAAGAAATATAAAAATAATCTGTAATTTTTATCTTGCGAAAATTTAATTATTTATTTTAAAATGGCCCAATATTAGAAAGACATGGGCGTAGCCAGAGTAGCCTTAAGGGGGAGGGGGCTCATAATTAATTATTTTTATACAATTAAAATTTAAATTAGTTTTATAAAGTTATTTAAAAAAAAATGCTTTTCCTTGCCTGAATCAAGGTTTTTATATAATTTTTTGCCACAACCCTGCTCGGCTAGGAGGGCCCCCCCTTGGGTACATCCATGGTAAAAGATATACTAATAATAATAAAACTACTTAATAATAAAACAATATTTTTACCCTCCAAGATCGCTGATGAACACCTTTCACCTAAGATTACCTATCCTAGGACGATGACTAAATTCTCCTTATTTTTTGTACCGCGTTTGATCGAAATCAGATTTTTAGGCAGCATCATATTTAAAAGAAAAATTTTACATTAATCCACCCATACAAATCCCAATTTCTTAAATTGTATGGGCACTGTGCGAGTGGTGCATCGTGGGTTTATATGGAAAAAGTAGGTTTCACATCTGTTGTTATATCGATTATTCCTTAGAAAGTAGTTTTGAAACTGCTGAAGAAGAGATTAAATGCAAATTTGTTTGGCTTTTTTTTTTGGAATATATGTATACTATGATTTAGTTCGATCAAAAAGTTTTCGATTTTTAGTTAAGTTTTAAAATATTTGTAATTTCATCATTAAAAATGAGTTATTATTGTGGGTCAATTACGTCGTAAGTATATCGTAAACTATAGGATTAAGTACTTCTGTACGATTAATTTTTGTATCACTACGATTAAGTGGGTTCCCTCTCACTACGATCTGAGAGGGGTTCAAAACTTACTGTGAGACTAAAAAAATCATATATATATATATATATATATATATATATATATATATATATATATATATATATATGTGTGAGTGTGTGTGTGTGTGTGTGTGTGTGTGTTTGTTTGTGTGTATTTTGAATCAACGTATCCCATTTAAAAAAAAACCCCTCCCCGTGACCCCAATTTTATAAACGACCACACTTCAGACTTTTCCTTTGGTAATGCGCTAAAAATAGAGAATATTGGCGATTTGTTTGTCTTATCCGAAAGACGTATAAATAGACTTGGGTTGCAAAAAAGTGCAAAAATATCAAAATTAAGCTAAATAGAAAAGTTTTCATCGTGTTTGCCACATAAACAAAAGGTCATAATAAATAAAATTTGGGAAATAGTCTCTATCTAATATTAACCTTTACTGACCTTGTTGACCTTTAGAACAAATAAAACTCTAAATATAGATCCCTTTTCTAAAGGTATCAACACATCACTTGACAACCCTTGCCTTAGATATATAATTACTAAGAGAGCTACCTCAAGGGTTACTCTATATAAAGGAGATCTACCTATTGAAGAGATGAAGGTGGGAAAAGATGTATGACGACATAAACAACAACCTAGACTTTTGATTAAACAAAAGTAGTTATAACCAAGTTTGTTGTATCAACCGAGATTTTGTGACAATTTCACATTTTATATAATAAATAAAACACTATGAATTTAAAATACGTATTTCAAATCGCCGTATTTCGAATCGCCGCTAGCGGCGGTTCTTCCACTTTACGGGCCTGCTTAGCTCGGCGTGGTTTAGTCGAAGCTAGTTTTGTCCTTTCTCTCTGGGACAGCGGGCTTACAAGGATGGATCAAGAGGTAGAGGCCCCCCTTTTATACTATATCCCCACCCTCTAACACTACTGAACCCAACAGATATCGTACAAGTCTTTGACCTAGACGTATACATATATACAAAATTATGTATATATGTATACTGTTTGCGCCATTTGTGATGGTTCGATTTAGCTGAAATTGTCTTAATCGATTCAGCTAGCCGTCTACCAAACACGAAATATCTTGTTTTAAAGCCATTTCAAATTTCAATTTTTTTTTCTTATGACGTCATAACTTTGGTGGATGACGCTATAATGTTTTTATAAACAATAAGCCTCGTAACCTCCTCGACATCTCGCGATTTGCAAAGTTTCGTTTTAATTTGAGAACGCCTTCAAGAGCTATCGTTCGCCATACGAAAGGGTTGAAACTCTTACACATATATATATATATATATATATAATATATATATTATATATTATATATATATATATTTCGGATATTTTTTTGTTATCAGGAAGCCAATAGGAACCGATTCCGCTCATCCCCCCTCAATTCCGTCATCCGAACAACCTCATAAGCGTCATTTCATAATGAAATTCGCTAAAAGAACTTCTTTTAAAAAGTTAATACACTTGATTTTATATAATTATTTTACGAATAATACTTAATTTTAAATATATTTTTTTTAAATTATAGAGTTTTATTTATTATATAGAATGTGCAAAAAGTAGGAATCACATTTGTTGCTATATGGCATTTGCTGTAACTATTTGTTAAGTTTGAGATTATTTAAAAAATAAAAATTGGGGTCGTTAAAAATCGTTCTAATACTTATCTAGAAATACATTACAAAAAGTTAGTATAGTTATGATACTTATTCAGAAATATATTACAAAAAGTTGGTATAGTTATGATATTTATCCAGAAATATATTACAAAAAGTTACTATAGTTTTGATACTTATCCAGAAATATATTACAAAAAGTTAGTATAGTTATGATACTTATCCAGAAATATATTACAATAAGTTAGTATAGTTATGATACTTAACCAGAAATATATTACTAAAAGTTGATATTGTTCTGATACTTATCCAGAAATATATTAGAAAAATTTAATATAGTTCTGATACTTATCCAGAAATAAATACTTTTATAGCATATTCACGAATGCATAAAAGACCTGTAATCATACTTGGCTTCCTAGATTTTTTTATTAGTATCTTTTAAGAATGTTAGCTCTATATTTTATCAATGTATTACATGATTTAATAATTTAAATTTTATGCAGTAAAAGTCATGAGTTTGACAGATGTGAACAAACTTTACCATTATAATTATGGGTGTCACACAAAAAATGTATATAATAGCTATGGACTTTCCGTATTTATTATAAGTTTCGTTATCTGACGATATGTCAAACGTCATCAAGAAGTTAAAAAAAATTTCTTGGCCAAAAATTTTAATTTTAATAGGCCATATTTTCAAAATGGCAACCAATATCAAATTGAAGTTTTGTAGATCGATTGACCATCTATAGATGTATATTTTGTACAATGTCAACTCGGCAAGTCAAATTTTCAATTTTTTAACAATTTTTAAAATTTTTGATGACTCAGTAGAAAAAATTATTGTGGTCTGAAAAATATCATATTCCGGGCAGCAAAAATAGACCTAAAGTCTCATTTTTGTGCCATGTTTTAAATCTCTATCATAAACTCAACGAGATTTATGTGTGACACAGATTCGTACAAACACACACACACGCACAGACAGCATGATAAAAACTACTCAGAACGTCATGAAAATTGTCTGAAACGAATACTCATGATGGAACCTTGATTTCAGAGTTTTAGGGTGAACGCAATCCTTTCCTTATACCTACGGTAGTAGGCATAAGGAAAAGTAATAATTTTTGAATTTAAACAAAAAAACTATAAAGTTCTGTCAACTAATTGGTTCAACATGCTAAACAAATTTTATAACAATCGGTCAATTTTTACGGCAGTTTTCGCAAGACATTCAAACTATCAAATATCATGCCATTTAACTGTCTCACAAAGAATTCACTAATGTTTGTTCAATTATTTAAATCACTATAATAAAAAAATCTAAATACTTTAATTTCCAAGGGAAATCATGTTCTTTAAATTACTTCTCACAACAGAGTAGTTTCAACCTTCTTACATGATCCATATCAAAGAGAATAAAAAATTAAAAACAACAATTTTCATTGACCTTTTGTAAAAAAAGGAAAGCTCTAAGAAAGCTTTGCAAATTGAGATGGGTATCGTTATTATTCAAGAAATAATAAATTAAATAAAATTTAGGATATATTTCATGACTTGCAGTTATTCAGTCCATAGATTATATATAACGAGAAATCGATTGAGGGAAAACTCTAAAACTTAAGTAACGCAATCTTCTATATGGGAATTAAACCCCCTGAACAGACCTATAGACACCTACAGAGTACTTTACTAAGAATATGACGAATTAAAATATAAGTTTCTATATTTTTAATTTTCCATATTTATACTGAAGGTATATAAAGGAAAAGTATTGTGTTTGCAGAAAAATCCGAAACTGGGATGTCACCTGAATTATCTATTTCTGGTGATCATCTTAGCTCCCAGTGTATTTATTCTAGAGAGTAAAAACTTTGTAAAGAAATCAAACTATAGGTGTACTAGTGTTATTCGGAAAAAATATGACGTCATTAACCCGCAATAATGACTCAGTAAAAATTTGAAAATCATAAAACGCGACAACTTTGTAGAAACCACTTATAGGAGACCTTAAAAACACCTGAAACGGATCATTCCAGTGACATCCCGGTATTGTGTTGCGGATTTTTTCGCAAACACAATACTTTTATTATATTCCTACGGTAAAAATGATGAAAAGTAATAGTACGTTTATTATAACGTTTTTAATTTCCAAATTCATTCATGATTCTCGCCTGTACGTATACTATAAAGAGTTTGAAACTAAATAGAGAAATTTTAAGTGCTAATACCAAATAAATACTTTTTACTTTTTCCTCATTTATACCATAGGTATATAGTAATAGTGTTTTTCCGAAACCGGATTTAGGTAAAAATTCGAAACCGGGATGTCACCAGAATTATCCGTTTCAGGCGTTTTTAAGGCCTCCTGACGGGCTTTCGCAAAGTTGTCTGTCTGTAAGTGTGTGTGTGAGTGTTATCATCGTAGCGCCAAGTGTATTTATGCTAGAGAGTTGAAATTTTGTACAAAAATCAGTCTACCGCTGTAGTTGTGCTATTCGGACATTAATTTTTATGACGTCATTAACCCACAATAATGACTCAGCAAAAAATTTCAAAGAATTATAAAACACGAAACAATGTTGCAATTTGAGATTTAGCACACATGAAGCCATGTAAGACCAAATTGTGTTAGACTAACACAAAAAAAAAACATTTGCCAAGTTTCATTTCATTACCGGCATTAGTTCATTTTTTATTAAATGTTTTGAGTACGTTTTAAATAATTAAATTATACAGTGTATCCCTTCATGTTATAAATAAGTATACTAAATTTTGTTATAATACAACAAGTCTATCCATGATTTTTGGTGGATCATAAAAGTTAAGCAGCACGTGGTCAGTGGCTGGATAAATGACCACTGGGAAGGAAAGGAATGTATTCACTATCAGAGAACGAGCGAAGCGAGTCCGAAGACGTGTTGCAGTATAAATTTAACGATTTGTATTTCTAAAGACGAGCGAAGCGATTATTCATATTTCCGAAGCTGGTAGGATGAGCGTAGCGAATCCGATGTGATGAGAAAAAGTTCCGAGGTACACCGTATCCGATTTTTTCTACCTATAAAGTTAATTTTGTGTTTGTATCAATATGAACAGTATTTAAGCAAAACAATAATTAAAGAACGTTTAATATTTTAAACAAAGAACAAAATAAAAATCGATTCGACCCCTTCCTCAAACGCACTAAAGTTTTTAACTCGTATAAATTGACCACAATACTACAATTTGACCTTTAAACTTTAAGCGAAATGCAATACTAAGGAGAGAGGGGGGGGGTAAACTCCCTGAAGGGGGAGTGTTATCAATAACCTCATGCAATAAGCATCAGGTTATTTCTCGTGAAACCATCGTGTGACTACTTGTAATTAAGTTTAGTCAAAATGACTTTAAGGTAGACGGTATGTTTACAACAACATTGCATTTTGATTTTAAAATGCAAATCTTAAAACAGATAAACGAAGAAATAATGGCAATGTCATGAAAAATATTATTTACAAAATGTAAAAAATCAGATGCTTCATTTTAGGAAGATATATTTATTTATTACTATATTTTTTTGTACGGGTTGATTAGTAAATATAAATACAATATTTTTAAAAATGTTTGCGACTCTGCAAGCATGAATAATTTATAAATATGATATAAAGAACTCTATTAAGCTTCGCTTTAAAGCTTATTTAAACCCTTTATGGTTTATTAATGATGAGATCATCTTTAGAATCGTACTATAAGGTAGATACCTTATAGTACGACACATCACCAATGCGCAAGACAGTGAGCTAAAATCTACAACAAGCAACAAAATAACGAATAAATGAGCAATATACAAAGCATTCCAAAGAAAAATCGCCCGGCCTACAGATCTCCTCTGAATTCATTACATTAGAAGTATTTACCCTTAAATTCACAATTTGACAGACTCATGTTAGTCTTAAACAAACACAAGCTGATTTTATAAGGTTTATAGGGCGATTCTATTGGAGGGTTTTTATAAATGAAATGTGAGGTTATTGTCCGGAATTGATGTCATTGCAGGAATAAATAGACAATTTTCTATGTTAAACATCTATAGCAAGAATCTTGAATACAGGGATGACGCACTAAGTCGATTTGCCATACAAAAAAGCGGAAAAAACCCTGAAAAACCGAAAAACCGAAAAACCAAAAAATAGAGGAACTCCAATTTATAGTTTTATAGAATAAATTATAGTATGCATATTTTAAATCTAACTGTGGTAAAAAATTCAAGTTATGCAAAACAAGCAAATTGACTTAAAACAAGCAAATTCAGCTAAATGAAAAGTGATTAATATTTTAACCAACAGATTGTTAACGCAAATTGTGTGATGTACGTAATCAATTTAAATACCGTTGACGTTTACGCCGGATTTGTTATTAAACAAATTTGCAGCAACGTCTAATACTTTTATGGCGTCAAAAATGATCATCAAAATACGTATAAATTTACGTCAAGGGTGAAGTCAAATAAAAAATTTCATCGCCTGAGGCTATAATTATTTTTATTAATTTTCAAACACCCAACTTTCAATAAGAGGCACATTAAAGTAATTTAAGTCAAATTTTAACTCCTTATCAATATTTTTTATAATTCTTTTTTTATCTAAGTTCATATTGTTATGATAAGAAAAGTAAAATTGAAAAATAATTAGGTAGTGTAGAAAGCTGTCAAGTTCATCTAAAGCTCATTTGGCACACGTGTCCAAGGACGTTTTAGCCAGTCAGCATTTTCGCAAATCCTTCATTGCATAGAGATATATTACTAGAGGGGCCTTATTGGTTGAGTTTTGTAACATCGAAAAAGTAACCTGAACACCTTCGACCAAGGATCTTGAACACAGGGGATTACGCACTAAGTCGATTTGACCCCATCGAAAACCAAAAACTAGAGAGAATTCAACAGGAAACACACGTCAAAAACCAACTACACATGCTTACAATTCTTATAACAGCGCAGGTCTTAAATTTTAGAGGCAAACTTACCTCTTAATGGTTTCCCATTGTTTATTGCTTGAGAAGGTTATAACAAAACACGCTTAAATTATCACTCACTAAAGTGGCAAAGTATATTCCAAACTTAAATAAGCTTAATTGACTTAACAAGCATCACAAATGTAACAATCACGAGAAGCACAGAAGAAAGTTGAGAAGCAAACTCGACAACCTGGCTACATAACCTGCGTTTGGCTCCTTTTTTTTATTATAACCAAGAAGAAGGTAAGTTTGCTCCTATTTCTCTACCTCATATAATTTCGATGGGGTCAGAAATGTTCCTTAATGCGTCATCCCCTTTATTTAAGATCCTTGCCTTCGACTATCAATATAATCAAATAAACAGAACAAAAATACAAACTCTTACAGAGTAGAACGTTTAAAATACAAATCAAAACACAAAAAATGTGAGGGAAGACGAAAACAATTAATATATTATAACCCTAACTCACTCTTTAGAGGAGGTTTCAATGAGGTTACACAGAGCCCCTGAGAGCTCAAAAAAGATGTTTCAGGCCTCTCAATGTAATAAGATAGGCTATGCCCCCTCTAGTATATATTTTTAATCTAGACTTTGAGCTGTATCCCTTTTAACTTATTTTTAATGTTTATAGTCCAAGAACGGGATAGTAAAAATTAAATAATTGTGGCAACGTTTTGCCCAAGCTGGCCATAATCATGCCTTAAAAAGAAAAAGCAACAGGGTGGATTTTGCCTTTTCTTTTTGAGGCATGAGTATGGCCAGCTTGGCCGAAACGTTGCCACAATCATTTAATTTTTATTATCCCTTTCTTGGACTATCAACATTAAAAAGATATATTTTTATGCTTTATAATCAAATCACGCCAATTTAGCCTAAACGCTATTATTCTTTTTAAAAAATGATAAATTTGTAAACTTATGAAGATTTATACTAATCTTTATAAATCACTCATTTACGCAAATCGGATCTGAAAACGTGTTTTAAAGATTGGTCGAAAAAAATAAACATTGTGCGACTTCATATCAGATCTATATGTTGCGGGTAAATGGAAAATGCAGGCATTGTGCACAATGCCCACCCTTCTTGGACAATTTGATCTAAATTCAATTTTATCACTATTTAATTATTATAAAACTTTATGTTTTTTACTCAGTCTAACACATATTTACTTGCACTGCATTGCAAATAATTAAAAATAGTTTTCGATGATTTACCTCCTATCAAGACTGCCAAGTCACTTTAACCAGCATAAGCACTATGTCAAATACATTTATTGTAGACAATAATCAATAAAGTTAAAAAAATGATTTAAAAGAACTTCAATTATCTAGAATTGTAATCGGTAAAAATAAATTACTATTCGAACTATCAATGTTATTTTAAATTTATTTATTTCTAAAAACAATGAATTTGTATAATTTATTGTATCCTTTATTTTTTAATTCATTATTTCTTATAGAAAAATACTATGTATGTTAGGTTTATTTATTTTAAAATAGTTATATAGACAGTATTAAAGTAAGGTATTGTCTAAAAAATATGTCTTGTATTACTTAATTATTTATGTTAAAATGAACATGTAATAGACACATTATTAACCTTTATTATTTTAATGCTACTTATTCCTTCTTGCATACTTTCATTCATTAATTTATTATTTGAGGAAGGCAGTAAAGCCCCTAGTTTACTGTCTATTAAAAGCAGAAACGTCAACACATTTCTGAGCAATAATTTTAAGATTATTATGCTCAACATGGTAATATAAGATCTAAAATAGAGTATAATGGTGTTTTAAAACTTGTTAAATGCAACATAGTATTGAAGTAAAGTGTTTTTAGAATTTAAGTTTTAGAACTTAATTATTGACGTTATCGCTTTTAAATAAATAAATTTATGCAGGAATAAAGTGTCACAGCTAAGTAGCATAATTCACTGTACTTTTATCTATGTTTAAAGTAGAGCATTTTATTAGCTATTACTCAGCATAAATATAAAGTATTTGCATAACAAATAAAAAAAATTATTGCCTTTCAATAGCTGAAAAATTAAGTAAATTATTACATAAGAGCATTATTGGCTAGCTATTTTAATATATTTTTCATATGATAAAATCCATTTTTATATGTATTATATCTATTCTTAAAGAAACTAATATAAAAGTATAAAACCAGAAATAGGTTTGTTTAGAACAAATTGTCCAGCAGAGGAAGGAACATTTTTTTAAAAAAAACCTTTATACAATTATTAATCTGCATATGTTATATTAACCAGGTTTATCCCTCCACAAAAGATATATTGTAGTTAATGCGTGGGCAATAAGATAAATCTAACAACAGTTCCCATATTGCCCGCTCTAGTTGGCCATTGTGCACAATGCCCGATTTCCTATATTGCCCGCAATATATATAAATACAAATTGTGCCATAAAAACATCATTTTAAGGCTATGCTACCCATATGTGTCAGGTTCCCAAAATGCTCTGCCACTATTGGTCGTAGAGGCTTGAACCTTTGCACACAAGCTTAGTTAATTATACTGATAAGTCTAGCGTCATCAGCAGACTAAACTATAAAACACGACGACAGTCTCGTAAGGGAAATTTGCTAAAAAAATTTATTAAAACCACCATTACAGTCTATCATTTAGTTTAAAAATCCTTAAGGTCATAAGTATTTTGGGGATTGACCAATCAGAGAAGCCGCTGCCAACATCTCACTTAAAAAGAGAAAAAAATCCCTACTCTCCGCTGTAGGGAAAAAACCTTCTTCCCCGCAAACAATCACTTTGTTTGTGGTTCTTCTATTGATTACATCGTTTTGAAAACTTCTTTCAAATTAATCTTAAAATGATATTTTAAAATAAAACTACAAAAAATAAATGTAAAAAAACATTGCCAAGAAAATAGGGTAAAATAACCTGATTTGTTTACATAGTTTTTCCCGCTCCCTTCTTGCAGGGATTTTTTTTTCTTAAGAATCAGTGGTGTTTAAACTGACCTGTCAAGATTTTTAAACTAAACGATAGACTGTAATGCTGAAAGTCGTTCTATATGCTGTTGAAAACAAGTACTACTTTTTCATAGTGTATTTAACACGTAATCATATTGCATTCAATACATCCCCGGATCGTGAATGTCGTATTCGTTATATAAAAAGATTCATCAATGATGACGAATATGATGACTTATAGTAATATCATTACTATAAGTCATCATATTCGTTATAGTATGACTAACACGTCATACTATAACGTGTTAGTATGACGTTATAGTATGACGTCATTACTAAGTCCGATAAAACATAACACGTAATTAAAAAAAATATTTTTAATATTTGATAAAAATAAAAGTCAAACTATATTAAGAAATTAAAATTAAAATATTGGATTTCTTTACGTTATAATAAACCTAGATTAAAATGTAATATTTAAAAAGTTATTAGACAAAAATATTTATAAAAATCGGAGCCATATATTAAATGAAATAATAGTTTGTTAAAAAGCATAATCTTTTTTAAGCCTATCTATATCGGCGGAGTAAAGTATTCAATCTACCCTGTTTTATTGTATAGGATTGAATTCTTTCCGCGTTGTTGTTACATCGTATTTATCAAGTGGACTAAACACGATACGTAGATTTAACACGGTATAAGTACAGAGTATGAGTTGCCACTTTGTTAAATGCTTTACAGTCTTTAAATTTTAAAACAAGACGGGCGAATTTCTTTTGAAATGCGGGCTGAACTTCGGTATACGGTGCCCCTTGTTATCAACGTCCTATTTCGATATATATCGTACTCTCCTTGTAACCATGTATCGATATATACCGTGTCCCCCCAAACTACACCCCCGTCTTCAGGTGTTTATGTTTCTCCGATTTACCGAAATGCGTGTTACCGTGCTTAACAATCCATTTCTTGCTTAAGGTTCCTTAACAAATGCTTAGAACTTTTTTTTCTTTATCTTTTAAAGGAAATGTACAGAACTATGCCTCTAAATTTGGCTGTGCACACCATTATTCGCACTAGTTTAATGCTCAGTT
Organism: Microvelia longipes; assembly: GCA_018340805.1. Classification (NCBI taxonomy): domain Eukaryota; kingdom Metazoa; phylum Arthropoda; class Insecta; order Hemiptera; family Veliidae; genus Microvelia; species Microvelia longipes. The sequence continues at coordinate 53,227,828 of JACMZG010001911.1, read as the reverse complement.
GGTGCTCTCCTAGCGTATTTCCTTTGAAAAATATAGACAAAACTAATTACGAGTCGTATTCGATAATTGAATAACTGCTCAAGTTATAAAGCATAAACTAGAACCTTTTAGCAAGAAATGGATTGTTAAGCACAGAAACACACATTCTAAAGGTATTACGTGTACTTATAAACTAATATGACGTATTATAAAGAAAAGATAAAAAAAATATCGTCCTTACTAGGATTCGAACTTAGGCATTCTGCATTTGAGTTCTCGTGTCGACTTCAGACACAATAACTCAACTCATTTCATTATATTTTTAATTCATTCAACTCATAGGCCCAAAAAACATTAAAAAAGAATTCCCACATAAATATGTTGTTTTCCGGCAATTTACCATGGTTTGATTGAATTGTTGGTCAACTAGAGTAGTCGTACCGACTTTGAACCGGATTTATTCGATTCCGCCTCACAAAATTCATAGAAAACGACACCCTACTCGATATTTAATTTTAGCTTCCGGTAATTTATAATGGTTTTATCGACTTTTTGGTCACTTAGAGACATTACATCGATTTCGGACCGGGTTCATTCGATTCAGCGCCACAAAAAACAAAAACTATGATCTTTTTCGCGGCGAAAAATATTGATCCTGAATTTTAACGATTTTATGAATATTTTGTTGACTCAGCAAACTGGGTTAGTGACGTCACAACAACCAATAATTTCAAATGGGTTCGTTTCCCTCCTATGATTGATTTTTGTACTAAGTTTGGTTTAAAAATATTATTCTGTTCTTGAGATAGGGTTTTTACAAGATTTATCTAGAAATTTATTAATCTAAAGTGCAGGTCTAAATTTCTTATTACTATATATTGTATTGAATTCTAATTCTGTTAAAATAAAGAATTTAGAAAAGCAAAAACATATACAAACACAAATATATATATAATATATAAATATAATATAATATATATATATATCGAAGAATCAGCTACCGTCGATACTTGCTGTTGTGTCGGTTAAGTTAACGGTACGTTGGTGAAATGTATGTTTATTATTATTGTTTTTGGGAGGATGTTTTTTGTTGATAAGTTTATCAAGTTTTTTCCTAAGATTATTATATTTTGTTTCCATTTGTTTATCAATGTCGATTTTCATGTTTTCGTAAAATATGAGAAAGTTTTCAGTTGTTATAGTGTTGGCAATTTTTAAATGATTGTAAAGTAATTTTTTGTTAATGGCGTCTTTTTTACTATGTAAGGAGTGTATTTCGTTTTTATTCTAAGTATTTGGCATTTTGTTTTGTTGTACGTTTTGCTGCCAGAGTTTTTGTTTGTTTAATTATTTTAGCATAAGTAGGTATGACTCTATGTGTAAGACATTGTCTGTTAAACCAAATGTTTGCAATAGTGTTATGTAGTTTAAGAGATAGAAAGAAGAAGGTGTTTAACATATTAGCATGACTAGCTATGTTAAAATTAAAAAGGTTATATTTACCGCATTGAAGAAGCAATCGAAGAATCAGCTACCGTCGATACTTGCTGTTGTACTTGCAACAGCAAGTATCGACGGTAGCTGATTCTTCGATTGCTTCTTCAACTTGCGGTAAATATAACTTAATATATTATATATATATATATATATAATAAATATATATATATATATATAATAAATATATTATATATAATATATTATAAATATATATATATATAATATATATATATATATATATATATATATATATATATATATATATATAAAAATATATATATATATTCCGAGGTTCGACTCCCGCCATAACGCCTCCTATTAGGGAATTTTTCCAAAAGAAATTCGCTAAAAATACAAACATTTCACTCTAATTTTTCCTTGATTAATATCTTCATCTAATTAATTTTCTATAAAATTTTTACTAAATTTACAAAGGCAATGTAGTCATAAAGAAAAATAATTAGAAACAATGAACACATTCCATAAACACCTTCCGTAAACAAATTCCATAAATAGTATTCGACAAGTTCTCAATAAAACACATTGCTTGATAACCATAATTTAAAAAAAAAAACATCGCACCACTTGGCTCCATAGCAACATTATAAATTGATAACACTAATAATCCCTTTCCGTTATCAACAATCGTAAAAAGAGAGATAATACATAATAAATAATAGCGTAAGTTTACAAAATATGCCCTCAGTTTAATTCACGAAGAGTAATACCAAAGAAGTTTTTGAAGACTGTATTCTATAATAATTAATTACCGTAATTGTGCTCATATTTAATTAGTTAAACGGTATTTTGGAACAAAGTATTTTTATTTAATCAATAAATAATAAATAAGTAAGTGAAATTCAATAATAAAAAAATATGATACTTTTAGTAGATTATAGTCTAATTTTATAAATTATAGTCTAGTTTCACAAATTATAGTCTAGTGTAATAAATTATAGTCTAGTTTCATAAATTGCAGTCTAGTTTTATGAATTATTTTCTAATTTGAAACTCATTTCTACGAAGCATTATTCAACTAAAATAACACGTAAGTCAGTAAAAAATATCTGTTTAAAAGTCAACGGGTTGATTACTTGTGTACAACAGGGTGTTCCAAAGGTCTCCCCTCTTTTAAATTTTAACCTTATGGGACCTCTTTATGTATAATGAAGTTAATTTTTTGCATTGGCCATTAGGGCATAGTGGGCATCACGCTCTACGTCACTTAACTTTAAAATTTCAAATAGGACCCAATATTTCTTTCAGGCATATCCTATTCTGACCAAGATAATTTCTACTTTGATTGTGGAGTTTTTTTTACTATCTCTAATAATTTGCCCTCTTACTAGGACAAAACAGTAAAAGAGGACGAAACAAATAGTTATAAATAACTTTTATAATGGGTTATTTGTGTTGTTAAGGTAAAATATATATGATGTTTTATACTTCGGCAACTTAATCCATCACTAATAATTTCCTTTTAGAAAGGGGAATATAAAAGGGCGTCAAAAAAATTAAGAGTCGAAGAATAAAACTAATTATTGACATTTTGTGTTCTTTAGGTAAAATAAATGGTGTTTTATTTTTGAACTTTAGAAAATTATATAATATTATATATATATATATATATATATATTATATATATATTATATAAATGCGTGAGTAATGTGTTATGGTGAAATCCTGATGGTAAGTGACTTTTTAGAACTCACCGGTTATTTTTAGAAGTCACCTTCGGCAGTATAAACCCGAAATACACATTTCAAATCAAAATACTTTGGTAAAATCTAGAAATGATGAAATAGGTTTGGTAATTACAAAATTTGCATTTAGCACCTAAGCTTAACAACACAAATTCTATAATTTGCATTGTAATCTATGTAAAAAACCACCACGATTTATTACTTGCAATATAAGATTAAGCGTCATCACCTTAATAGTGATCCTATTTCTTATAGTTTTAAAAGCATTTTAAGTTTTTTTCAAAGGCTGGTTTTTTGTACTAAACTATTATTTTTATTAATTATTATAGCATGCAATTCTACTTTGCGATAGATCGTTCAGTGAATAAAGAAGTGAAAAATAAAACGATGTTTAAGACTTGGTGATAACAAGTATTCTTTCTTAAACAAACAAAAATACATAAAACAATAATTAATGAAATGAAGATAGCTAAAAATGAATAAATAAAAAAAACTATTCATGACTTTTAATTAAAATAAATTTAAGCCAATGCATGAGATGTGAGACATATAGAGATATGAGACAATTTATGCATGTAAGGCAACGTGAATATAAAATTGAAAAAATAATTAGTAAATACTTACATAACAATCGTGTTTAAACTCGGTCATAATCCTGGAATTATCATATCATGATGAATTGATCTTTGTGCCTAAATGGAGAGCAAATACATCTTTACTATACCAGCAATACAGATTATCAGCTCTTTCTGAAATCAAATATATTTTCAAACACATAAAATCAGGTTGGTTTATAATTTTTTTAAGAAAATGCAGAATAGAATAGAAGTATACCGCGAGTTTGACTATGCACCATTGAACCCACGCAAATAGGCACATTACGTTTATGTTGAACAAGGTTCAACTAAACCAGGCACCCGGGGTTTATTAAACATAGTTAAGTTGAACCTAAACTTGGTTTAGGTTCTACTAAACATTGTTCAGGTTCAACTGAACCAGGCACCCGGGGTTTATGTTCAACATGGTTCAGGTTAAACTGAACATGGTTAAGTTGAACCTAAACTTGGTTTAGGTTCTACTAAACATGGTTCAGGTTCAACTGAACCAGGCACCCGGGGTTTATGTTCAACATGGTTCAGGTTAAACTGAACATGGTTAAGTTGAACCTAAACTTGGTTTAGGTTCTACTAAACAGGTTCAGTTCAACTGAAACCAGGCACCGGGTTTATGTTAACATGGTTCAGGTTCAACTAAACATAGTTAAGTTGAACCTAAACTTGGTTTAGGTTCTACTAAACATTGTTCGGGTTAACTGAACCAGCATCGGGTTTATGTTCAACATGGTTCAGGTTCAACTGACCACGGTTTAGGTTCAACCGAACGAGGTTCAATTGAACCTGAACATAAACCTGAACCTCGTTCTGTTGAACATGAACCACGGGTGCCTGTTTGCGTGGGTTTAATGGTGGATAGCTAAACTCGCGATACAGCTACTATTAGGTATAAATTATGCTTGAATTTACTATATTACCATGCAGTAATAACCTTGTAATAATGGTTGGGTAATGATAATAATGAATATGGCTGTATCGCACAATTGTTGACACTGGAACTAAAACCATATCCAGTGTCTTAATTTGTTTATCTAATTCCACTAAAAAACGTCCATATTAACTAATTATTTAATTATCTTTGTTAATTTGATTATCAATTATGTTTAGAATTTATATTCACTGTTTTTATTTAAATAGAAACAATACAACTTAAAAATTTGTTAAAATTGTTAGTATTTAAATTAAATTTGTAAATTTCGAGTTAATATGGGGCTTAACAAAGTAGTGTTGGTCCTATTAATATCCCCCTCAAATTAGAGTAGATTTAGAGTATATTTAGCTCTTGGATTGTATACTTCCTAGGGTATTTCCGTACCCGGTATAAATCTGAAAAGGCTTGTATTGTATTCGTATTTTGCTAAGAGATTGTGAGGGTAGCTTTTTGTTCACAGTACGAGCCCTCATATAGATTAAAACCTATTTTAAAACAACAATTGTAAATTGTCTTTGGCGAATATTTTTGTTCTCCATTCAATGTATTATAGACAAAACATTGGTAACTACCAGATTTGTCCAATATTAAAAAAAAGAAAACAGGATAGGATAGGAAAAAAAGAAGATAGGATTGTGCAATGCCGCTTATTTAAGAAAAATAATTTTCTTGGAAGCTTTTCTTAAAAAATGAAACCTAATCCATTTTGTGCGAGGTATCAAAGACCAATGACCGTGCCAAGTACTACAAAAAAGATTTAAAAAGAACAAATAATGCACATAAAATATACTGTAAGATCGACTAAGAAATATCAGTGTAATATAGTGTAAATAACCAACAAAGATCATAAGCATACTTAAGTCTGGATCATTAAAATTACTATTACTGAATTATGAAATTAAGAACGACTAGATGTAATTCATTACTAAAGAAATAAAACCCTCCACGAAAGGTTATAAAAAACAAAACAAAGAATATAACCTACCCCAATTGCAATACACTGGGAGTAATAGAATGAAAGCTAGGTATGGATTTCCCACCTAATCTGTCCTTAACAGTTGACTGACAACAATGAAATGAAAACTAAACTAAACGATATATATTTGTGTCTAGTCTACTCAAAACTTAGCCACGTATCAACTCTTAAACTCTAAACTTTTAAGCTCTACTCCAAAGTCCTCACTTTCCCTCCACTTAAGCGTAATTTTTTTATACAAAACGCTCAAACCCTCCGTAAAATCTGAAATTTAGTCAGTACCTATTAAGTAATACAGCTACTCTATATAAGTTATGCAAGAAAACAACAAACCTAGAATTTAAATAATTTTGTAATCATCTGATGAATTATGTCTGAAAGAAAATTAAAACAATACATAATTTTTCATCGCTCAGACCGATTTAACTATTTAGAGACTCAGATTGCATATTATTAGTACCAACATTATAAATTATTATAGTAGAAACATAATACAGTATTACAGTAGAAACATTATAAATAATTGTAGTAGAAGCATTATAAATAATTATAGTAGTAACATAATTAATTAGTATAGTAGAAACATTATAAATTATTATAGTAGAAACATAATTAATATTATAGTAGAAACATTATAAATTATATAGTAAAACATAATAAATTATTAATAGTAAAAAATAGTAAATAATGCAGTTTGTTCACTTAAATAAAACTGCTGGTTATGATAATTAAATAAAAAAATAAAGTGATATAAGTGTGAGTAATAAAAACAAATACTAATATTAACATTACGACAAAAATTTGCCTAAAAAGGTATTAGCACATAATTATATGACTCAGTATTATGCACTTGCATCTGTTTGTCGTAAGTTATTATTAATTGTGATACTGCATGTCTAGTATACATCTCACGTAGGCGAGGCTATTTCTGCAGTGAATATAAAACATTAGATTTATGTTTCATACGTCTCTTTGTGTTTATTATAAAAGATAAGAGTGTAAATTTTATGATCTCATTCAGTATATTTTTATTATTAAACATTTTATAAATAATTTATTAGAATTTCATAACTAATTGAGGCGTTGAAAAGTATTTATAGCGCGAATTAGTAGTATGCTAATGTGCGCGAAAAAAATTAATATGATAAACTGTCTGTCTAACTGACTGGAGAAATAGTTGCGACACCGCAAACCGGCGAGGCAGCGAAATAGACATAATAGGCCTTAGGCAACTGTCCAAAGCTTAAGTTAAAAGCCGACCAAGAACTGGAAAAATTATCAATTGCCCTGTTGTCGCTTAGTAAATCAAGTTTTTAATAAAAATTGAAACTATGTCTAATAAAAATAAAATAATAATAATATTTATATTCTTCTACAATATTGCATTTCAATATCAATAAACGCATCTGTCATAACTAAAGTGAAGGTACTACACTTTAGAAGGGTACAACAACAAGGTACTACAACAAAGAGACTATACTAACTTCAGTGGAATTCCAAATTACGATATATTCACAATATAAACAAGCCAAAACAATAACTTTATAATCAGGTTATATTATATTTGAAATTACGATATATGCACTAAACAAACCTAAAAAATAATTTTATAGTCAGGTTATTATATTCGAAATTACTATAAATGCACTAAACTAGTCCAAACAATAACTTCATAGTCAGGTTATATCATATTCGAAATTACTATATATGCACTAAACTAGCCCCAATAACTTCATAGTCAGGTTATATTATATTCGAATTACTATATAATGCACTAAACTAGCCCCAAACAATAACTTCATAGTCAGGTTATATTAATTCGAAATTACTATATATGCACTAAAACCAAACAATACTTCATAGTCAGGTTATATTATATTCGAAATTACTATATATGCACTAAACTAGCCCAAACAATAACTTCATAGTCAGGTTATATTATATTCGAAATTACTATATATGCACTAAACTAGCCCAAACAATAACTTCATAGTCAGGTTATATTATAGTTTTCATCCAAAGTTGGTGCTCAGCTTTTAATTAAATGACAAGTTATCCGGAAATAAATAATTTAGAATTGTAAATATTGGCTTGGAAACAATATTTGCTATATGCGATATTTACGTTACTTATATTACACAATGTAATTGTGCGAGAGACACCAAGGAAATGTAACAAGCAAAATGCAATGCTACATCTGGGAACTGTTCTATCATTCGACATTCGTCATACTTGATGGCTCGACATAATGTCACGTCCCACACTGTTTCGTTACGTCTAACTCATCAGGGCGCCGACAGAGCCTGAACTCACTCTGACCTTCAATCAATTCCGAAGAATATAATGTGAAGTACTTACCAGAGACGAGCGGTGCTCTCTTACCGCCATCATGCATGGCAAGCAAAACATATATCATTTTGATACTACCGAGTTTTGCAAAACATGAATAGTTTACACAATATAATTGTGCAAGAGACACCTAGGAAATGTAACAAGCAAAATGCAATACTACATCTGCCACATCTGGGAACTGTTCTATCATTCGACATTCGTCATACTTGATGGCTCGACATAATGTCATGTCCCACTCTGTTTCGTTACGTCTTACTTATATTAGTTAATTTTATATTGTTATCAACACATCTGTTTGATAGTACCAAAATAAGTAATTTAGTAGGCATAAACATTAATTCAAAGACCAATAATGAGTTACTAAGCACATTTAAGATAAGCACTCATTATTCTTAGATTTTTCTTAAAAATGAAAACGTATACAAGTGATTCGATAAAAATTGAACTAATGCTGATAATGAGATGAAACATAGCACATATGTTAGTCTGATACATGGCCATTAGCTCCCAACGTATTTATGCTAGAGACTTTGAAAATTTGCTAAAAATATAATAATAGATCCTCAATGCACAAAGATTTAGCGGTGACGTTAATTTGATTATTTTAAAACTCTTAAAAATTATTTATTTATTTTCATATTTAAATTTTCATTGGATTTGATAATAACAAATACACGAAATTATATAAATATGAAATTTCTCTCACACAGTAAGGCTCTAAAGCCTTGTATCACAAAGAAGAATTATTCGTCAATAATTTAAAATGAACAAACTGAATGTATGATAAAATGTTTGTTTTATATATTCAATAATAAAAAGATTAAATCAATAATCTAAGACAAATGTATTGAGCCCATATAGGTAAAGTGACGTTTAAACTTAACAATACATTCCTCTTTTTGTGATCAAACAAATGTAATAGATGCAAGTACAGACTTTTTACTCTTCCTCATTTATACCGCGCAGGTATATAGGAAAAGTATTGTGTTTGCAAAAAAATGTGAAACCATATGTCACCGGAATTATCCGTTTCAGGTGTTTTTAAGACCTCCTTATGGTTTGCACAAGGTTTTTCTGTCTGTATGTATGGGAGTATGTGTGTCTAAGTCTGTTATCATCGTAGCTCCTTGTGTATTTATGCAAGGGAGTTGAAACTTCATACGAAAATTAGTCTACCGCTGTAGTTGCGATTCGGAAAATACTATTATGACGTCATTAACTCGCTATAATGACTCTGCAAAATTTTTGAAAAATCAATAAAACAGTAAAGAAAAGCGATCAAATTGAAATTTGGCACGCATGCAACCATATGAAAGACTAACATATGCGCCAAGTTTCATCTCATTATCAGCATTTTTCAATTTTATATTATATGACTTGAGTACAAATTTTAAAAAATAAAAAAAATACGAAAAATATCCATGGTTTTTAGTTGGATCATAAGAGTTAAGCTACATCGAGAGTGGTCAGCGCCTGGATGGGTGACCGCTGGTAATGAAACGAATGTATTTACTATCCGAGGCGAAGCGAATCCGATGTGATGAGGAAAAGTTCCGAGGTACCCCGTACCAAATTTTTTTTTATTATATTCGAATATAGCATATCGATCAAAGTAGCAAACCCTACAAAACCTTTTTAAATCTTAAATTAAACTTAAATAAAGTATGGAGATACGAAATACGCGATTTTTTAACCAAAATGTAATATAAGAGATAACTGTTTTGAAACAGGTATCTCAGGTTTTACATTTATCAAATGTAAAACACACAGATGAAAGCATGTTGAGTTATATAAATACATAGGATTGTTAAAACATACCCCGCGGCAAGAGGAATAGAAAACACATCCCTTTATTCAATTTTTACGAAGGTATAAAAATTTAACAAAAAGAATGTTCTCTTTAACAACGAAAAGCGAAATACGACAAACTTCCTGCATCTAAATATTAAGTTTTAATTTTACAGCACTGCGACACCCTAATGACTTGTCGTTTTAAAATCTCCCTAAAATGTGTAAGTTATTAGGAAAGTGTTATATCAAACATTAAGTTCTTTATATCTTTAGAAATTTTTCTTCTCTTCGTAAAGTTACCTACATTAATCGTACTCTTCCCTACTCTTAATATCCTTTCCGTATTTATGTTATTCTTTATCAAACCATTTCTACAATGTTTCCACGCATTCTTCCATAATCTCAACAAACAACCAACTTTTCTTATTTTATTACCTATGCTCAAACAACGATTTTTTTAATCAGGATTCATTTATCTTAGGCAACGTTAAAAGGTTGCAATATGATTCGTAATTTCAAGATATATTTTTTATAAGAACAAACTCAGCATCTTATAAAATCGCAATTTCTACCTAACCTTTCCCCCATCAACATTGAGCAAAATGAGGTCATGGAGATAAAAAATTAGAATTTTTTTGCCCGATTTTGATGCTTTTATCAGAATTATTATCATTTTTTAAAGCTTTTGAAAATAAGAATTTTCTTCTTTCTTCCCCATATACCTAATTATAAAAACAAAGTTAGCCTCAGAAAGTCAGTGAAACCAGCAACGTAATCAAAAACTGGGAATATCCTGAGAGGTGTTTATTTTTATCATAAACCACTCCTAAAGAGATCTCGATATCTATGTTAGTTTACGAAAATAATAAAGGGACATTCAAGTGTATAATATATATATATATATATATATAAATATATATAAATATATATATATAATATATATTTATATATATATATATTATATACGGAGCCGAGGAAAGCAGCAAGTTACACCCCGAAGCGTAGCCGAGGAAAGAACTTTAACAGGGTATAATGACTGTTTCCTTCCCGTAGTACATACAGGATTCTTCCTCTAGAAGGGAGATAACTATAACAATTAAAACTTTTACTTTCTTACATATTATTTATGTACAAAGTTTGTCCTAATTTAAAATCTTAACTAACTACCCACTACAACAACTCTAAATACTCATGAATACCACAAATTCGTTATTTACTCAAACAGCGAATAAATAAATAAAAAATCGGGTACGGGGTACCTTGGAACTCTTCTTTATCACATCGGATTCCTAGTGATCTTAAGTAGAGGTACCACTAAAGTGATGTAGAAATTCATACAGTAGGGGTGGGCGCGGACACAGTGGTCTAACTCCCCGAAATAAGCTGCTTAGATGGACCTGCCCTAAGTTCACCCTTCTCCGCTAGTGGCGGGTCAGTTGACCTTTTACCCTATATATAAATAATTATTTCTTCAATTCTAAGGTAAAATTATTTAAAAGGGTCTTTAACATGTTAAAAAATGTATTAATTATTTTAAAGGTATAATTTTCATAAAATGTTATAAAATATAAAACGCTGTGTTAATTAAGTAGACCTGATATCGTGATAACCATGATTTGTAGACAAACATCAAAAATGTTTTGAAACAAACATCAAACTGGGAAATTATAATTTATTTACGTCTTCGTTGTCTCATTCGTAACACACTTATCCTATTTTCTAAAAAATTGTCATATAAGGTACTAAAAAGAAAAAGGCAATGATAAGATAAAATCGTCTTGTTTACACTTTTATAAACATAAATAGAAGTATCGATTTAAAAACTGATAACAAATAGTGATAAGGGGACAAGTGAAAACTAGCGCTCGGTGCGATAGTTGATGCAACTAATTCCTGTTTTTCTCGGAACCACCTAAAACCAGGGAGTTAGACCACTGTGTCCCCCCGCCCCGACCCAAACTGTATGAATTTCTACATCACTTTAGGTACCACTCTAACAACAAAACACTATTTTATAAATGCGTCATAAATATCCAGTAATGAAGAAAGATCGTAAGGAACAAATAAAAACTTAAAAAACCCTGCTGAGTATTATAATAAATCAGTCCTAGAGCAAAAGTAGCGGATTCTCTAAATGTAAAGAATCTACATTAGTTGACGAGACTACTTTTAACATAATTTTAATTAAAAATATAAAATACAATTTAAAATGCTAAAAAAATTGTAATGCAATTGTAATGTAAAAATTTGTGATCATAATTGAACATATAATCAGCAACCGGAAGTAATGCAACTTATAAGAAAATCGTATATTACTAGAGTGGCAGCATTACTTAAAACCATCAGTGAAACGGCTTTGCTGTTATAGTTTTGGTTCATTCTATATACAGTTACATGACAATGTGTAAGGAAGTTACAATGTGGTTTTACAGAGCTTCAAAAAGATGTTTGAAGTCTCTCAATGCATCGAGATGGAGTATGCCTTCTCTAGTAATATATATCACTAATTAATAAGACCATTTATCTATGGTGTTAGTAGTAGTGTGAGTGCATACTTTGTGCCTTCAAAGTAATTAAAATAAACCCGGCTGTTTAGCTGAGAGGTTATTATTATGAAGGACTTAAAATTCTAGGTCATCCTACAACTACCAGGTGGCATAAACAACGTCATGGAATACTTTGATCAACTCAAATCTTTACTTAGAATAAATAAAAAATAACATTCAACTTCGTTTCCTCTAACAAACTAATAAGAAATAAAAATACCTCATATGTGTAATTTGCTATTAAAAAGTCGCTACAAATTCCGGAAGTTAAAACTATATCAGTAGCACACGATAGCTGGGCGTCTAATGAGATCGAAAATTTAGTAAATAATTGTTCAACGAAAACAAGACTGATAAGAACTCATTGATAGCGCACCGACGTAAGAGCAACAAAGCACACGATCCGTTGTATATACTTAAATGCAAAAATAAATATTTTGTCTTATTAAAAATTAAGTGATACGAAGTTCGTAACGAATTCTTATATATAAATTTATGTTATCAGTATTGACTCGGATTTCATAATTTTCTGCATACCTGAGCACTTTGTTAATTAGCAGGTGCCTGATATAATCGTCATAATCACACTATAAGCAATAATCCTCAATACATACATAATCCTCGAAGCAATTATTATTAGTATTTTATTAAAACTGAAAAATATAGGTCATTTACTTTAATTAAAATTTAATTATTGTTTAATTACAATTTATATATAAATTTATTTCAATATAAATTGCGTATAACGACTCTTCGGCAGTCTATTAATCAAGTGTTGAAAATAAATGAGATTTTTTTCAGACACTTCTGTGCCTCTTTCTTTCCTCAACAGCCGGAACTAAAATTATTACAATACAATGAGCGTGGCCGCAACACATCCCGGGGGACTCCCAGAGGCCGCGAAGCGGCCACAGGTTTGCTGTTTCGTATTCTTTGTTGTTACATGGCGTTGTGCCATGTACTTAGCGAATTTTCATCGCCTTCCTATCGACTTTTCAAGTCCACACAGTTGTTGGTTGCTTTAGTGTTTATTTTTACATGACATTTAATAATATGTAGCATTGAACAATTATCTTAAACCCACTGTATACTTAAAGAAAAAACTTTTTTTTATGACGTCAAGATATTTATAAAATAATATTAAAATATATATATATATATATATATTATAATATATATAATATATATACACAACACACACACACACACACACACAACACACACACCACACACACACACACACACACACAACACACACCACACACACACACACACACACAAATCTAGTCCCAAGTTATATTTAGTTAGCATCACTCCACAACTACTTTTACATATGGTTAGCGCATATCTTTATAATAAATAGACAGTCTGTTTCAAATAAAACCTGTCACACGGCTTTGTTAAGTTTTAAACAGGTGCAAATGATATAAAATATATTGAATGTACAATTACACTAAAACTTAACACAGTTACAGTAAGTTAATGTGTAATAGTGTCTCTGTGAGTGTAAGGTATCTAGAGTAGAACAGAAAGACAACCTTGACTGCCAGACACTCATTGACATGTTGATTACATTACACTACCGTTAATTCTTTTATCTTAATATTCTAATTCAATCAGTTAAAACCCGAGCATAAAATAAATGTGGATATAACCATAAACAGGTGAGTTATAGATTTTAGATTCTGGATCAAGCAGAAAGGATTTTTTTCTACACAAGTCTAGAAAAAAGATACTCTACATGGACATATCTACATCCTATAAAAAAAAATACTTCTACATGGACATATTAACATCCTATTACAAAAGATACTTTTTACATGAAAATATTCTTACATCCTATACAAGATACTTCACATGGACATACTACATCCTATTACAAAGAACTTCTACATCCATCCATTACAAAAGATACTTCTTACATGGACAATATTCTTACATCCTTACTCTTACATGGACATATCTACATCCTATACACAAAATACTCTTACATGACATATCTACATCTATACAAAAGTACTCTACATGACAACTTACATCCTATTACAAAAGATACTTCTACATGGACATATACATTCTATTACAAAAGATACTCTTACATGGACATATTCTTACATCCTATTACAAAAGATACTTCTTACATGGACATATCTTACATTCTATTACAAAAATACTTCCTACATGGACATATTATTACATCCTATTACAAAAGATACTTTACATGAAAATATTCTTACATCCTATTACAAAAGATACTTCTCATTGACATATTCTTACATCCTATCACAAAAGATACTTTTTACATGAAAAATACTTACATCCTAACAAAAGATACTTCTTACATGACATACTTACATTCTATACAAAAGCAACTTCTACAGACATATTCTTACATCCATACTCCATATTCCATAACAAAGATACCCTACATGACATAATCTTACATCCTATAAAAGTAATAAGACACTCCATACAATTTGGCTAATGGCTTGAACCATTCTGAGGCTTAAGAGAACTTAAAATAGTATGAACATTTAGGTATTCCGGTGTTAACCGCGTCAATGTATATGAAGAAACCGACGTTTCGCTTCCACTGTGGGAGACATGATCAGGAATGTAGGACATCATGGATGGAAACACAATGTTCTACAAAACTGAGTTTGAGTTTCCATCCATGATGTCCTACATTCCTGATCATGTCTCCCACAGTGGAAGCGAAACGTCGGTTCTCATATAAATTGACGCGTTACCACCGGAAACCTACATCTTCATGACAATAACCGTGGAAGCTTACGCATTAAATTATTTCCTTTGAACCTAACACCCTAAATTTAAATTTTCCTTTAGTAGCACTTGAGCTAAATTCATTATAGTAAATATCAAAAAAATATTTTATTTATCACATTGATATATACTCTACAAAAGAAAAATATAAAATCAGAAAATATATGCAAATTCAATTTTTCTACACAACAAAATTTGTCTCGATTCCAGTGAAGGTAAAATCTTCTAAATTACGTGCTTAATTTAGTGTTGGAATTTTCAGATAAGAATAGAAGGTATGAAAATTAAATGCTCTCTCATACAAATACGGCCTTCGGCCCGTAGCCGCTACGCGGTCTCGGCGCTTCGCGCCTCGCCCCGCTCCGCGCGTCGGCCACCGGGCCGCTTCGCGGCCCGGGGCCTCCCAGTGGCCGCTTCGCGGCCACATTGTGTTGTTTGTATTATGTATGGTTTCATTATCGTTTCTTGTTACATGGCATTTTGCCACGTATTTAGCGAATTTTCATAGCCTCGTTTCACAGGCCCGCTTCGCGGGCCTGAGAGGCTTTCTCACATATTTGATTTTATTAATCCTCTATTATTAATAGTAAGCAATAATATTACAGTTAACAAGCAATATAAAAAAATAATAAGTATATTTAAATACATAACTAAATTTTTATAGAGGTATAAAGAATACAAGAAATAAATCCACACGTTGCAACTGTTGGGAGTAACCTTGTATAAAGAGTAAGAAAGATTATAGTTTCATCTTTCATCAGTTTTAGTTATCGTCCACCATACAAAAGGCATTAACTCTTACACACATTTATGATTGTTTATACATTTAAAGAAAATGTCAAATTTTTTGTAAACAAATTGTTTATTTGAGTATAACCTTTAGGTTGAAAAAAATATATCCATGATTTTTTTAAAATAAAAATACCGTTTTCGTCACTTAGGATTGTCCGATTGAGCTGAAACCGTCGCAATAGTTTTAGAATGACTTCGACCATATAAAGACTACTTCGAGGTTCTTCCTCTTTACAGCCTGCTTAGCTCGGCGTGGATTAGTGGAAGCCATTTTTGTCCTGTCTCTCTGGGACAGTAGGCTTACCAGGATGGAGCAAGAGGTAGAGGCTCTTCTAATATACTACATCCCCACCCTCTAACACTTCTGAACCAACAGATATCGTACGAGTCTTTGACCTAGACGTATACATATATACAGATTATAATATATTATACCGTTTGCGCCATTTGTGTGGTTCGATTGAGCTGAAATTGGTCTTAATCGATTCAGCTAGCCGTCTACCTAAATACGAAATACCTTTTTAAAGCCATTTCAAGTTTCAAAAAAATTTTTTTCATGACGTCATAACTTTGATTGATGACGTCATAATGTTTTTATAAACAATAGGCCTCGTAACCTCCACAACATCTCGCGATTTGCAAAGTTTCGTTTCAATTTGAGAACGCCTTCAAGAGTTATCGTTCGCCATACGAAAGGGTAGAAACTCTTACATACATATATATATATATACATATATATATATATATATATATTATATACATATATATATAAACTTTTTGGGACATATATTTTTGTTATCAGGAAGCCAATAGGAACCGATTCCGCTCACTCCCACCCTCAACTTCCGTCATCCGAACAACCTCATAAGCGTCATTTTCATAATGAAAATTCGCTAAAAGGTTGGATTTTAGTCGGTCCCTTGAGGTTTACACTATTGATTTCTAATTTAGAGAAAAACTCACAAGGGCCAATGTCAATAGAAAATTTAGAAAAGTTCAGAAAATTCGAGAAAGAGCTTACAAGTAATTTAAATGTTTAAAGATTCTTTAGCTCATTTTTGGATACTTTTTCTCTACATAGGAGATTATTTTTTATTTTTAAACGAAATCCAATAAAATACACACACACACACACACACACACACACACACACACACACACACACACACACATATATATATATATATATGTATATATATGTGTGTGTGTGTGTGTATGTATGTATTATCTTAATAAAGACGTTATTTTTTCGTTTTAATTAAATTTTTAATTTTCCTCATTTATACCGTAGGTATATAGGAAAAGTATTGCGTTTGCTGAAAAAAATCGAAACCGGCATGCCACCGGAATTATCCGTTTCAGGTAATTTTAAGCCTCCTAAGGGGTTTTAACATAGTAGTCTGTCTTTATGTGTGTGTGTCTGTTATCATCGTAGCTCCTAGTGTAATTATGCAGTAAGAGCTACTAGGAGCTGCTTTATGCTCTGTGTGTATTTTGTGAGAATTGAAACTTAGTAAAAAAATCAGTCTGTTATTAGCAGTTGTGCTATTCGGAAAATATTTCATTAAACCGCAATAATGACTCTGCAAAAATTCAACATAAAACGGGAAAAAATGATGCGATTGGATTAAGATTGGCTCGTATGTAGCCATGTTTATGTGTAACATATGTGTTAAGTTTCATCTTATTATTAGCATTAGTTCAATTTTTATAAAATGACTTTGGTACTCTTTAAAAAAATCGGAAAACTGCCCAATTGAGTTGAAATTCAGACAAAGTATATAACTTGACTTAATAAATAAGTACACTAAGTTTCGTTTTAATAAGACAAGTATATCCATGATTTTTGTTGGATCATAAAAGATAAGGAGCATGGAGCGTGATCAGTGCTGCATAGGTGACCGCTGAGAATGAAACGGATGTATTTACTATCTGAGGATGAGTCCGAAGGCAGGATGAGCGTAGCGGATCGTATGTGAGGAGGAAAAGTTCCGAGGTACCGCGTATCCGATTTTTTTTTAAATAATTCTGGCGCGGAGGTCCACATGTTATTACGCAGATATCATATTACTAATCAAATAACATTTCTAATCGTATCTACTGTAAAATTACTGATAAACAAATTAAAATTCATCGACTTTACTGAAATGCTTTAAGTTCATGTTGTAATGGATAGTGTATATATCGATAATAAAAACTCTATTCCAATATGTTGTGACTTTAAAAAAATTGTGTTAATACATTAGATAAGAATAATTGAAAAAAGTCGGGTACAATATACTTTTGTAATTATACCCGAGGAACAATTTGTAATGAGGAACTTTTCCTCATTACATCAGATTCGCTATGCTCACACTCCCTGCTTCGGACTCGCTTCGCTCGCCCTGAGAATATACAATTCACCAAGTTCCACCAAAATAAATGCTTCCAATTTATTCTCAGCGATCATACATACAGCACTAACCACGCTTAATGCTGCTTAACTTTTATCACCCAAAAAATATTATAGATATACTTGTCGTATTGAAGTGAAACTTTGTGTACTTATTTATGAAATAATGGTATACACTTGTACTAAATTTCAACTAAGCCATTCCATAAAAAATGAACTAATGCTGATAATAAGACAAAACTTAGCACATATGTTAGTCTTATACATGGCTACATGCGTGCCAAATTTCAATCAGATCGCATCATTGTTTCGCGTTTAATGATTTTTCAAAATTTTTGCTGAGACACTATTGCGGGTTAATGGCGTCATAAGAAAATATTTTCCGAATACCACAACTTCAGCAGTAGACTGATTTTTGTACAAAGTTTCAACTCTCTAGCATAAATACACTAGAAGCTACGATAATACCAGACACACACATATAAAGACAGACAACTTTGATAAAACCACTCAGGAGGCCTTTAAATCGCCTGAAACGGATATTCCGGTTTCAATTTTTTCGCAAACACAATACTTTTCCTATATACCTACAGTATAAATGAGGAAAAGTAAAAATAGACCACTAATTATTTAGGAACGGCCACTTCAAACGATAATAAAAAAACACTAAAAATGCATTTTAAAGATAATGCAATAACATTAAAAATGCATTAATATTTATAATTAGGTGATTTAAAAAATATATTTCTTTTTTGATTTTTCATTAATAAAAAATTCTGGCATGGAGGCACGCAAACTGTGCAAATTTCCTTTTAAATGCTTCTTTTTTTTGCTGTAAATTGAATTGTGAAATTGCTTCCATTTCACGCTTAAGTTTTTGGTTTATGTTTCATATCTCAGCAGAGCTACTGCTACTTGTTTCTAATTTATCCTGGGGGTTTCAAAAAAAATTCGTATGTTTATCCCATTGAAAAAAACGCATACGCTCATCCTTCCAAAATCTGCTCTGCTAAACTTTTTCGATTTTACTAAAGATCAGTGTAGGTTGCCATAAATGTTTTTCAACGCATTTCGGTTCATGGAGGGGTGCAGGGTGTATTTTTTGAAAGGGGGGGACTCATTGATCAAGAATATATATATATATATATTATATATATATATATATATATATATATTATATATATATATATTATATATATTGATTAAGGTTATATATGAATTAGCTTAAGCTATGCAATAACCTGCACAAGTTGAATGTAGCTCTATGACCTGATCAAGAAAAATTGCCTTACTAAGCAATTGGTAGATATTTTCTTAAACATTATTTAATTTATAAGTATCAACACCACACGAATTGTAAAGTAATACGAGTATAAGTAAATACGAAAATGTGTTAAAAGACTATATAATAAAAATATGACGTTGATTAAATATTGCCCTGCTAAAACCGTAACTATCCCATTACTAATAAAAATAATTTGTAATTAAAAAAAATTGCTTACATTTTCATAAGAATTAAGTTTTGTAATTAAACCTTGAAAGACTTCATCTCGGAATAGTAAGTAAATAATTTGGCACTAAAACAGGGAATCCCTCAGTCGTCTCACTGCCTGCTTATCAAATGCTTTCGTTTGGTCCCTTCTCTTTAAGCTTTAGAATCAAACCTGTTTTGATTTCATCACCTGAAATTCAAAATTGGTATTAGCTAAAAAGATAAATAAGTGTCAATTGAATTCTATGATATTCATAGAGAGGAGATTGCAACGATTCGGCAAGCATATAAGCGGGCTAAATCTTAAAGATAATTGAACCTACACGGAAATACTGCCATATCATTATTGAGTTCATAGGAATCGTAGAAGAAATGTGAATGCAACACAAAAATCATAAAACAATAATAACTGAAACGTAAAAAGTCATTTGATTGGCTGTTCTCGAGATTTCCACATCGGATTCAATTTTAATTTCTCTTTCATAATAAAAGTGCATCACAAAACTCGTAATTTAAATATCAAATATAATTCTAATCGGAGCCAAAATATATTGGTAAGGTGCCCAACCTGGAAGCCTCACAGGTGCAAGCGGATATAAGCATCTATGAATAGATGTACGCGGAAATGTGCTCTTAGCCCGGCGGGGGGGGGATATGCGCGTTTATGCCTTCTTTCCTCTCAGTTATAGTAATACTCATACTAACAGCTGATATTGAAAAGCTCGATTTATTTTACTACATTTTCACCGGTCTATTAATAATTCATAAAAGAACTAAATAAAAGTAATATAAAGTGGTTTTCTCTTCAAGGTTTCCCTCATGGCCTGGTTATGAGGTCTCAATTCTTTACTATTTTCTTACTATTTCTATGATCTTTATCATTCTATTTATATAATTATTACTCAGTATATTTCTATCTAAATGTTTATTTAAATACAGAGGTCGTTAACCAAATGAATCAATTAAACCAAGATTTTAAATGGAATGTAATTTAATTTATTTTAATTAAATGACAAATTCACAACAAAATGTGACCTATATTTGTGCTTTTTATAAATTACTTTTCCTTCCATATCGTTAAAAAATAGTTATGTATGACAAACATAAATAAAATATTTGTGTGGTCTACGTCGATAATTTTGTATTTAACAATTATTTTTATTTTGTTATAGTAAGTCCATACGTAACATTGAGAGGCAGAATTGATTTCTAAATTCGCACCCACCAATAAAATAATAATATTGAGGCGCTAGCCGAGCGGTTAAATAAATTATTTACAAAATGAAAAATTGATTTATTTTATCAAGCAAAGCTCAGGACCATAAATCCTATTCATCTCTAAACTTAAAATTAAACTAGACTCACTCGAGTTTAAAGGCAGTTAAGACTCCAGTTTTGACGAATGATAAATTGGTGTTGTGTATATTAGTACAGTAGTACATTCATATTTAAATCTTAGCAATTTTACGTTCTAAGCACATTTGGTACTCGGGAGCGTATATCTAGTGCCAAGATAAGAGAATCAGAGTTCGCAGTATGGGCAGTGCTCTCAATTATTGTAATAAGCCATTTTTAAAACCTTTGTTTTCAAAAATGCACGAGTCAAACGGTTTGGACCGACAAGTGCCATATTAGGCGTATTACCTGCACATATATTATATATATATATATATAATATACCTGTACGTATATTATCTCGAAATAGACACAGAAAAATTAAATATAGAAATGATAGATACATAAAAATAATATAACCTATTATCAGAAATCTAATTTTCTACAGACAAAGTATGCATAAACAAAAAAGTTGTAATAGATATGAAATCAATTTATTATAGACTTTATTTACATAATATAAGTGCTTTTAATGCTTCATATATTTAATGCATTTGATGTCACTTACAGTGTCTAAATTTAAAAAGGATATTAAGGGCAGATCGATAGCATAGAGTAGAAGTTAACTGTTTTCAAAACATCAAGGGAGGATTCACTGTTCCAGGTTATGTTATTCAATAAATCTATTAATAATTCCTATTGATTTCCACCAAAAATTCTTTAACTCATTTTTTTATCAGAGTAGTTTATGGATAACAAAATAAAGCTTGATTTTACCTTGTTTTGGCGAAACCAGGGGATGATTAAGTGACATTGATCCGTGTTGCATATTAAAAAGAAAGGTTTACAAATGTCGATTATTATAAAACAACTACAGGAGAATCTAAACGAGATCTGTAGGAAGACTTGGGTCGCGGAGTGATGTGAGGTGTTGACGGGTTAGAAAGACCAGACTCGTGGATTGGAGATAAAGTTGGTGATAACGGACTGGTTTTCTTATGATGTCTGATAGGTCTGGGTTTAGGGTTCTGCACAGCGTGTAATACTTCACTAAGTTCTTTTAAAGACACTGTATTAACTTGTCTTCTTACGGGAGGAGGTAATGCAGGAAGACTGCAAGATCTTGGTGGTGCTTCCCTTTGACCAGGTCCTACCTGGTTCTTTTTACTCCCTATATTGGCAGACGGTTCTTCCCCGTAACAAACACCAGTGTACCACGATTGCCGTCGTCTCCTGGCAGATTTACGTTTGTAAGCGTCTATTTGTTCTTTCAGGGTGGGATCCGCTTTCATCATTTGACAGTATCTACAACCCTGACATGTTTTCCGAGTGACCAAGACTTTCTGCCGGCACACTCGATCGTTAATAGAACTCCCACCTTTATCCAGAGGAAAGGTGTTGGTTCTTTTCATTTGACTAATTTTATTATGAACTATTTTATTGTCATTATCGATGGAAGAATGCTTAAGGGGGAATGACTCCTGAGTTTGAAGAGGTACTCTTGGTCTGTGTCCAGTTTCTACGTTTCGAATCTGAGGTCGCCTGAATATTCTCCAACAGTAGTCTAAACCATGTGGTCTCCTTCTAACGTTTCCGTTAGAAGCGTTTTTACGGTGGTTCGTGCCATTGTTGTCAGACGAACCATTTTGTTCAAAATGAGATTGGACGGTAAATATTGGCTCGGAAGATGTATTTGAATTTTTTTGGTGGACGGTTGACATTGCTCGACTTTTATTGGACGAATTTTCACGGTAATTTCTTATATATTCGTATGTAGTAATGCCTTTATATGAAATATATACATGAAAAATACAAAGGTGTAATAGAAGACCCGCTGCGATAGCGGCTAAGCATCCAACTACACCGACTAAAGACAGGAAGACCTTAGGATCCAAGGCAAACATGTTGAAGGACTGAGTTTCAAACTCAGTTCCATCGAAAGGAGAATAATACCAGATAGCTAATTTAGTTTGATCTAAATGATAACAAACCAGCACAGTTGTAGCGAGGACAACGACCAGCAGACAAGCTAGCGCGGCTGACACCACACACACTAAAAACGCTGCGTAGTTCCTTCCGCCGATGCAATGATTCAACCATTTGCAATGGTGATCGAAACGTCCTACACATTTATTACAAACACTGCAATGTTTAGTCCTTGGTCCTGATGTTTCTATATTACAAAGATGACATCGGCCGTTTTCAATGACATGTGCGTGTTTCGTCCGATCAAACTCAGGTACAGCCGTCGAAGTGGGTTTCAATTTGCGTAACCTCGCATCGGCCGGGTCTAATACGAGAGCAGCGAAGTGCGCGACAGCATGTAAAACAAATAAGCTCGTCAGTAAAGAATAGAGTAAGGGCCATAGAGAAGGCATTACAGCCGGTACTAAAAGAAGAAAAGCACCGGCACCGAGGACGGCCATAAGGAGCCACCCGAGAATCTGTTGGGGATGTAAGGGTGGTTGGAGCCCATGAAGCCGTCGCCAGTGTCTATGTTCGGGGACGACAGGCCTCCGTTCATGAAGCGCGCACCAACCACCCTCCATACTAACTCATCACTGACTATCCAACCCGACTCATTCCTCTACCAGCCCCACGTATCGATTTGCGCAGACTTACCCTCTCACTACCCTCCTACTATTCCCTTTAACTCACCCTCGGATAAAACTTGCTATGAAAATCTTGCAAATATGCTAGCTTGTCCTGGTGCTTGAACCTGTGTCACTGAACCTCCTCTTTCTCTCCCTTACCTCCCTACGTGTAATAGAAGCGAGGCGTACTCCAGCTTTAGTAAATATTTTATAGAAATCTTGTTCTCCTAGATTTTATTCTGCCATCACATGATCCTTTTACAAGGGCTCTCATTCACATTTCATCAGCCCTTATCTCAACACTACGCCTATTAAATATCTATTTAAAACAAAGGAAAAAATCACCATTCTTCAAATATTTCCTATTTTTAGTAAATATTGAGTACAATAATGAACGTCAATTTATCTTATAACTTTATAGATTAAATTTAAGATCACTTTAATTAAATATTTACTCTTAAATGTTTAAAAACTTTGCATATTCATACTTCTAAGCATTTTGAGAATTTAATTTCTTAGAGCAATTAATTTCTATCTATTTATTTTTCAAAACTATTTAAATTATTGTGGATAAACTATATTATGATTGTTAAATGTAATAACTAATGTTAAATAACGCTGTTAGTTTTTAAGGTCAGTAAAACCATAAATGCAATAAATAATTCTTAATTTTCCTCGTTACAATGTAGCCAGTACAATTTCAAATTATTTTTTTAAATTACCTTTTTTGAAGCAAAACTATCAAATAATTGTTTACTATTATTAAATTTATTAAAATTTGTTACTAACTCTTATAAATAAATAAATACTAGTATTCATAAATAAATAAATACTAGTATTCATAAATACTAGTATTTATAAATTAATAAATAATACTAGTATTTATAAATTAAATCTAGTATTGATAAATAAATAAATACTAGTATTTATGGATAAATAAATACTAGTAATTATGAATAAATAAATACTAATATGTATAAATAAATAAAGAAATACTAGTATTTATAAATAAATAAATAAAAACTAGTATTGATAAAGAAATAAATACTAAATATAATAAATACTAGTATTTAATAAATAAATAGCTTTTATATAGGCAGAGCATACTATTTAGTATTTTATATAAATATATAGTTTCATTTAAATATTTCATTAGGTCCCATACATTTTTTTAAAGAAATACTATTAGATTCGCTGGTGTCAATCCCATGTCGAGAACGGTAAACAGTAGAAAAGTATATTATTAAAATTTTCTGAAAATTCTATGTTCTGCTCATAGGTAAAACTATTTTTACAAATTTTTTCTCATTTATTTTCGGCTCGTGAATTATTATTAATATCTCATTGTAAACTAATACTTCATTGTGTTGAGGCGTTTGGTAATATTATCATTAGACAAAGCATGCCAAAATCTCACACCCCTCCTATTCACTCAGATGTCTCGCTTTGGCAAGGTTAGTCAAATGTAATTAAAAGCAAAATTGTCCATCCAAATTAAAAAAAAATCGTTTCAGAGATTTTCTTGAAATTGAAATCATGATACTATTCTGTTTGTTTTTCTTTTCATTTTTGAGCGATTTTCATAATTAAAATGACGCTTATGAGGTTGCTCGGATGACGGAAGTTCAGAAAGGGAATCGATTCAGATTGGGTTCCCCTGATACCAAAAATATAAGTCCAAATATTTTTTTACATTTTAAAAAAATGTAAAATATGTTTATTTTACTACATTTGTAATGTAATAATTTTGATGAAATAAAGATATTATTATTAATGTAAACAAATAATATATATAATATAATATATATATATATATATATATATATATATATATATATATATATATATATATATATATAATATATTACATATACATAATTGATCAGTGAGTCCCTCTTCCAAAATAATCCAACTACCCCCTCCATTACCCCAACCTCATTAGCTATTTTTTTCGAAACTTCGCTAAAATGGTCTTATAAAGAATAAATAGCTCTTATAATGTTTGACATTATTTAGTGTAATGCCGAGTCAGCTACATGCAATATGAATAAGTGAACAACATATTTAATCTTAGTTCAACTAAACTTGAAAGTCGTGGATGGCCAAGATTGAGGTATTTTACCTTGATAGCAAAAGCTGCCACCTCAAGACTTTTTACTTTCCTCAATTATACATACAGTACGTATGGAAGAAAAGTAATGCATTCCCACTGAAAATCCAAAACGGGATTTATTTAAGCCCGCACTTCCGTAGAGTGCATGGCTTTTATATAAATAATTCGTTTCAGGAGTTTGAAGACGTCTTAAACACAAGCTCAAATAGGGCAAACTAGAAGGTAACCATCTCCCTTCCGATGTATGGCATAAACGGTAAAACACTAGCTCAAATAGAGCAAACTAGAAGGTAACCATCTCCCTTCCGATGTATGGGATAAACGGTAAAACACTTGCTCAAATAGGGCAAACTAGAAGGTAACCATCTCCCTTCCGATGTATGGGATAAACGGTAAAACACTTGCTCAAATAGGGCAAACTAGAAGGTAACCATCTCCCTTCCGATGTATGGGATAAACGGTAAAACACTTGCTCAAATAGGGCAAACTAGAAGGTAACCATCTCCCTTCCGATGTATGGGATAAACGGTAAAACACTTGCTCAAATAGGGCAAACTAGAAGGTAACCATCTCCCTTCCGATGTATGGATAAACGGTAAAACACTTGCTCAAATTGGGCAAACTAGAAGGTACCATCTCCTTCCGATGTATGGGATAAACGGTAAAAACTTGCTCAAAAGGGCAAACTAGAAGTAACCATCTCCCTTCCGATGTATGGGGTAAAACACTTGATTGGGCAAGGTAACCATCTCCTTCCGATGTATATAAACGGTAAAACACTTGCTCAAATAGGGAAACTGTAAATCTCCCTTCCGATGTATGGGATAAACGGTAAAACACTTGCTCAAATAGGCAAACTAGAAGGTAACCATCTCCTGCCAATAATTTTTTGAATTATTACGAGTAGTTTATGTATACATAAACTAATTCCATACTTGAAGTTGGCATCCAAATGCGGTTATTAATAGCTCTATATAACAATTACATAATTGCTATTAATAGTAAAATTCAGACCAAATACTCTCTATAAATAAAAAGAAATGCTACCTTCTGTTGAACTAACTCATAAACCTCTTAATCCAAATTCAAGCTGTAGTTTTGGCACAATTACAAAAACATTGAAATAAAACATGGCGCCAATGTCATGTGCTTTTATAAATTGAATCTTATTACCTCTATCATATATTATAATGAAACATAATAATAATTATACAAAAAGATGTATTATGATATTAAAAATTAATCTTTTTAAAATAGCGACAAATAAAAGAAAAAAAAAGAAGATAATAAAAAAAGTAAAATGAGAACCTGAGTTTTTTAATACTTTGTTTAGTTAAAACTTTTTTGCCTGTTGTTTCCTGCGGCAGCTTTGTCATATTGCATCAATGATGTATGAAGATTGCAGCAATGGTGTATTCGATTTTATATTCCTATTTTACTTTTCGACATTGATATCGTAAGAATATAGGAAAAGTATTGTGTTTGCGAAAAATATGAAACCGGGTTTTCACCTGAATTATCCATTTCAAGTGTTTTTAAGACTCCAGAGTGGTTTTAACAATTTGTTCTGTCTGTATGTGTGTATCTGTTATCGACGTAGCTTCGTATTAATGATAGTATTAATGATAGAATGTTGAAACTTAGTACAAAAATCAATCTTTAGGTTCTAGTTGTGCTATCCGAAAAATATATTTTTTATGACGTCAATAACCAGCAAAATTTCAGACGTCAGCAAATGTCAGCAAAAATTTGTAAAATGCGGAAAAATGTTTTCAATCGATTTGAAATTTAGCACGCTTATAGGCAGATATAAGCCTTACAAATGAGCTAAGTTTCATCTTATTATCATCATTAGTTAAATTTTTATTAAATAACTTGTATAGGTTTTATAAAAATAATTGAAAAATTATAAAAAATAATCAAATTGGGTTGAAATTTGGTACAAGTGTATCTCATCGTTTTTAAATATTAATCAGAGTCTTAAGTAAATACATTCATTTTAAACAACATAGTTTTAATCAATCAAATTATTCAACTACATTATCATACGTATTCATATCATTTATATTCGATAAGCAATATATTGCAAGAGAAAGCATACCTTATCTCTTAATATATTGGGAGGATTGAAACTGGATTTTTAAGGCGTTCAGAACTCTTTATAACCTCCTCCCAGAGTGTGTTAAGGTTACTGTCATCTTGAACCCTTTATTTGATTTTATTAACAATCGAAGGTGTTTAGGTTCCTTTTTTGATGTCTATTAATTCAACCAATAGGGTCTCTCTAGTAATAATACCTGTATGTATATTAATAAAAGAGGAAGAACTCTCTCCATTCTTAATAGCAGAATGCTTTCAACCTAACAAGAGGTCATCATCAGTGCTAGCTGTTATATAATGAAGAGGGTGATAGATGAGTCTTAAAAATCAGATATCAAAGATAGAGTCAATCTTTGATATCTGATCTGGCTTGCACTGATGATGGCCTCTTGTTAGATTGAAAGCGCTTGCTATAAGAAATATATTTTTGTGAGAGACTTCTTCTCTTTTATTAAGATGAACTCCATTAACG
Source organism: Microvelia longipes (assembly GCA_018340805.1). Classification (NCBI taxonomy): domain Eukaryota; kingdom Metazoa; phylum Arthropoda; class Insecta; order Hemiptera; family Veliidae; genus Microvelia; species Microvelia longipes. The sequence goes on along the minus strand of JACMZG010001911.1, from coordinate 53,199,365 downwards.
CCCACCTTAGTTCTTTCTTGTGTGTATATTCTTACATATTTATTTATTCAATACGCGTATCATTCTATTTTAATCTAATTTGACGTATTCATTCATTTTTCTTTTCGGCTATCTAAATTTTTTATAAACACTTTTTAATAATCAATGCTTTAACACAACTTTACCAATTTATGACTAAATACATATTTTCTTTAATCTATACACACATGATCTTTGATACACGACTCATGCATCCTACCACTAATTATTTACCACTAATTCTCCTTGACTCGCAGTCTTAAGTAATTAATAGCAACCTTATCTCCGTACTTAATTGCTACCTTCAAGCTCATATTCTTTGAAAACGTTTGAAGATAATTTTACTTAAAGTAATATCGTTGCAGCTGTAAATAACATAACAATTAAAGCTCCTCCTTAACTCAATGATCATTAAAATATCATAAAATTGTTCTATCCAACTATTAATACTCCTTCAGCGAAGTCATTTAACAAGAACGACAACACAAACTTTGCTCAGTTAAAACGTTTTCCGGATTTAAGTAACGCAATTATAACTCCTGATGGACTTAACGCCTCAACCACTAATGATATTTACCTTGTTGAGCCACTGCATTAGTTCAAGCGTCAAATAATCACCTTATTGATAAATTTTCACTCGAATGTTCCCCTCCCCCCCCACTATGGCGTGCCTTAAGGCTCTCCTTAACTTGCTATTTTATTCTTCATTTAACATAATTTAATATAAAAGGCACCATGGTTAAGTTTTTATAAATCACCATAGTAACGAAATATTTCAAGGAGTCCCCATACTTAAGCTATGACTACAAACACAATATAAGTCTGCGTTAAGTGTAAGTTACAGCAATTGATAATTTAAACCTTGTCATAGCTCATTTTGTAATTCCAACCTCATATTTGCCTTACATTTAACGCAGACTTAAATGTGTATGTGGATGATATGACTTGGTATCATATAGTTAATTAATTTGGTTACCTTGGAACCATTTCTCTATGGCTCCATAATTATAATACACACAAACACACACAAATATATGATATATATATATATATATATATATATATATATATATATATATATATTATATATATATATATATATACAGTCGGACCACCATATTACGAACTTCTATACAACGAAAGTCTCTATGTAACGAATTTTTTTACGTTCCCTTGAATTTTGTGTTTAAAAGTGTTTCTATTTATTTAATTTCTATATAACGAACAAAATTTCCAGAAATACAGATAAAGGCAAGACCCGCAAACTTTCAAGGAATTGACCAAAACGGCACTTCTGATTTTCTGTAATTTCCCAAAACAATTATTTATTGATTCTAGCCCTGTCTTATTTAATTTTGCGAACTCTTTCTTTACAATTTTCTATGAAATTAGGATTAGATTAACACAGCATAGAACTAAAAATCTTTCAGTTTTAATTTGGTATTCGGTCTGACCAGTTCGTTTGTGAAACTTTTTATTTGTTTGTAAATCGAGTTTATTAAATTGTCAATACGGAAATCGCTGTCCCTTTCTAAAAAAATCAATTCATTAAAAGATTCTGACGATGGAGTCAAAAACAAAGACTTGTCTCTGAAGCATAAAATCGCTCCTAGTTCTATATCAAAAATTTTAAAAACCAGGAATCTATACTTAGGTTATAATAAACGAGTGGCAATTTAAAAAAATTTTCTCGAGTATGCAAGTATGAAGACATTGATGACGCAATTTTACAGTGGGCGACAATGTTAAGGGACAAAATATGCCTGTGACAGGACGCTAATAAAAAGAAGCTATAATAAGCTATAATAATAAGAAAAAGCTGCTGAAGATGCAACTGCGAGGTTATTATTCATCCTATATATCCATTAAAATATCATAAAATAGTACAGAATTATTTTTTTTTTCAATTTCTATACAACGAAATTTCTATATAACGAATTTTTTCTCTTGAACCTGTAAGTTCGTTATATAGAGGTCCGACTATATATATAATATATATATATATATATATAATATATAATATATATAATATATAATATATATATATATATATAATATATATATATATATATATATATATATAATATATATATATACATACATATATATATATATATATAAATATATATTATATATATTATATATATATATATATATATATATATGTGAAATTTATTACTTTTCTTCATACGTACTGTATGTATAAATGAGGAAAGTAAAAAGTTTGAGGTGGCAGCTTTTTGCTATTAAGGTAAAATACCTCAATCTTGGCCATCCACGACTTTCAAGTTAAGTTGAACTAAGTTTAACATATGTTGTTCACTTATTTCATATTGCATGTAGCTGACTCGGCATTACACTAAGTAATGTCAAACATTATAAGAGCTTTTTATTTTTTATAAGACCATTTCAGCGAAGTTTTGAAAAAAATAGCTAATGAGGTTGGGGTAATGGAGGGGGTAGTTGGATTATTTTTGGAAGAGGGGACTCACTGATCAAGTATATATATATATATATATAATATATATATATATATATATATATATATATATATATATATATATATATATATATCTGATCCCTGCTTCTAAACAATCCACCTCCCCCTTCTCCCCTCTTCCATTTCCCCAACCTCAAAAGCTCATTTTTCTTCGAAATTCGCTAAAAGAAGAAGAAATTTCATTATCTTCCAAAGGTAAAATAACTGTTTGATATCAAGGCAGTCAATTAACTTTCTTAATAATTGCTTAGTCATTTTTAAGCAACATTTCAAGGGAGGTGATTCATCGCATCCAGGTAATTACAGGCCAATTAGTTTGCTGTCAAACGTGGCGAAAGTCATTGAAAAAATTGTAAAAAAACATCTACTGGATTTTCTATTGTCAAATAATATTGTAAGCAAAGTTCAGTTTGGTTTTCAGGCTGGTTTGAGTGCATATCTGAAACAATATCTTCTATTACAAATTCATTAGATGTAGGTTTCAAGGTGGCGACTGTATTTTCGGACCTGGCTAAGGCGTTCGACACTGTTTCTCATAAAATATTGATTAAAAAACTCTATGATATAGGATTCGAGAGGAACAGAGTTTGAATGGTCTGCAAGTTGTAAAATTAAACATATTCTGGCTGCGCCTACAATTTCAGAGTTTTCTATACAGCAAGGCACAGTTTTGGGTCCACTTTTATTCCTTGTTTACATAAACAATGTCTTTTGGTGGTGTCCAGGTGCCGTCTGATAGGTTTTTGTGACTATTTGTTCTTGATATGTTCGGCTAGGTATTGGTTCGAGGTTTGCACTATTTTGGAAAATAATCTTAACTCAATTAATTCCTGTTTCAAGATAAATAGACCCTAAACGTTTTAAAAAAAAAGTAAGTTTTCCCTAAACGTAAAGAAAACAAATCTTATGTATTTTGGAGCAATAAATTTTATTTTTATTTTTTTTGGGGCAGCACCCCAAAATTTTAAGGGGGTCCGGCCCAAACAAATTATAATAAAATACAACAAAACTTAAATATAATAAAATCAACGTCTGGAGATAAAATCTTGTATACAACTTGGGAGTAAAATGCTAATTACCCCTCGCAATAGTCATAACTGCCTCGGGAGTTAAATGCATAAATTCTTCGGCTTCGCCTCGGGAGTTAATTACTTTGGTTCCCTCGGCTTACACCTTAGGAACCAACTAACTGCTCAGGGAAATAATAACTTTCTTCACTCTCTTGGTCCATAAATAACTATGCTATATATGTCTTTTTTGGTTGTACATTTTTTTATATATTAGTTTTTTAATAAAGGATGTTTCTTTAAAAAAAAATATTTTTCTTGCTAAAAATTTTAAAAAATATACGGAAATGAATAAATTTTTAGGTGTTTTGTACCTCAATTTTCAATAAGCGTCAATTTAACATCTCGTAGGAATTTAACCTCTAAACTTTGTCTTATTAATATCAACCATAATAATATGCTTTATTGATTAAATTAAACATATGAATAGAACGCGAATTGAACGACAATACAAATCTTAATCGATATCAAATCAAAATTATTAAACAAAACAATATCATGTGATATTTGAAAACATCGAAGCCATAATATTAACACAATACTGCTTTATTTTAACCTTTAATATCAAATATCAGTGTTCATTCATTTTAAAATAATTTTAGAAAGTATATTCAATTCACATTTTACTCGAAAACGCCAAATAAAACACCTCACTGTATATCTCATTTAATAGAGAAAAAATGACATCCACGATTATAAATCATTAGCTTATCTAATACTAATACAAATAAAATATACAAAAAAGAAAATAACTATATTTTCCTATGCTTCAAATTCTTTAAAGTCTTTTGTAATTCAAGCTAACCGTTGACTTACATAAATATTATGTTTTTCTTTCACTAAATAAACTGTAAAGGCTTTTTCGTGAATTCATAACGGGAGTTATTATTGAAAATATTTTCTCAGGGAAAATTGACAGAAAGCAGCCTTACAAATGAATTTTCATTTATTTACAAATCTGAACACCCTGGGAATAATTGCCAATTTTGAGAGAATTTAATTTTTATTTTGCAAGAAACCTCGTGTGTGTTTACTTTGGGATCAAAGTAAGACACCTCTTTCCTAATAAAACGTGATAAGAAAGTAAAGAAGTCAAAATCAAAAATAAATTTTGAATATATATAAACAAATATTTTAGATAGACAGACTGAAAAAAGATTAAATATCAAATTAAAATAATTTCGACGATGACAAATTTTGCCGTGTATTTTTTCTTTAAATTTTCACATTAAAGTCTGGTTGGCCTGTCGGTATGTTTGGAAAAAAATAAGGGGGGATGTATCTAATACCAAATTCCCCTATTGACCTTTAGCGATTGCTTGGTATACCCATAACTATATATTTTACCCTTATGAGCTTCTTAACTTCATTTTGTATTGTATTCTTTCTGTGTAAATGCAGAAAGTAAATTTGTTTTATTTATATAAATTAAACAGGCATCTTTCGTGGAGCTTTCAACTCAGTTGGGAGACATATTGATTGATTAAAATAAAAATTAACAGAAAAAATATTAGCATTTTAATAAAATCAAAGCATTAATATTTAATCAATGTATACCGTTGTTGGTGTAATAATTGTACAAAAATCTTAATTATTTTAATAATTAATTATCATTGGGATAATTAAATAAGTAAAACAGCTTGTGTAATTAATCAAAGAGTATTTCGTTTTGTGTATTAAAAATAAAATTAAGTTTAATGAAAAACTTTGTAACTGATCATTAATATAACTTTTGTTAAAAGGACGTTGACAGTTGATATTGTTATGTTAAATAATATATAATTTAAAAATTGGCATTGTTCTAGACTGTTGCTCTTGCACCCTCTCCTTACCCTCTCCCCAAAAAATGAGGTTTAGAAAATGGGAGGGGCGCTATTAAAATGGGTCACAATGACGCCAGTTCCTTGACCCCATTTCGAGGTCCCCCCTAATAGTAGTTAAGGAGCAATTTAATTCTATTTAACATATTAAGAAAAAATATTATTGATTGAATAAAGTAAACCCAATAAAAATATTAAACACAATACGATTGTATTGAATTTAAACGAGTTTTATTCAATTACATAACGATTAAACTAAAACCCGCATAACAGTATGTTATGAAATACATGACGATTAAACCCGGGTTTTTCCATCACAAGCCAAACCACTTTTCTCACTTCAGTTTGAGTTCTTTTTCAATCGGTTCACCATGTTTTGTAGATGCTTTTATTTAATTTCTGTTTAGTTTTTAGTTTAAATAAATACAATTTAAGTTCCGATTTGTAATTAATTTAAAGTGATAAGTGAACAAAGCAAATAAATAGAAAGAAATAGTTTATTTTTTTCGTTAAAAGAAGGTAATTTTAAGTAACGCTATTTTATAATTTCCGTTGAGTTTCGCAAGGACAACAGTCCACTTTAATTTTTTTCCTAGTTATTTGTATTTCCCTCTTAATTTTGCTGTTAGTTTAATTGTAATAATTACGTCACCTTTGAATACAACACATTTAGCTAAATATATCATGTATTTTTTCGTACTTAAACAGTTAAGTTGTAATTGCAGAGGGGCGTCACTATTGTTGCTCTAAGTTCAGGTTATTTGTTTCTTAGGCAACTACTTTTTCAACCGGGTGTGTATTTATCCCTACTATAATTTTAATGCAGTATTCCCCCTGACGCTGTTTTTTTGCTGAAAATATGATTTGTAAGCTAATAAAGAAGTTTAATTTGAAAGGACTTAAATTTTGAAATATCGCTTGACAGCTTTAATGGGCGTTTTTATTTATTAATTTGCATTATCTTCTAATATTTTTATATATTAAGTATTTTTGTTGTTGAATTTGTTTATATTTAGTTTAATGTAAAATACCAATTATAAATGGTAGAGTTTAGGTTCCACAAGTCATAAAGAGCTTACTGCATATTTCTATTTAAGCCTCCTATTTATGCCCTCTATTTTGCTTTCACATAAAATAAATCAAAAAGTTCCTCTCCATCCATTGTGTAAATATTTACAGCCCTAGGAATCTAAAATGTACTCCGCCTGTTTTATTACAAAGCAAGAAACACCTTGTACCTGAATACTTAAATTAAATTCTGGATTAATCTACAATTTTTTGATAGCTTCTGGTGTGGATTTTGGAAGATTCCTTAAAATTTGAGTCTTCCTCCAAAATGTTAAATCTAGTTGACATATGTTTCAAATCAACTTAAGTATCAATATAAAATGCCTACACTATAGTTATGTAGCCATGAAATTATCATAGCAGCAAAATCCTAGAAGAGGAATTGCTCCTTTAACCAGTTCTTTGATAGAGTTCTTTAGAGGCTGAGGAAGAATTAAAAAAAAAAATTATATATGCTTGCTGTCATGTAGTTAATTTTTTATAAGAACCTGAAGTTTGTTTACAATATTTTATTTTGACTTAAATTGGCGTATCTGTCAAAACTGTAAATTTAATAGATTGGGTCTACAAACTTGACACTTATAGCAAGTGTTTTCTTCAATTTAATTTAACAATTTCTTCTAATTAATTATTTTCTTTGTCCAGCTCTTATAAGCATTTTTAATTTAGACTTGATTTCATATTATTTACTCAAACTTTTTTTGGGTTATTAAAAAAATTCCCTGGTTAGGGATTGTTTACTGAATGTGTGTTCTATTGTGTGGAGTTTCCAGAGTTGTGTTTTATTATTTTTTTAAAAAAAATGGTGTAGACTGTAAACTCTAAGCAATTTATTGGTTCAAATGACAGGGTGGAATTAGTTTTAATTTTTTTTGTTCCTCCAAAAGATTTTTCCTCTCAGAATTTTATACAGGGAGTTAGTTATAAATTTAGTGTGAGACCTGATTTGTGTTTCTGCTCAAGTATAGACTGTAATCAGTCCAGAAATTATAGCATTGCATTTTGCTTGTTACATTTCCTTGGTGTCTCTCGCACAATTATATTGTGTCAACTATTCATTTTGCAAAACTCGGTTGTATCAAAATTATATATGTTTTGCTTGCCATGCATGATGGCGGTAAGAGAGCACCGCTCGTCTCTGGTAAGTACTTCACATTATATTCTTCGGAATTGATTGAAGGTCAGAGTGAGTTCAGGCTCTGTCGGCGCCCTGATGAGTTAGATGTAACGAAACAGAGTGGGACATGACATTATGTCGAGCCATCAAGTATGTCGAATGATGGAACAGTTTTCAGATGTAGCATTGCATTTTGCTTGTTACATTTCCTTGGTGTCTCTCGCACAATTATATTGTGTCAACTATTCATGTTTTGCAAAACTCGGTAGTATCAAAATGATATATAAATTTAGTGTGAGGCCTGATTTGTGTTTCTGCTCAAGTATAGACTGTAATCAGTCTAGAAATTCCTTTGTTTACTGCACAGTGGCAGCCTTTAAAATATCGAGTAAACTCGATTCTTTTTTTAAAGTTTAAAATAATTAATAATCTATTAAATAATTGTTTTGAATGTTACTTTTAGGTATAACCATGCTCTGATTTGGGGGAAATATGTAGTTCTTAAATATTTTTTTTTCTTTTTTTGCCCTAATCTTGGAATAGGGATTAACTAAAAGGAACACAGTCACTATTCCAATAAAGTATGACAACTTAAATATTTAAAATGCTTTGAGTAAACCTCAAGTTTTATGTTATATCTGTCAGTTTACATCTTGGTAACATGACACCAAGCTCTGAAAAATACTTTACTTGTTTAAAGTAGAAATTATTAACTTTCCTCCCTTGTCAATGGAGAAGAAACCTATTTGTAACAATGAGGGATGGGTCATTTACTCTTTCACTGCTAATGACAGCTTATGCCATCATTATAAAAACTTTTGTGTGTTGCAAATGATGGCACATGCCGTCAACAGAAAAACTTTTTTGTGTCGTCAATTATTTGTATGATTATGTGGTGAGTGCTGTGAGTATTATGAGTATGAAATCCATAAATTCATTGTTTGAATCAAGCTAAATAATCAGTTTTTATCTCATTTCACTAAAAATTGGAATATTGGTTAATTTAATTAATTTTATCTATTCACACATTTATATGTTCTTTGTGACTGTTTTCATGTGTTAAAGTGATTTTTTATCATGAAAATAGAACTTATGAGGTTGGCAGATATATATATTATTTTTTAAGACATATTTTTGGTATCCGTGTGCCTTTCTAAATCGATACTGTGCCTCAAGCTTGCCATATATATAGATTGGAGCCTTGTTTAATTAGATAATAGTTCTTGCTCCAGTCGTAGAAAAGTTATACTCTTGTTTATTTCATAAATAGGTACACTCTTGCTAAATTTTACAAATTTTAATGATTTTTTAAAATCTGATTTTTTTTCAAACTGGCACAAAAAAAAAATCATTTTTATAAATGGGTGTGACTATTTTTTATTACAAGAGAGGGAAGCTCTCTTAGTATAGTGGAAAGGCAGGCAAAATAATGAAACAAAACATCTTTCCTCACCTTATCCAATTCACTTCTCCTTTCTTCAGAAAATGAAAATAATCTAATATATATCCCAGTATGTCTTTGGGCTTAATCAGTAATAGAATCTATTTTATTCTTTGAGGTTACCCATCCACCGACCTTGCTCAATGCTGCTTAACACTAGCAATCTGAAAATATACTAGCTATACTGAAATGAAACATTGTATTCGTGTTTCATACATAAATAGATACTTTTGCTTAGTTTTGATTTGACTATTTTTAATTTTTTTTTTTTTTATAAAACATGCATGTATTTTGATAAAAATTAAGCTAATCCTGATAATGAGATGACACTCAGCTCATTTGATGGTCTTTGATAGATCTCATGCATGGTAAATCTCAATTTAATCCAATCATTTTCTGCATTTTATTAATATTGGCTGAGTCATTAGTGATGGCCAGCGATATCATAAAAAAACTTATTTTATGGATTGCTTAACTAGACCTAAAGGTAATTTTTTTGTAAAGTTTTAACTAGCATAAACACACTGGGAGCTTCGTTAACAGACACACACACACATACAGACAACTTGGTAAAAACCTCTCGGTAGGTTTTAAAACATTGGTTTTGGATGTTTAGTGCCAACACTTAACTTTTCCTATATAACTTCGGTATAAATGAGGAAAAGATAAAAATGTTAGACTAAATAGTTATCCATCAAATGTCTATATCACGTTATCTTATCTCGCAGACATTATGATTATTTTCATTTAGGAATGCTATTAACATTTTTCACTAATGTTAATTTTGCAGTTTATGGTTGAACTTTGACTACTAAATATTGCTGACTATTCTGTCCATTATCCATGCTTCTAGTTGATATTTTTAAATGTATTGTGAAATGTAAATTTGTCTTCCAATGTATTCATTTACATTTGTCTCCAAATGTAAATATAAGATTTACTCCACTTGCGCTGTCTTATTCATAGTATTTATTGTGAAATCTGTAATCCCCAGTTTTATTTCCCTGGTGAATCACTGATTCAGTCTATCATCAAACTGTTGATTTCATCTAGACTTATCTTCATAATTTTTATATACCGATATAAAAATTTAGATAAAAGCTGATCAAAAGTGTGAAAAGGATTTGATTCTGCTTGCGCCTTTTAGTACAATCTGTTTTAAATAAAATAAAAACGTTTCTAGTATCTTTTATATTTACTTAAATTTCAACTGACTAATCTCAAGAAAAGACAACAGAAGAGAGTAGCAACAAATTATTTGGGACGCCATCTGGTGGCGGCAAAATGTAAAATTGAGTATGCCTTTAAAGTGATTAAATTAAATAATTACTTACAAAACCTGAATACATTAGCTTATTTTTCTTTAAAACAAATTCTTAAAAGCGGAAAAAAATGAATGAAAATTCGAAAAAGAGTGATCAATATGTTTTTGAATCTAAGAAGTTCAGCCAGATATGTTTGGCAGAATGATTTCTTTTCGTCAGAGGCTGGTTTCTTTAGTTTAAAACTTTTGAAGCCTATTTAGTAGCATAACTTAAATACTTTACTGATTTCACTTAACTACTCAAGTGTCTTTTTGCCACCTTACAACTCCTTGGTGAGGACAGGAGTGTCCTCACCAAACTCAGCTCGAATCAGATGATAAAGCTTAACTTGTTTGTTATGAAAAGAAGAAGACTCTAACTTACTTAAATGGTGTTTTTATTTTTCTGGACATCACCATGAGTACTTGATCCTTCCTAAAGTCTCCATGATTCCAGGACTCCATAAGTATGCCACCTAAAGAAAACATGATTATAAACCATTCATATAAGTATTTGCCCATTTTCTTCAATAAGAAAGAACAATGAAATTTCTCTACATTAAAAGTCACTCTTATTCTTAATTTTTGCTACCATACCCTTTACAAAAGAATTCTATTTCTTCTAATAAATTAGTTTTATTGGTAAAATTACTGTAACTTTAGTTCTAACCAATAAAATAGGCAAATCAATGAATAATGATTATTGGGCAAGATAAATTAGTTTGAGATAAAAGTGAGAAAATTTTGCTCTCGACGAACTTTTGTGTTTATCTAAATAACCTTAATTAAATGAGAAGGTAATAAACACTATAGATCTTATACATTGGTTAATAGTAGTTTTTTGTTTGTTTCAGATTGTTTATAGCCGACCAATTCTTTTACTTAGGAATTACATTAAAATTTGGGAGTAAGGAATGGAGTCTGTTATTCTCTAAGTGAAACTTGCAGCATGGATTTGGATTATTCTATGGTTTGTTTGCATTTTTTGTATTTTTATTCTTAGGTCCAATATAAAAATTTTATAGGTAAAATAAATGTATACTTATAATTATGTATATTTTTGTAATCAGGAAGCTAATTTGAATCAGTCCCTCTCACTTTCATCATTTCCAATAAAAAATGGTTTAAAAGACAGCAGGGTCACCAATAAATAAAGATTCAGTTTAGTTTTACCAAACCAGTTAGGCGAATAAAACCATAGGTCATCAATTGAGGCACCACTGATTGACCATCAGTTTAGGAATTACAGACCATCAATCGAAGCAACACTGACTGACCATTAGTTCAAACACTACAGACAGTCAATCCAGGCACCATTGACAGACAATTAGTTTAGACACAATAGGCCATCAATTGAAGCACCACTTACTGTAAATAAAATTAGACCGTCTGTAAAATTAAAATGACTATTCGAAATAAAGATTTGATGTGTTAGTTTCATTATTGTCAAGTATGATATGTACTTAAGCTAAGAATTCTTCCTTATTTTATGAGGTTATGTGTGAAAAACTAGATTAATAACGTGTATTTGTTATTAAGGAAAAAATAATATACCAACTCAGCTTCAGGACCGACCTAGAATAACTATGTTCTCTCTAAAATCAATGACTAGTAATATTTGAAGATATATCAGAATTAAGGATGTTATGTTTTTACTTTTTATCATTTATTACCGTAGGCATAAGGACAAGTATTGTGTTCACGTTAAAAATTCACTGGTTTTCATCGTACTGTCTGTGTATCTGTGTCACGCTTCACTCCCGCTGTGTTAATGCTAGTGAGTTAAAACTTGGTACAGAAATCAGACTTTAGGGTCTAGTTGAGGAAAATAATATTTTTCAGATTACAATATCCGACTATATTTTTTAGACTATCTATTTTAATCCATCAAAAATTTTAAAACATTAAAGAACAAAAATTTGATCTATTGGGTTGAAATTTCTCTTCTCAAGTTTAACTTTTTGCTCCCTATTAAAGGGAAACTGGATTATATTTAACTCATTAATGTAGTTTTGTTTCTGTTCTAATTTGGATTACCTTTCTATAGCATTGAGTTAGTCATTTCACTAACTCTATTAAGGTTATAATTTTTTATAAAATATTGTAAAAAATTAATTGTATGTGTCTGTTGTTATGGTGTCTCATATGATTTATAATATAGTTCAAGGAAATTATTGAATTCTTGTTTGAAGTGATTTTATAATTCAATTATTTATGTTGAGCTTGTGTGAGTCATGTTTTATCAGAATTATAAATATCATCATGATTCCACGAAATCATACTATTGCTTATCTATCTCCTTATAAAAAACGATGAAAGATTGCATCAGCAAAAAAATGTGGTATCAAGCATAAGTTTATTTATTTATTACATACTTGAGTTTCTTTATTACAAAGTTCTCAATTGTCCAAATTTTACTATGAAATGAGAAAAAACAAGAAAAAAAATTGATTGTAAAATTAAATAGACTGCATAAAATAGACAGATAACTTGAATAACAATTTGATAAAAAAATTGGCTTGTTAAGATTAATTTGTGTGTTATATAACAATACATCAGTACAAGTAAGTTTCTTAGATCAAATAAAATAAAATAATTTGTTGTTTAAATAAAATAAGTGCATTACAATGACAAATAACTTTTTAGCCAAGTTTATTATGAATAATAAATAAATAATACATCAGGTAGAGTCAGTTTCTTGGATAAAAGGGTTGTATGGATAAAATATATGTGTAACAATAACCAAACAACATTATCAGCATGAGTTTTTTCTTTGTATAAAATTAATTAATACATCAGCAAAGAGAGGTCTTGAATCACATAAAGTTGATTAAATAAATTAGATATAGGAAGATTTTTCTATTGGGTAAAATAGATAATAAATTAGAACTATGTTTTTCCTCAGAATGCTAGCCTATGATATTCTTATCTTAAATTACTCCTATGCAACTTAAGATTTAATCTAAAATACTTAATGACTTAATTTTATTGGGGAAGGGGAAACGAATTACAATTCAAGGTCTTCTGCAAATGTAATTGTATACTTAATTGCCATCAACACTAGAAGTTAATAATAATTGATATAAATAGTATATAATAACAATAGAAGATTAGAGAATGATAATGATAATGATATTATATATTAATATATATATATATATTATATATATATATATATATATATATTGTATGTATGTATGTATGTATTTATATATTAATATAGATATATATATATATATATTATATATATATATGTGTGTGTATTCTATGTGAGTGGAGGAGACTTGGTTTTTCCAGTCGTCCAAATTTGCATTAATCTATAAATTTTAAATAGTTATTTATTTTTTATGAGATGGCAAATCAAAATTACCAAAAAAGTTTTACCTGCAAATTATTTAATATATTTATTGTGCACATAGTTAGACACCTTGTGCTTCATTTATGCATTATGTATTAATTTTTGTGCATCTAACTCATCACGGATTTTTTATAGTGTAATCATTGCTATACTTATTGTTTAGTGTGTGTGTGTATAAATTAAGAGATGAATAAAAGTTAAATATTGGTAAGAGCTAAAAACCCTGTTGCATAATTGAGTGAGATATCATTGTATTAAATGTCTATGTGGTTTATGATGGAGTGTAGGATGATTGCCCACTTTAGTCTCCCTAGTCTTTATCTACGTTAGACTTGTAATGTTATGTCATCGACAAATATAAATGCGGAAGTATTCAAAACACAATATATTATTTCCTCTTTTACCTTTCTCCTTTTTTTTAATTTGTTCTTTTTCTTAAAGAGTGGATAAAGTAAAATGAACAAAAATAAAGCTAAATTTAGTTGTAAGCACAGTTTTAAAAACCTGGACCAGAATGGTTATATAATTCTGCTAATTATCATTGCTGTTAATTAGTTTTAATTAACATAGCTGGGTTAAAAAATAGCTTAAATGGCTGCAACATTTCAAAATGTGACAGCAGGGAACCACATTTTTTAACACTATAATGTAATCACTATAAAAATGAGTCTACTCATTATTATAAGTGCTCCACTCTGGATGGTATATTTGTCTTCAACATTTGAAATGTGTTGTTACACCTCAAATTGAAAATACAATAGAAATTTGGAAATTTCCAATGGGAAATGATTTTCTTTTATTTTTTATTTGATTATTTTTTACTTTTATATTTTTCCAATTGTAAAACGTCATATGAAACAGAATTTACATAACATGTTTAAAATAAAAGCTTTGTTTCATTTTCAACATTTTAATTAATATTAGTTAATAATAAAATTTCACTTTTTTACAGGTTGGCAGGAATTGTGAACTAATGAAAATTGCAGTCAATTGATTGATATGGATGAGCTTATATCCTCATTCTTCTGAAAAGTGAGTTTTTTTTTATTAAATGTGGTTTACCAGCCCATCTGTGTTTTTCCTGATCAATCCATACCATCAGAAATTGAGGCAATCATCCTCTCCACTTTAAAAGGAATCAATGTAGGAGTTTAGTATTTATAAAACCTATTTATATTTAGTATTACTGAAAACCTATCCAAGGGAAATTGTGTCAACAAATCATGAAAATGGCATTAAAAATTATTTTAATAATATGATGCATATTTCACAAAAAAATGTGTACAAAGACCTGTTATTCTTAAAGTACCCTTTTGGAGAAAAAATTAAAAATAACTGAAGGGTTAAAAGTCTACAGCATTCTGAAGGAAATAATAAAAATAAATAATTTTGCTTAAGCGAGATTCCCTACTTGATCATACCAATCCTTTTATCCGAAACCTATCCTCAAGAATCATTCCAGATAACCCTCCTCGGGTCACTGACTGACCGTCTTAGACGTCAGTGGCTCAGAGATCTAGAAGATTAGATAATTATGCAAACAGTTGTTTACCGTGCGTGCATTGACAGACTTGGTTATTGTTTAAGTAACTTGTTAATGTCCTTTCACTTAAGATAGGCCTTAAGATAAGCCAGAAAGTGCAGTCACTGGACTGTTTCTTTTGTTTTGACTTACAGGTCAAAATTTAATTTCAGCTGTATCACTAGATACACTCTTGTTGTTGTTTTGTGATAAACATTTAAATATAATAAAGGGAGATATTTACTGATGTGTTTTCATTTCACTAAATAAAGATTAATTAATAATAAAATATTTATCTCTCATTTCCTTTTAAGTCTTTCATTTTCACTCTTCTTTTGAATGTTTTGTTTTCTTGAAGTATCTATGCATTTAGATATTAAATGAAAAGTAGCCTTATGGTAGTGTTTTTTTAATTTTGGACGAAGTTGTTCTTTATAAGAACAGATGTTTTTTACATGCTTGAAAATTCTTTGTATCTAAATTTCTAATCAACTTGTGTCTCATTAGTGCCCTCCCTTTATGTGTGAAGTATAAAAATTGAGACTAATACAACTTTTAATGTAATAATAAAATATTTTTTCTTAAATGTCTGTGAATAAAAATAATTAATATTGTCCATGATGACATGCTCTATCTAATATTATTATGATTCTTCCATTACAATTATCCTTCACAAGTAGAAAAATCAAATCATAAGTTGTTCTGACAGAGATTTCATGGTATAAACTCACCACGATGTTTAATAAAAAAAACACTAAAATTAAAGACAGTAGATATATTGTCAACCTTATAGAAAAATCAACCCTGCTCCTGAAAAAAATGCAGAATGTAGCTTCCTGGTGAAGCAAATCGATTAATCTATATTGTTTCTCTTTGTTTCAGGTTGATTTATAAGTCTGAATTAACATTTACTGTATAATGATGTTTACGTGCACAAATCTATTGGTAACAATGGCCATTGTGGTAAATACTGCGAGTCTGTTTTACAGTGTCAATGGAGGCGTGTAAGCCACCCAGATTCTGTATATTCGTACCTACAGCCCTGCACTCTGTGTTAGCAGCACTGCACTCTATATAGACTCTGTCAGTTGACCTGTTGGTACCTCTGTCCGTAGTGTCGCGTTCTCTCTAATCTTGTTCTGTGGTCCACACCTTTTTATATACATATCATCCTTCAGCTAACCTCTTGCTTCTTAAACTCAAACTTACCTTTTTTTAATTAATATTTTATTTAGAATTTTTTCTAGTTTATTTTATTTATTTTGTATTTGAAAGAAATGGTTGTTAAGAGACTGGTTTATTCTTTTTTTAATTATGAAATTTTTTTCTGTCGGAGTTAGTATAAAATTTTTACTTAAAGTTATTTTATTTCTGCACTTTACTACAAGTAAAATGCCATTAAAATGATTTACTTGACTGTTTTCCTTTACAGTCTCGCTGGCTTCTTTTTACTTTTTTGGTTAGGTCTTTGGTTTATTCACATTTCAGCTATCATTTACGCTAAATGTAAACTTCACAGGAAGGTGCGTTTGGATCCCAGTGAAACATGTTACCCAGGCGTAACTATATTAAAACCTTTAACAGGTGTCGATCCAAATTTATTTTCAAATTTGGAGACATTCTTCACAATGAAGTATCCTCTGTACGAGATTTATTTCTGTGTAGAGAGCGAATCCGACCCAGCTTTGATGGTAGTCAAGAGGTTACAAGAAATGTATCCCACCGTACAAAGCAAACTATTTATAGGAGGCTGCGAGGTAGGAGTAAATCCTAAGATTAACAATCTGCAACCGGGATACGAAGCAGCCAACTTTCCTCTCATACTCATATCTGACAGTGGTATCAAGATGAAGGAAGATACATTGTTAGATATGGTAGATTATATGAAAGACAACGTAGGTTTAGTACATCAGAATGCCGTTCACCTGTGATAGGGAAGTTTCCCCGGTACCTTAGAGAAGGTATATTTTTGGAACTGCCCTGGCTAGGATATATCTAGCCGCTGATTTATTTAGAGTAAACAGTCATACAGGCATGTCTGCTCTAATTAGAAAGAGTTTACTCGATGAAGTGGGAGGTTTACAAGCCTTCAGCTGTTATTTAGCTGAAGATTTTTTTTATGCAAAGTCTGTGGTAGACCGGGGTTGGAGGAGTGTGGTGAGTAGTCAACCCGCAGGTCAGAACTCTGGTGTCTGTAAAGTAGGAGCTTTTCAAGCCAGACTACAGAGGTGGGCGCAACTCCGCCAAGCAATGCTTCCTCTTATTATTCTTGTGGAACCGCTCTCCGAGTGTCTGGTACTAGGTGCCGCTGCAGCTTGGGCAATCTCTTTTATTCTCAACTGGGATCCCTTGCTTTTTTATTTAGTTCATATTCTTGTTTGGTTTTTCTGCGACTGGGTTATGCTCTCCGTCGTGCAAAACGGGTCGCTCCCGTTCAATAAATTTGATTTCGTGATCGGCTGGCTCTTTAGAGAGATCAGTGGTCCTTATCTTTTTTTTAATGCTATGTGTAATCCGACCATTCAGTGGAGGAGAAGAACATTTAAGCTCAAATGGGGAGGGGTCGCTGAGAAATGTGGTGAGTGTCACATGTGATTTATGCTTTACTGTAAATACTTTAGGGAAAATATTGTGACTCTAATAATTACATTTAATTTAGAAAGCCAATATTTTTTTCTTATTTTCCCCTTCCTTGTCAATTTTAATCTTTGGTATTTCCATTACCTAACACATGTATACACCCCTTCCTGAGTGGCTGAAGTTCTATGGAATGGAATTTATAAAAACTGCAGGAGAGTAGTTGAATGACTTGGTACTGTAATACTTAAGGTTTAACATACAGTGTAAATCTTAATAATTGATATCAATCTTGTAAATTATCAATTTTTATAGATACATAGTACTACTAAACTTTAGTCTAGAGACATTGCTGTTGGTAGTACTTGAAGCACTGGATACAATATTGGCTCATTACAACAATGAATTTAACCTTTTTGATTCTATTATTTATTAGCTATGAACCAAAATTGACCAATACAACACTTTCCTAAATAAAGCTGCTTCATATGCTTTAGCTACATATGCTACCACTGCAATAATTTCATTTACCTCTATCTGAAACGTAGGTTATAGTAAAATATTGTTTGGTTATCTCACATTAATTTTTAATATCAATAACAAGTAGTGAAAAAAATGGCTAAATTAGTGTTAAAAATGTGTAATATAATTAAAAAATCAATAAATAAATTAAAATACTACAAGAAATTGAAGTAGATAAAAGGTCACTGATCAGCTAACAACGATATGCTCAATTTCACTGATGGCCACCTTGACTTTAGAATCCTAGCGCCATCTTGCTACTCAGTAGCTTCATTTTGGAAAACGTTGATGGAGTTGGGTTTTATATGAGCTAACAAAAAAATTTAACGTTATCTTCTGTAAAAAGTCTTCGATACATAAATTCATTTATTTCTAATAATTCTGGTTTGAAACACTACTATACTTGGTTTAATGATTACAAGAAGGGGAAAAAATTCTTGTTTATATTTAGGCTAATTTTGTTATCAAGATAAAACTTAGGCATTTTATTTACACCATAATAGTTGGTGTCTTACTTGACTCACCGAGCTGTTATCATATTAGAAAATAAAATAGTTTATACTTCTAACTTTCATCTATATCTTCATGGCAACCAATGCTCTTGTTAGTTTGAAGCACTTTGCTGGTAAACTATTATTTTTGTGGAAAGAGTCTTGTATTTGTTTTCTATCATAATAGATGTTAAATTTTGTTATACAAGTATGTTACACTGTTTTGCCTATAGGTTTTAACATAACATATACTTTTTCTACTCTATCCAATAAATAGGATTTTCATTATCATCATTAGTTAGTATAAGTTGTGTTTTTTTTAGATAATGAAGTATAATTAAGTTTATAGTTTACTTAAAGGGAAGGTCCTACTTAAGGGAATTCATCCGACTATATAATTTTTTTTTTTCTTTAATTTACTTTCTTACTTTTTATCTTAATAATCTCTTTGTAATTTATCTCACATTCAAGTCAATTTATTTCTAGAATAATTAATTCCCAAGGGTAATAAATGTAATTAAAAATTTCACTTGAAAAAGAATAATCCATCTTTATAATTAATTGACCTTTAAAAATCTTTCAACTAAGTAAGTTTATTACAAATAACCATGTAAAACAGCATGTTATGTTTGTAAAAAAAAAAATGTTTTGTAAAAGCCTAATTTGGTAACATTTAGTTTTCCTAAAAGTTATTTATAAGATAAAAGCTTGAGAGTTATGTTCTAAAGTGTATGAATTCAAAAGTAATTATTTTCATAATGGTGGTTTATCCTGAAGAAATTTACTGTTTGTCATTTAAAAAGGGGCATTTGTTTAAATTTCAATTTTAACTACACTTTTTTGGATTATATTTTATATTTGAAAAATACATATATATATATATATATATATATATATATATATATAATATATAATATATATATAAACACACACAACTTTTTATTACACTAATATTGCATCATACATAATTGTGCGAGATACACCTAGGAAATGTAACAAGCAAAATGCAATGCTACATCTGAGAACTGTTCCATCCGACATTCGTCATCATTGATAGCTCGACATAATGTCATCTCCCACTCTGTTTCGTTACGTCTATGAAACCGCATGTGGGTGGTAAGAGAGCACCGCTCGTCTCTGGTAAGTACTTCACATTATATTCTCGGAATTAATTGAAGGTCAGAGTGAGTTCAGGCTCTGTCGGCGCCCTGATGAGTTTAGACGTAACGAAACAGAGTGGGACATGACATAATGTCGAGCCATCAATGATGACGAATTTGAATGATGAAACTGTTCCCAGATGTAGTATTGCATTTTGCTTGTTACATTTCCTAGGTGTCTCTCGCACAATTATATAGTGTCAACTATTCATGTTTTGCAAAAACTCAGTAGTATCCAATGATAATATTGCATCATAGTTTTTAAGAAATGACAAACTCTGTCAAATGTTTAAGAAAAAAATTGTTAAGGAGTTATAAAAATAATCAGTAAGTAAAAATCAATTGATAAAAATAGTAAATATTTAAATTGTGAGAGAATGGAATATAAAATAATTTATGTGTAAACATGAGAAAAAAAATGAATAGCTAAAATTGAATATATAATAAATCACTAATAGTTTATCAACTACAGCAAGGAATTATTATAAAAAGTGTGAATATAAGCTTCTTAAAAAACATTACAATACATTTTTGGTTTCTTTTAATATTATTAATTAGAATTTTTAGTTATATTGCTTATTTACATTCATTTTAAAGAATATTTGATAAAATTAACACAATTTGTGTTTTCCACCAAAAAAGAAGCAAATTATTAATAGCATGTAAAGCAATAAATGAAAAAAAAAATATTTTACATTCAAGAAATTAATTTAATGGTATGATTAAGCTATAAAATTTCTAGAGCGAAGAAAAAAATTAAATATGGTTAAAATTATTTATTGAAGTAATTTTATAATCAAAAATTAAATGTTATTTTAATTATATAAATACTTTAATCTCTTATATATTTATCAATTTTTTCACAGTTATTTATTTCCAAAGGTATTTTATTATTATTAATATTAGTTTCAATATAGTATCAGGATTATTTTTAGATTAGTAGTAAAAGATAGATTGAAGGGCTAACCATGATTATTTGGTTGAACTAAAAATGCTGTAGTTAAGACTAGTTTAGGAAACTAATTTAAATGATTATGTATGTATGAACGTGATTAATTATAAACATTATAGTCTATAGTTAAAACATATAAGATGTTTTAAGCTCAGTGGGTTAGTAGAGTAATCCGTAGGTTTTAAATACACAATTTTTAATATTAGTTCTTGTAATATCAATACTATAGTGGTATTACCAGCAGAACTACTACCCTAAAATGATAGTCCATAAGTCAATCATTCAGTAATTAATAAACTAACTATCATTGAATGATAAAATTTATTCATTTGTTTAATATTAGCTATTTTCCTGAATTTAAAGAACAAAAAATGTTGAAATAAAGAGTTAGTTGTATTTGATTCCAGATGAGTTTTTCATAGAGGGGTAATCCTAGATATTCTGATTTATTGGCAGCACTAAGTACCATAATGTTAATTGATGTGTTGTTTGATGAGTTCAACTCTCTAGCATGAATATAGCATTATTATATCTAACATGAACACCTCTCGGGTCATTTAATACCTGAAATCAATAATTTAGTTGGAACCTTCGTTTTGGTTTTTTAGACTGGACACTAGATATCATTTTCATCATATCTAAGCTGTAGGTAAGTTAATATGACAGCTATTATTGACATTTATTATTTAGGTACTGCTGCAATTGAACCGAATATAATATACACTAAATATCATTGAGTATATGTTCAACCAAATCTGACTTTTTTACACTTAATTATCAAAAATAATGTTCATTTTAGATGTATGAGCACATATATTACAAACATTTGTAATAATTTAGGATTTATTATAAATAACTGTGTACTAATCAAAAAAACTAATAAAAATCAAGAGAGATTTTACTGTAACTAAAGAGTGACATCACCAGATATGTTAGTCAAGCTCCAAAATATTTCAGGAAATTTTTATATATATAAAAAATTACTCGATTGAGTAATACAGCAATAATTGTAACAATTTGCTGAGGTAATACTAGTGGCTTGATAACAATTTAACAATAAAAACTTCAAAGAAGTTCGATTTTAATAAGGTTGGAACCAAGAAATATATCTGATAAAGAAAGGGATTTATTATTTCGGACTAGAAAATGTTAGTTTCGTAGCCAGCTAACAGGAGCGCTAGTATGTAATTTGATAGTTTTACTGTACCAACTACAAGAGTGCGCTTCAGTCGTCTTTTTTAGCAAATTACTTTTCGCACTTTAATGATTTATCTAAATATTTGCTTTGTATTATAATGACCAATTTCAATACTGAAATAAGTAAGTAAGTCACGATACTCGTGCCGTTATAATGGTAAAAAAGAAGAATATGATTTTGTAATAATAACTTCGAAAAGTGGGAAAAAGGTTTTGGTTATAAGGGATAGTTTCAGAGCTACCGTTAGATGCCAGCACCGAATTTACCCGTACCTTCTGTCTGACACTCGTATACCTTTCGACATTCTATAGCTATTATATTCATTGGTTGAAACGTGGTTCTAAACATTTAAAATGATCTCTTTTACCGGTATGTTAACCCTGGAGAGCAGTGCTTGATAATTGAGTAACTGCATAAACCATAACTTAAAGCACGGAAACACTAATTCCCCGAAATGCGGACCACCGCACCATACTACTCAATATGGTCATTGTTTTAATAACTTTTAGGTAAAAAAAATTCTGGCGCGGTGGTCCGCATGTCGGGCGAATTTCCTTTGGATGCGTGTTTCCGTGCTTTTTACATATATAAGTTTACAACTACTAAATAAATAATTCCGGCGCGGTGGTCCGCTGTCGGGCGAATTTCATTTAGAATGCGTGTTTCCGTGCTAAACAACCCATTTCTTGCTTATGCAAGAACCATGCCCATTGCGTGGTTCCGGTTCATGCTTTAGAACCTAAGCAGTTACTCAATTGTCAAGCACTGCTCGTAACTCATTTTGTCTGTATTTTCCAAAGGAAATGCGCTAAAACCTTTAAAGATAACTGACTAAGCTTAAAGATAAGTAACTAATCTTTAAACTAGTGCAAATAATAGTGCGTACTTCTAATTTTAGAGGCATAGTTTTGTACAACAACTGGATGATTATGCGCATTTCCTTTGGAAAATACAGACAAAATGAGTTACGAGCAGTGCTTGACAATTGAGTAACTGCTTAGGTTCTAAAGCATGAACCGGAACCACGCAATGGGCATGGTTCTTGCATAAGCAAGAAATGGGTTGTTTAGCACGGAAACACGCATTCTAAATGAAATTCGCCCGACAGCGGACCACCGCGCCGGAATTATTATTTACTAGTTGTAAACTTATATAATGTAAAAAGCACGGAAACACGCATCCAAAGGAAATTCGCCCGACATGCGGACCACCGCGCCAGAATTTTTTAGTTGTAAACTTATATTAGGTAAAAAACGATAAAAAAATTGTCCCTACTAGGATTTGAACCCAGGTACTCTGGGTTTGAGAGCTCGCATCCAAAGGAAATTCGCCCGACATGCGGACCACCGCGCCAGAATTATTTTCTAGTTGTAAACTTATATTTAGTAAAAAAAAAACGATAAAAAATTATCGACCCTTCCAGGATGAACCCAGGTACCCTGAGTTTGAGTGGTCGTATTGACTCCGGACCACTGCCATTCAACTCAGAGGCCCAAAAAACATTGAAAACGACACCCTACTCGAAATTAATTTTCAACGACCGTAATGTTGGTTTTCTATATTTTTTGTGGTTTTTTCGACTTTTTGGTAACTTAAAGTGGTCGTATCGTCTTCGGACCGGTTTCATTCGATTCAGCGCCCAAAATTACATTCAAAACGACACCCTACTCGAAAATTATTTTTTATCGACCTAAATTTTGGTTTTTGGTAATTTACAATGGTTTTTTCGATTTTTAGGTCACTTGGAGTGGTCGTATCGACTTCTGACCGGTTTCATTCGATTCAGCGTCTCAAAAAACATAAATATTAACCTTTTCGCGGCAAAAAATATTAACCCTGAATTTTGCTGATTTTTTGAAAATTTCGCTGACTCAGCAAACCGGGTTAATGACGTCACAAAAACCTGGTTTTCAATAGGGTTCGTGTCCTCCCGAAGGTTGATTTTTGTACCAAGTTTGGTTAAAAATATTAATCCGTTCGAAAGATAGAGTGTTTACAAAAAGTGTCAAAAATACATATATATATATATATATATATATATATATATATATATAATATATATATATATATATATAAATATAATATAATATAATATAATATATATATATAATATATATATATATATATAAATATATTATATATAATATATATAATAATAATAATATAATATATATATATATAATATTCGCGAAAAATTTTTTTTCGTCATTAGGGACCTCTGAAACGGATTTGTGTCGTGGTCCGAGGTTCGAATTCCGCCATGACGCCTATCCATTAGCGAATTTTTTCCCAAAGGAAATTCGCTAAAAGTAAAATCAAATCTGACCATAAAGGCTATTTATAAATTAAATTTTAAGAAATTTGATATCAAACATTCCGGTATTTTTACCAAGTTACTATTTTATATATATATATATATATATATATATATATATATATATATATATATATATATATATATATATATATATATATATATTATAATAGTAGTCATACATCAAATTGGTGAAATCAATGAGACATTACTATTTAAAAAAATAGTATACGTTTAGCAATACCATGGTAAATGAGTTATTTAATGTAGTTAACAAATTAGTAACACAATTTTAATATATTTGGGTAATGGGTTACTAAAAAATGAAATAATGGTAAATTTAGACTCCCCAGAGATGACTTCCGCGGAAAAAATAATTTAAAAGTTTGGGGCGTTTTTTTACCTTTTTTAAATTCAATTTTGGCTCATCTGACTCTAAATTACCGACAGTATTAGAATTAAACAAGAGTGCAATCACTGGATTGTTTCTCTAACCAGCCTCTCAAGTCAACGAAACTATGCTAACCCTAATACTTGTAGCAATAATTGTTGTTGTATATACAATACAAAATGTCTAAAAAAAATTAAAAAATAACGGAATCGTTACGAAAAAATGATAACGAGATGGATGATTTTTTTTAATTAACAATCCTTATATTTAATAAATACATTTATAGTACAATGCACAAATTTAAAAAAAATAACATATAATAAAAGAAAAACATTTAAATGATAAGGATACCTACCACTATAGGTCTGAGAGACCTGTGACGTGGTTTTTTAATTTAATTTATTAATTATTAATTTATAATTAACCATTAAATTAATGGTAATTTAATAATATTAATTAAGAAAAGAAGTACCAGTCATATTAAAAAATAATTTTATATTGAGGTGGTTTCTGTTAGTGGCACAACATACACGACTGTATATTATGGAGACCTCATATAATACAAATATATCTTTCAAGAGTTATTGATTCATTTAAAATTGTATTGTTTTAGTTAATTCGTATTTCTTGGTTTTAAAGTCCCATAATATTGTTTCCTGCCCTATCAACTTGTAATCGAATACTGTAAGTATATGTACCTACTATTTATAGCATAGCATATTATTTTTGAAGACTTATAAAGCCCGAAGTAGAATAAAACTCAAAAATAAAATTTATGGACCGTCGTATATTAATTTTAAGTTTAGAAAATAGGTTTAAGAAGTATTGTGTTAATTAAAGGCTAAATGAAGATAGAGTATGACAGATGTGTCGCCCTGTAGAAAGCAGGCCTATGTGTCTGCGAGATTAATTTCATCTGATATTACCTCTCGTATCAAGCAATTTTTCTAGATACAAAGTGACATTCAGAGTAAAGTATAAAACTGTTTAATAAATAATCGTAATTTTTAAATGAAAATTTGCTATTAGTTTATAAATGAATTACTAACTGGGTCCAGCGGTCACTGGTGTACCATCCTTTGAAGGAAGCATCTCGAGGCTATTTTTACCCCCGTATATAAATATTTACTAAAAGCTCTTGTTGAGCTGACTCATTCTACGGAATTTCATCTTTGCAATTTAGATGTGTTGAGATATAATGGCTCAAAGTTAGGCAGTTTTAAAGATCATCTTCAGAGGGCTCGTCGTACTCATTGAGACTAGAAGTTAATCACTGTTATAACTTTATTAGTTGAGAGCTCGAGTGTTGCCCCGCCTACTGATGATGGTGTTATGCCGAAATCGGTCCAGGGATATTCATATCCAACAGCAAGTATCGACGGTAGCTGATTCTTCGAGTGCTTCTTCAACTTGCGGTTCATTTAGTTTAAATTTAGTTATTTTCTAAAATATAAGTAATCCGCAATCATAAAGGAATATCGGGTACAGGGTACCTCGGAACTTTTCCTCATCACATCGGATTCGCTATGCTCGTCCTCAGTTAGAAAATATATCCGTTACACTTCCAGCAGTTATCCAGCCATGTACTCAACACGCTCGATCATGCTTAACTTTTATGATAAAACATAAATCATATATATAATTGTCATATTAAAACGGCACTTATACTTATTTATTACGTAAAGGTATACTCTTGTACAAAAAAATTTTTTTACATTTTTTTAAAAAACGTACAGAAGTCATTTATAAAAATTGAACTAATGCTGATAATGAAACGAAACTTGACACTTATGTAAATCTATACATAGCACCATGCATGCCAAATCTCAAATTGATTGCAACATTTTCCGGCGTTTTATGATTTTTCAAAATTTTTATCGAAGGGTAACGACGTGATAGAAATATTATTTTCCCCCAGAAGTGAGAAAAAGTGAACTTTTCTCCCTATTTTTTTAAGCGAAAAGTACATCATTACTCCCTATTCTAAAAAGGAGGGAAACATGAAAGTTCACGTTTCCTCCAGGGAAACATGAACTTTCATGTTTCCCGGCTTATTTAGCCCTTTGATAGCACACTCGGCTATTAATTAAAATCTCATGGTTCAATTCCAACAAAACGCACTTTGTTTTTATCAATTTACACTTATTCATTTAGCGATTTTAATTTTTTTCTTTCAATTAATTATTTTTTACGTAGCTACACGTTATTTTCGGCTTATTATACAAAAAAAAAAAAACGTTTATTTATAGACATAATCAAAGAAATAGTCTTAAACACTGAAGACTTTCAGAGCCGCCATATTGAAATTAATTTGTTTTGTTGTTATTTAAAATGTATCAGTGTTGCCTGGATTTTAACGAAAATTAAGTTGGCTACTCTGTTTACCTCCATGACTTTGCAAAACAGCTGTTTTATATTCTTTTATTTGCAATTTAGATTTGTTTACCTTTTTTATCAGTTAATTAAAACAATTACTTTTCGTGAATTCATTTATCCATATTATATTCAGTTGTAGTTTATAACGGGTACCGTTAAATATATTGTATCTTTTTCATTATTTACAAAAATTAATTTTGAGAAAGACGATCAAACATTGTAGATTTTGACGATTTGTTTCTTTCGGATGATAATGTTTCAACGTAAAAATGATCTTTCACATGAAGCAAGTATTGTAAGATCTAATTTAATGCCATTAAAATGTCATTTTAATTTATATTTCATTTCCAAACATATTGATGTTATGTTTTCAATATATAATAAAATTACCATTATTTTGTTGATTTTTTGTTTATTTTCTCCCTTTTAGGGGAAAAACCTTGTACGTACCACGGGAGAAATTAGTCATTACACCCCGCTATATTTAACTCCCTCGGCTTCGCCTCGGGATTAAATTTCATGGTTCCCACGGCTGACGCCTTTGGAACCAACATAAACGCTACGGCGTAATGACTATGTTTTCTCCCTTGGTACGTAAATAACTATTATACATAATAGCACAATTATACATATGGACTGATTTTTGTACTATGTTCAACTCTCTAGTATAAATACTCTGGTACGATGATAACAGACAGGCAGACAACTTTGAGAAACTAGGAGGCAGTTAACACAAAACCGGGCTATCCCGGTTTCGAATTTTTTGCAAACACAATACTTTTTTATATATCCATGATATAAATGAGGAAAAGTAAAAAGTTTTAAAATATGTTCCATTCTTTAAAATAATTATGTTAACTTTTAATAAAGTTAGTATTTGAAACTTTCCAGCTATGAAACGAAAAGGAGCAAACTTAAGGTTAAGTCAGTTCCTGTAAGAAGAAAGTTGATCCGGTCATAAAAGAATTTCCAACATAAAACTATTCCGCTTGATTTAACTTATTGGACCCACTATCTGGTAAGCTGCATAGAACTAAAACTAACTGGAAAGCTTATATTGGAACTAAATTAAAAGTTAATATTTAAATTAACTTGAAAGTTCATATTTGAAACTTAATAAAAAGTTGATAATAATGAAACAAAATAAAAAATTTTAAAATCTGCTTGAAGAAATACATAAGATATGCTTTTGAGCGTAGCATTAGATGTATTAACTAAGAGTTAGTTAATTAACTAAGAGCTAGTTAATTAACTAAGAGTTAGTTAATTAACTAAGAGCTAGTTATTA
>JACMZG010001911.1:53153382-53165882 GCA_018340805.1 Microvelia longipes | reverse complement strand
AAAAATCTAAACTCACTATCAATAAATAATCATCATCCGTCTATTCTCAATAAATAATAATCAAAAATCATCCGTCATTCTCAATAAATAATAATCTAACATCATCCGTCTATCTCAATAAATAATAATCTAAACTTTATCTATTATACTCTTAGTAAACAAGATGAAACTTTATCTTCTCCAATCTCAATAAATTATCTATACTTTATTCCTTCTACTCTCAATATAATAGCTATTTCCTCCTGGGCATGAGGTTAAACTGCATCCACTGGTCCCTGCATTATGCAGGGTACCGGGACTGGTCAGAGCAAGTGCTACGGTGCTTGACAGGAAGAGAAGCGTTCCTGGCCCACTCTAGCTAATCCCGTGTCTGTTTGGCTCTATGACACAGCCGATCGTGCTTAAGGTCCGTATGCCCGGCAGACATGGGTAAACCATAGGGAGCGCTATTAGGAAGTCAGGCGCCTATTTGCGTCTGGCGGACTGAGTGGCGTGTCAGGGGGTGGCGTCCCTGAAGGTTGACCTCGCAAGAGTCCTCTCAAGGTAGAGTCTTATTTTCTTTCTCTTCTTGCTATCTCCTTATCTCTAACTTTCCTTCACTATTCCCCTTGCCTTCCCTACTTTCTCACCTTTCCTTCTCTTTACCTTTATTTTAATTTTTCTCTCGTTTTATTTCATGCTGTCTACCTTTTAATTTTCACTATTTTGTTTTAGTATGAATTTTCTTTATTTATTATTATATGTTTATTTATTTATTTTATTTTAAGGACTTTTTCCTAAGAGAGGTGCCGATCGTCGTGCGTCCTCTACCAGGTAGAGTTCAGGTTTCTTCCCAAAAGAGGTGCCCAGTGCGTCCTCTAACGGGTTGAATCTTTGAACTTTTTCCTAAAAGAGGTGCGATTTCGGGCTGCTGGCCACCGGCGTTTGGTATGTCGTGGAGAGATTAGTCGCCCCTCCTGCTGTGTGCTTAGCACTGCCATACCAAAGTGTCGGATGTCTGGTAGAAGGGGGCCCGTTGCGTAGCGTTAATTCTCGCTTCGGGTCACTGTCCAGTGGGTCAGTCGCGGCTAGAACTGTCGGAGGTTCTAGTGCTCCGTGTGACTCCTACCGTCCGCCTTGGCTCACCCGCGGGTAGGCTCACAGAATGAGGAGAGGCCTGGTCAGTACTCCAGGGGGGGCTGGTTAGTCAATTATCTAGTCCCTGGCCGACAATCCCTCTCCTCTCTGGTCACACCTCGGCTGATTTCCCCCTTCACATAGAAAATCCTATGGTAACCTCAACCATAAACGACTCGTTGAGAGGAAATAGTAGAGACGGAGTGGATGACAGATATGTCAAGTATTGGACTGTCAAGAGGAGCGACAAGGGGACTTTTGCTAATGTTTCCCCTATCGCATTGAACCGGTCCATTACAGCGATTATTGGTGGTGAGGCTGAGAGCGTGTCTAAGTCGAACTCGACGGGCGCCCTTGTTATCGGGGTTGCTTCGAAGAGCCAGGCTGACAGGCTTGCAGCAGTTAAAGAGTTAGCAGGAATAAGTGTCAGTGTGGGAATAAATGAGAAGATGAGCAGTTCTAAGGGCGTGATTTTCTGCCGCGACCTTATGAACTGCTCTATAGAAGAACTTGAAGCTGAATTAGCTAGCCAGGGTGTTATTAAGGTAGAGCAGGTGTCCCGTCGGACTTCAAGAGGTAACTCTGAAAAACGGGCACCTACTTCCCTTACCTTCAAATTGAGGTTCCCCAGAGCGAGTAAAAGTTGCGTTTTATAAAGCCCTGAGTGTGAGAAGTGTGATGATCCGCCATATTAAGATATTAATATTGTTGTTAATACCCCCCCCCCCTTATTATATATAGCCTCGTGTTGCTAGATGTAACCTCTCTCTCGCTAACGAGCCTGGAGGTAGGTTGGGTCGAGCAATTAATACAAATTTAATTGTAAGTACCTTTTTTTCAATTTGTATTTATTTTATTATATTTTTCTTATGTCTTCATTATATATATCACATATAAATGTACAAAAGAGAGCAGCGATCGAATTATTATTTATACCAAAACCTACCAACCATGACAGTGGTGGACGCCGCTTTTGTACAATTTATTTTATATTTTTATCTCAAACAGTGCTTAGTGCAAAAAAAAATTAAATGTGGAATATAATTTACAATAAATTATTAATTATATAATGAGTAATTTAGAGAAAGGATCTTTGGAGTATTTTAAACATCACGTGGCTAGTGGAAAGACCGCGTGGGTCCACGAATTGAATAAGGAACAATTATACTCATTCATTAAATATTTTAAGTGTCTTTATCATCTGATTTGCCTTTTGAGAGTTTAAGAAAAGGCGTTAAAGATTTTGTTAAAGATTATATTGATAAATCTATTATAAAAACGGAAGGAGAGGATAATACTAAAGTAAGTACCCCACTACAATTACTCTTAGTGCATCTACCTCTATTAAAGAAAATCCTATACCTGTGTCAACAATTGAAAATCCTATTAATACATTATCTAATCCTTTACTACCTCAACATCTGTTTCTTCAAATATTCTAACCCAAATATTAAAAATACTATTGCTAACCCTATAACCACTATACCCCCTCCTATAACTTCTATTTCTATTACAACTAAATCTATTCCTACCACAACTATTTCTATTCCTGTAACAACAAAAACTCCTGTTATTAAAACCCCTCTTATTTCTACTACTCCTAAAACTACAGCAAGTAAACCAGGTTCTTCTAAAACTACTGTATCCACTCCTAAAACTACTGTATCCACTCTTAAACACACAGTTCCTCAGACAGTAGTAAATACTTCGGTTTCAGCTAATCCTATATAACAACTTCCTTGCCTGTTACTGTAACTTTTCCTTTAACTACAGAACCAGTTCCTACAAATTCAGTAACAGCAACTACCCGAATCCCTACGACTTTTCCTATATCCACACCCATCCATACGACTTTGACTAACCTACAAACGACATCTTCATATTTTTCTTTTCCTCTAACCTCACAATTTAGTTCTTCTTGTTTTTCTATCCCCACTCCTTCACAACCTCATTCTTCTTATTTTTCATTTCCCCCTCCAACTGAAGATACATCTTCTTATTTTTCTCCTCCATTAACGCAAACCACAGCCTACACAATCAGAGATAATACATATTATCCTTTCGTAACAAGGGCTGAATATTTCCCTCCCACATTTTCAACTCTATCTGTCCCTAGACTCAGTGTTGCCACTCAACCTTCTACTGTAATAAATATCCCTACTACCACGGCGTGTTCAACTCAATCCATTAATACTGCGTGTGTAGAACAAAGTGCAGATATGAATAATTATAATAATCTTAATGCACGTAACCTAGCCGCTGCTGTGGCAGTGCCTAGATTCTCCCCACCCTTATATAGTGGTCATGAGGATCCAGACACTATTGATAAATTTTTAGAAAAATTTGAAAGAATTTCTCAAATATATAATTGGAGTTGTGATGACAAAGCTTTATACTTCCCCATGTACTTATTGGGCAGTGCGGCTTCGTATTATAAAAATTTAGAGCTTAAATTCAAGTCTAATCTTACTTGGCCCATTATTGAACAATATTTTAAGAAAAATTTTTCAAATCCCCAGCAAGACTACAATTTACAATTAAGATTACAGTCTATGTTTCAACTTCCTACTCAATCGACTAAAGACTATATTACTCAAGTTGAGAATTTATGTTTAGAAATTGATCCAAATATGAGTGAAGCTATAATCATTAGAATATTTTAAGAGGTCTTCAACCTATAGTTTTAGAAAATATTTAATGTGTAACAATACCTCATTACTTAATTTAAGAGATAACATAGATAAATACGAACAGCGTGAGGCTATGTTAGGCTATAGTAGACAGATGATGCATAATTCTGTGCTTCAAAATACATCTGTACCTAATTTGCCAAGTACATCTCAAAGAGTTCAGGTAAATTTACCTTCTCAGCATCAAACCTTACCTCAACAGTCCTTAAATCCTTTATCCACAGACATAGCTACCCTTACGGCAGCTATAAATCAACTTAGTTTAAAGTATGATCAAAAAAAAAAAAGATCTAATGATAATAAACCTTATAGAAGGTTACTAATAATAATACGAATCGAAATCCCAATTTTGACAAAGCAAGAAACGTAAATAGTAATCAATCTAATTATCGTTCAAATTTTAATAAACTTCTAGTTATACTAGAATCGTTTGTGCTTATTGTACTAAAGTCGGTCATGATATAAGTAAATGTAGATTATCCAAAAGCAATGTCAAAATTGTGGTTTAGGTTCTCATTACACTGTTGATTGTAAAAAAATTCCAAAAAACTTGTAAAGAAGGGGCCGACCCTTTTGTGCGAGTCAGTCCCTTCACCTTTCCTTAAACCTTTACTTCCTTCTTTTTATAGAGATTATAAACATTCCAGTATGGATTTAAATGTAAATAAATCTGATGTATCAAAAAATTACAGCAGCAAAAATTTTATAATTCTAAGTATAATGATAAATAATTCTATAAAGAGGAATATTTTTTGTCAAATGTACAAAATTCTTCTAAATTGACATTGATGATTAACGGTATCTATAAAAATAACATAGTAGATATACTTTTTTGATACTGGAAGTTGTATTTCCTGTATTGACTCTAAATTTGTGACTTCTTCCTTGATAATGCCAATAAAAGGTATATATTTAAAATCTGTAAATAATAAACCTTTGAATTTATTAGGAACAACTTATGTAAAGTTTTCTATTGACTCACATACTTTTGAACACATTATGTTTGTTGTAAAAAATTTAAGTGTAAACATTTTATTAGGAAACGATTTTCTAGATTTTTACAAAGCTAATATAGATTTTTCATCTAAAATAATATGTCTGTACACGAATGATTCCTGTTGTAAAATTAATATAAGAAAACAAACTTTACTATCAGAACATGTTAAATTGAATGATATTGTTTGTACTTATAGTAAAAATAATCCCTTATTTCATCCTATTATTTTCTACTCTTCTTCTACTATATTCAACCTGGACAATGTATTCAATCGACACACATCGTACCATCGAACTATCGACATGCGCAATTTACGCCTAATTCACGTTTGATGACATCGAAACAGCTTGAAATATCTGCGGAATTCGAGCAAGCTAAATCAAAGGAGACTGATATCCTAGTGTTGAAAATTAAAAACAATAGTAGCGAAGCAACAAGTATTTATAAAAATACTCAAGTAGCTACTTTAGCGCAAATGCCTTTTAAAAGATTGAGTACTGCCAACAAACCAAGAGAATGTGTGAATATTAATACTTTGAATACTCAATACATTAACTTAACTTCTGAATCAAATACGAAACAGCCACCTCTTTTTGATAAAGGCGGTCATAAAATAGATATAAATCCGGCTCTATCTGCAAGCGAATATCAACAAGCGTACGACTTATTAAGCGAATTTAACGATGTTTTCGCAAAAGATGATTTCGATATCGGAGAAACGGATATGTTACCTTATAAAATACAATTAAAATCCAATGAAATAATTTCACGACCTCCGTACAAGATGAGTCAGACTGAAAGAAAAGCTCTCGACGAATATGTAGAGAAATTATTAGAGAAGAAAGTCATTGTTGAATCAGAGAGCCCTTATGGTGCTCCAGCTTTTGTTGTAAAGAAATCTAACGGTAATTACAGAATGGTTATAAATTATAAAGATTTAAATAATTTTATAGTTCCAGATACGTATCCATTACCTCGAGTAGATGTTATTTTTGATACTCTGGAAAACTCATCCTACTTTTCAGTTTTGGACGTTAACCAAGGATTTTATCAGCAGCCTATTCGAGAAGAAGATCAAGAACTCACAGCGTTCGTGACTTATAAAGGAAAATTTCACTTCAAAACCTTACCTCAAGGATTGAAGAACAGTCCTGCTCATTTCCAACGAGCTATGAACAGACTATTAGCAAAGCAACTATACATTGAAGTAGTTGTCTACTTTGATGACGTCATATCGTTTGGACAAACCTTTGTAGAACAACTTTTAAGACTTCGTAAGACCTTAGAAATATTGAGAAAAGCTGGAATAAAATTAAATACATCAAAATGCCACTTCTTTTATCAAGAAATTAATATACTTGGACACAAAATAAATTCGACTGGTGTTCAACCATTAGACAGTCATTTAGACGCTATAAAAAATTTTCCGACTCCACGTTCAACCAAAGATGTAAGATCTTTTTTAGGTCTTTCAGGCTACTATAGGAAGTTTATTCAAGGTTATTCTGATATAGCTTACCCTTTGACAGAGCTTATAAAATCAGATTTTCATTGGTCACCTGAACATGAGCAAGCGTTTAACATGTTAAAATCGAAACTTACAACCGCGCCGGTTTTACGACACTACCGCGACGATCGACAAACGGTTATACATTGCGATGCCTCAAAAACAGGAATTTCTGGAATCCTTAGCCAGTATGATGAAAACAACAAGCTTCATCCAGTACAATATCTAAGTCGAAAACTAACACCAGTGGAAAAGAGATGGACAACAAGTGAGATAGAGTTACTCTCAGTTGTGCATTGTCTCAATCATTGGCGACCTTATGTCTACGGAAAGCATGTTATTGTATATAACGATCACCATAGTCTGCAATATTTTAATCAAATCAAAAATGTTAACTCGAGATTAAATCGATTAGCAATGAAGCTTGTAGATTTTGATTTTGAAATACGTCACAAAAAAGGAAATCAGATGAGAGCAGCAGACTCTCTATCAAGATATCCAATAAACATTAATGTTGATGATCCAAGAGATAAAGAGCTTATCTCTGTTAATAGACTTCTCACAGTTAATATAGAGTCGTTACAACATCAAGATCCTGCACTTAGAGCTATTATAGACACTTTAGCTGATCCTGACAATGCTGATAGACGTAGCCTTATCAAATCTAGACAGTATACTATGTGCGATGATCAAATTTTATATTACAAAAGCTATTCAAGAGGACAGCGAAGTTTGTTACTGGCTGTTCCGGAAGCTTTAAAACAAGACGTAATATCAAATTACCACGATTCCCTGCAAGGAGGACATCTGGGAATTTCTAAAACTATTTCTAGAATTCAGCAAAAATATTACTGGCCAGGAATGGTCACTGATATTAAAAAGTATGTTTCTACTTGTGCTGATTGTCAAAAGAATAAATTAAGTAAGCAGAAAGCTGCGGGATTATTACATCCAGTGCCGGTTCCATCGTCTCAACCATGGAGTCATGCTATTTAGACTTCTTGGGGCCTTTGAAGAGTTCTGAAGGAAAACGCTATATTATTGTAGCGACATGTGTAACTACAAGATATGCTATGGCTAAAGCGGTGGCCAACGCTGATGCTAAAGCTACTTGCAAGTTTCTCATGGACCTTATAAATCGTTTCGGAACACCTAACATCATATCTTCAGACAGAGGAACACACTTTGTCGCGGAAAGTGTGAACCAAATGTGCAAAGCACTTGGAATCAACCAAAAGTAGTACTGCTTATAATCCTTCTGCTCAAGGACTCACTGAGAGATTTAATCAAACTTTAGCTCAGATGCTGATTCCTTACACTAATGATTCTCAGAATAATTGGGCTCGAATTTTACCTTACGTCATGTTTAATTATAATTCTAGTAAACAAGCTACAACTGGATACTCACCATTCTATTTATTACATGGATATCATCCTAACACTCCGCCTGATTTAGCTATTCTACCTAGAATACCTGATCACGATGTATTAAAAGAAATCGAGACTCTTACAGCTATACGCAAAGACTTACCTGCTATCATCTCTAAAATTCAACAGCAGCAGAAAGATAGATACGACGAAACGAGACAACATCTTGACTTCAACACTGGAGATTTAGTCCTAATACTAAGACACAACTTCCCTCAACATTTATCAAAAAAACTTTTGCCAAAATATGATGGACCATATAAAATTGTAAATAAAATTAATGATGTAACCTATAGCATAGAAGTATATAAAAATGGAAAACTACAATCTGATACATTTCATGTAAAACGGCTTAAGCCATATCATTCTAGATAATAAGTATTAACTTAATGAAAATTTAATTACAGTAAAATAAATATTGATATATATCATGTAATTAAAATTATAAAAATAATTTTTTTTAAGATTTAATGTAAAGTTTCTTGTTTAAAATAAAATATATTATTAACTTCTAATCTTATGTAAATAATGTTAAAAATACTTAAAATACTATAAAAATTATATAGTACTATGTATATAACTCATGAATAGAAAAGGATCCTATTTCTATTAATTAATTTTAGTTCTATAGTTTTAAGGTGAGCCTGATCAACTCATACTAAGACAAGTAAAGCTAAAATATTGTAAATAATACTTTTTTTTTATTATTTAAAATTCATCTAAAGGCAATCTTTTTTTAAGTTAGTTAAGTCCGTGGCGGACTTCCATCAATTAGGGGTGAATGTGATGATCCGCCATATTAAGATATTAATATTTGTTGTTAATACCCCCCCCCCTTATTATATATAGCCCTCGTGTTGCTAGATGTAACCTCTCTCTCTCGCTAACGAGCCTGGAGGTAGGTTGGGTCGAGCAATTAATACAAATTTAATTGTAAGTACCTTTTTTTCAATTTGTATTGTATTTTTATTATATTTTTCTTATGTCTTCATTATATATATCACATTATAAATGTACAAAAGAGAGCAGCGATCGAATTATTATTTATACCAAAACCTACCAACCATGACAGAAGGTACATACCATCGCCACTCAGGTGCTTTAAATGCTTTATGTTTGGGCACATCAGTGTCAAGTGCCCAAAAGAACAAATGTGCGTCTGCGGGAAACCCTCCCACACTGACAGCTGCAAGCCTCCGCTTGTATGTGCTAATTGTGGCGGGGACCATTCATCCAGATCCCCGGATTGCCCTGAGTTTATAATAGAAAAAGAGATTCAGAGGTACAAAATTGTACATCGACTCAGGCATCCGGAGGCAAAGCGCATCGTGCGAAGCAGTGGGTATGCCATGCCTGCTATAAGCTATGCTAAAAAAGCGGCTGGCTCCAATAAACCTGGTCCCGCCCAGAAGCAGCAGCCTCACCCCGTGAAGACGAGTGCCGACGGTCAGGAGCAACCCATTAATAAAGCTTTGACCGATGGTACTCCTACTTCACAAGCGGCGGGAGTCCTGAATGTTGAAGCTGGAGTAAATAAGAGCCTCAGGAAAAAACAAACTGAGAAGAGGAAAAAGCAAAGACTCGAAGAGGAAAAGAAAAAAGAAGAAGAGCAAAGAATTAGACTGACACTACAGAAGAGAGAAGAACAAAGGAGAAAAGCAGAAGTAGAAAAGGAAAAGAAAGAAGAAGAAATAAAAAAGAAAGAAGAAGAAACGAAAAAGAAAGAAGAAGAAAATAAAAAGAAAGAAGAAATGTCTGCGGACGAAGCCCCAGCTTGTTGTAGTGAAGATGAGGTGGGAAAGAAAGAAAGAAATAAGGAGAGTAGGAGAAATAAGCGTCCAGCTACTCCCCCTACTCCTCCTCCACCAAAATTAGCTGCTAACGCAGCCAGGGATAGCTCCCCCTCAACACCCCTCGATGCTACCCCTTCCACCTCATCTGGTTCCACTACTATAGAGCGTGGAACCAACACTCCCGCCGCTGCTCCTCCGTCTAATCAACCGAGGACTCGGCAGAACGAGAGAGAATCTCGAGATGGAGTGCTGAATAAGCCCATCTACGAGATTGAACCAGATGATGAAGATGATACCGGGTTTGAGGAAGTGAAAAGGAGAAAAGGCTGGCCTAAGGGCAAGCCTAGGAAAAAACTTAATTCACTGTAATGCCACTGGACAATAAGGAAACTATTGTCCAGTGGAATATGCAAGGTCTCCGAAGTCACTACGCGGAGCTGCGGCGACTCCTGCTGGACAGGACGCCGTTCGCTCTGGCGGTTCAGGAGACCAAGCTAGCACCAGCGCAGGTTTTTAACCTCACAGGATACAAGAGTTTTAGAAAAGATACAGTTATTGCTGAACGTGGGCGTGCGCATGGCGGGGTCGCTCTATTCATTAAGGAGAATATCCCGGCTGCACAGGTCCAACTAAGAACTGAACTACAGGCAGTGGCGGTTACAGTCCAAGTACCGTACGCTGCCACGCTGTGCAGCTTGTATCTCCCAGATGGTCAGTGGACGGATCAACAGCTAGATAACCTTCTTCATCAACTGCCGTCCCCTGTCATTTTAATGGGAGATTTTAATGCTCACAATCCCTGGTGGGGTTCGGCAAGATTGTCGCCACCTGGACAAAGAGTGGAAGATGCAATAAATAGAAGCGACCTTGTACTAATGAATGATGGAACTGCAACGCACGTTACGATGAGTACAGGGACAATGTCCTCCATTGATCTCACGTTCAGCTCACCTGCGCTGGCGGTTACTCTGGATTGGAGTGTTAGTGACGACCTCTACCAGAGTGACCACTTCCCGGTGTTCATTACTGCTGAGTCCTCGGCAGACCCAAGAGTTCCAAGAGAAACTTGGGATCTTAACAATGCTGACTGGGACGGTTTTCGGGCGAGTTTTAACCTCCCAGCGTTTACTGGCGACGTGGAAGCTGACGTTCAGTTATTTACAGAAACCATAGGTCGCGCCGCCAGTAGTGCCGTTCCACGCAGAAGGGTAGGAGGTCCTGGTAGGAAACGCCGCTCTGTACCCTGGTGGAACGAAGACTGCCGACGGGCGAATAAGGCCAAGAAGAAGGCGTGGAATAAGTTCAACCTTCAGCCTATGCAGCGACACTTCATCGAGTTCAAGCGAAGAAGAGCGATCGAGCGTAGGATCATAAGAAGAGCCAAGAAGAAATCCTGGATGGACTACGTCTCGTCGCTAACAGAAGACACGACAAGCAAAGAAATATGGAATAAGGTGAAGGCTGTCGCTGGCAAGCACCGCCCGTCATCGAACCCCATTCTTGTGGTCGATGGCCAGGTACACGCCAACGAAGCAGAGGTAGCCAACGTCTTAGCGAAACACTACAAGGCTGCCTCTGCTACATCAGGCTTCTCCGAAGAATTTCAAGTAAGAAAAAGAGAAGTAGAGAGAGAGGCCTTTGTTCCAGATCTCAGTTTAGATCAGGGAGTGGATTCCCTTCTAACGGTTGAAGAGTTAGAAAGGGCCCTCTCCCGGACTAAAGATACCTCTCCCGGAAAAGACAGAATTCCGTATGCATTAATCAAGAACCTTCCGGAGAGAGGTAAAAGAAGACTATTAAACTTATACAACGAGATCTGGACTACTGGTGTGTATCCATCAAGCTGGAGGGAAGCAGTCATCATACCGCTTCCCAAGGAAGGCAAGGATAAGTCATCTCCGAACAGCTATCGACCAATCTCTCTGACCTGTTGTCTTGGGAAAGTTATGGAGCCGATGGTAAACTTTAGGTTAAATTACCATCTCGAGAAGAACAATTTGTTAGCTCCCAGCCAGGCAGGATATCAGAGGAGGTATTCGACCACCGACCAACTCGCGCTCTTGGAGAAATATATCCAAGATTCATTTCTCAACAGGCAGCATGTGGTCGGTGTGTTCTTCGATTTAGAGAAAGCCTTCGATACTGCCTGGAAGCACAGGATCATCAAAAAGTTGTATTACTGGGGGCTAAGAGGAAAGCTTTTAGCCTTTATCATCGGCTTCCTAGACAACAGAGTGTTCAGGGTCAGAATAGGCACCATTCTATCTGACCTTGAGGAGCAAGAGAACGGAACGCCACAAGGTTCCGTACTCAGTGCCACCCTGTTCTCGGTCTCCGCGAATGATCTTGCAAGTGATCTCCCGCCAGGCGTCAAGGCGTCTCAGTATTCGGACGACCTTGGCATCTTTTTCGCGGGGAATCGGGATCAGGATATCAGAGAGATTCTGCAAGCGGCAATTGATTTAATAGCTGAAAGAGCGGCGAGATTCGTCGGAGATTCTCGCCGACGAAGACCGTGTGTGTCCACTTCTGCCGCTTGCGGAAGGAACATGCGGCTCCAGAGCTGTTCCTGAATGGGGTTCGTTTGCAGTACAAGGAGACAACTCGCTTCCTCGGCCTGATATTTGATGCGAAACTGAACTGGAAGCATCATATATCAGAGCTCGTGCAGCGCTGTAAGAGAGACTTAAATGTAATCAAGGTCCTTGCCCATCTTCGATGGGGGGCGGACCGCACGACGTTAATAAAATATTGTGTGCCTTGGTTCGCCCGAAGATGGACTACGGGAGCGCCGTGTACGGTTCGGCGAGGAAGTCGTGGCTACTGCCTCTGGACAGAGTCTTTCAGCAAGGACTTCGAATTGCTCTCGGTGCGTTTCCAACCACCAACGTCAGCTCACTGTACGTAGAGGCTGGCGTTCTGCCAATGCAGCACCGCCGGGAGCAAATGGCTCTGTCCTTTACAGAGGC
>JACMZG010001911.1:53132110-53148281 GCA_018340805.1 Microvelia longipes | reverse complement strand
AATGATAATGATAAATGATTATATATATATATATATATATATATATATATATAATATATATATATTAGTAATGTATGTATGTATGTATATATATATAATATATGATATATATAATATATATATATATATATAGTGTGTGTGTATTCTATGTGAGTGGAGGAGACTGGTTTTTCCAGTCGTCCAATTTGCAATTAATCCATAAATTAAATTTATTTATTTTATGAGATGGCAAATCAAAATTACCAAAAAAGTTTTACCTGCAAATTATTAATATATTTATTGTGCACATAGTTACACCTTGTGCTTCATTTATGCATTATGTATTAATTTTGTGCATCTAACTCATCACGGATTTTTTATAGTGTAATCATTGCTATACTTATTGTTTAGTGGTGTGTGTATAAATTAAGAGATGAATAAAAGTTAAATATTGGTAAGAGCTAAAAACCCTGTTGCATAATTGAGTGAGATATCATTGTATTAAATGTCTATGTGGTTACATGATGGAGTGTAGGATGATTGCCCACTTTAGTCTCCCTAGTCTTTATCTACGTTAGACTTGTAATGTTATGTCATCGACAAATATAAATGCGGAAGTATTCAAAACACAATATATTATTTTCCTCTTTTACCTTTCTCCTTTTTTTAATTTTGTCTTTTTCTTAAAGAGTGGATAAAGTAAAATGAACAAAATAAAAGCTAAATTTAGTTGTAAGCACAGTTTTAAAAACCTGGACCAGAATGGTTATATAATTCTGCTAATTATCATTGCTGTTAATTAGTTTTAATTAACATAGCTGGGTTAAAAAAATAGCTTAAATGGCTGCAACATTTCAAAATGTGACAGCAGGGAACCACATTTTTTTAACACTATAATGTAATCACTATAAAATAATGAGTCTACTCAATTATATAAAGTGCTCCACTCTGGATGGTATATTTGTCTTCAACATTTGAAATGTGTTGTTACACCTCAAATTGAAAATACAATAGAAATTTGGAAATTTCCAATGGGAAATGATTCTTTTATTTTTTATTTGATTATTTTTTTACTTTTATATTTTTCCAATTGTAAAACGTCATATGAAACAGAATTTACATAACATGTTTAAAATAAAAGCTTTGTTTCATTTTCAACATTTTAATTAATATTAGTTAATAATAAAATTTCACTTTTTTACAGGTTGGCAGGAATTGTGAACTAATGAAAATTGCAGTCAATTGATTGATATGGATGAGCTTATATCCTCATTCTTCTGAAAAGTGAGTTTTTTTTTATTAAATGTGTTTACCAGCCCATCTGTGTTTTTCCTGATCAATCCATACCATCAGAAATTGAGGCAATCATCCTCTCCACTTTAAAAGGAATCAATGTAGGAGTTTAGTATTTATAAAACCTATTTATATTTAGTATTACTGAAACCTATCCAAGGGAAATTGTGTCAACAAAATCATGAAAATGGCATTAAAAATTATTTTAATAATATGATGCATATTTCACAAAAAAATGTGTACAAAGACCTGTTATTCTTAAAGTACCCTTTTGGAGAAAAAATTAAAAATAACTGAAGGGTTAAAAGTCTACAGCATTCTGAAGGAAATAATAAAAATAAATAATTTTGCTTAAGCGAGATTCCCTACTTGATCATACCAATCCTTTTATCCGAAACCTATCCTCAAGAATCATTCCAGATAACCCTCCTCGGGTCACTGACTGACCGTCTTAGACGTCAGTGGCTCAGAGATCTAGAAGATTAGATAATTATGCAAACAGTTGTTTACCGTGCGTGCATTGACAGACTTGGTTATGTTTAAGTAACTTGTTAATGTCCTTTCACTTAAGATAGGCCTTAAGATAAGCCAGAAAGTGCAGTCACTGGACTGTTTCTTTTGTTTTGACTTACAGGTCAAAATTAATTTCAGCTGTATCACTAGATACACTCTTGTTGTTGTTGTGATAAACATTTAAATATAATAAAGGGAGATATTTACTGATGTGTTTTCATTTCACTAAATAAAGATTAATTAATAATAAAATATTTATCTCTCATTTCCTTTTAAGTCTTTCATTTTCACTCTTCTTTTGAATGTTTTGTTTTCTTGAAGTATCTATGCATTTAGATATTAAATGAAAAGTAGCCTTATGGTAGTGTTTTTTAATTTTGGACGAAGTTGTTCTTT
Source organism: Microvelia longipes (assembly GCA_018340805.1). Taxonomy (NCBI): domain Eukaryota; kingdom Metazoa; phylum Arthropoda; class Insecta; order Hemiptera; family Veliidae; genus Microvelia; species Microvelia longipes. The sequence continues at coordinate 53,146,100 of JACMZG010001911.1, read as the reverse complement.
ATAAGAACAGATGTTTTTACATACTTACTTGAAAATTCTTTGTATCTAAAGGGAAATATTGCATTTCTATGTTCAACTTATGCATCAACTTGTTTCTCATTAGTGCCCTCCCTTTATGTGTGAAGTATAAAAATTGAGACCAATACAACTTTTAATGTAATAATAAAATATTTTTTCTTAAATGTCTGTGAATAAAAATAAATATTGTCCATGATGACATGCTCTATCTAATATTATTATGATTCTTCCATTACAATATCCTTCACAAGTAGAAAAATCAAATCATAAGTTGTTCTGACAGAGATTTCATGGTATAAACTCACCACGATGTTTAATAAAAAAACAATAAAATTAAAGACAGTAGATATATTGTCAACCTTATAGAAAAATCAACCCTGCTCCTGAAAAAAATGCAGAATGTAGCTTCCTGGTGAAGCAAATCGATTAATCTATATTGTTTCTCTTTGTTTCAGGTTGATTTATAAGTCTGAATTAACATTTACTGTATAATGATGTTTACGTGCACAAATCTATTGGTAACAATGGCCATTGTGGTAAATACTGCGAGTCTGTTTTACAGTGTCAATGGAGGCGTGTAAGCCACCCCAGATTCTGTATATTCGTACCTACAGCCCTGCACTCTGTGTTAGCAGCACTGCACTCTATATAGACTCTGTCAGTTGACCTGTTGGTACCTCTGTCCGTAGTGTCGCGTTCTCTCTAATCTTGTTCTGTGGTCCACACCTTTTTATATACATATCATCCTTCAGCTAACCTCTTGCTTCTTAAACTCAAACTTACCTTTTTTTAATTAATATTTTTTAGAATTTTTCTAGTTTATTTTATTTATTTTGTATTTGAAAAAATGGTTGTTAAGAGACTGGTTTATTCTTTTTTTAATTATGAAATTTTTTTTCTGTCGGAGTTAGTATAAAATTTTTACTTAAAGTTATTTTATTTCTGCACTTTACTACAAGTAAAATGCCATTAAAATGATTTACTTGACTGTTTTCCTTTACAGTCTCGCTGGCTTCTTTTTACTTTTTTGGTTAGGTCTTTGGTTTATTCACATTTCAGCTATCATTTACGCTAAATGTAAACTTCACAGGAAGGTGCGTTTGGATCCCAGTGAAACATGTTACCCAGGCGTAACTATATTAAAACCTTTAACAGGTGTCGATCCAAATTTATTTTCAAATTTGGAGACATTCTTCACAATGAAGTATCCTCTGTACGAGATTTATTTCTGTGTAGAGAGCGAATCCGACCCAGCTTTGATGGTAGTCAAGAGGTTACAAGAAATGTATCCCACCGTACAAAGCAAACTATTTATAGGAGGCTGCGAGGTAGGAGTAAATCCTAAGATTAACAATCTGCAACCGGGATACGAAGCAGCCAACTTTCCTCTCATACTCATATCTGACAGTGGTATCAAGATGAAGGAAGATACATTGTTAGATATGGTAGATTATATGAAAGACAACGTAGGTTTAGTACATCAGATGCCGTTCACCTGTGATAGGGAAGGTTTCCCCGGTACCTTAGAGAAGGTATATTTTGGAACTGCCCTGGCTAGGATATATCTAGCCGCTGATTTATTTAGAGTAAACAGTCATACAGGCATGTCTGCTCTAATTAGAAAGAGTTTACTCGATGAAGTGGGAGGTTTACAAGCCTTCAGCTGTTATTTAGCTGAAGATTTTTTTTATGCAAAGTCTGTGGTAGACCGGGGTTGGAGGAGTGTGGTGAGTAGTCAACCGCAGGTCAGAACTCTGGTGCTGTAAAGTAGGAGCTTTTCAAGCCAGACTACAGAGGTGGGCGCAACTCCGCCAAGCAATGCTTCCTCTTATTATTCTTGTGGAACCGCTCTCCGAGTGTCTGGTACTAGGTGCCGCTGCAGCTTGGGCAATCTCTTTTATTCTCAACTGGGATCCCTTGCTTTTTTATTTAGTTCATATTCTTGTTTGGTTTTTCTGCGACTGGGTTATGCTCTCCGTCGTGCAAAACGGGTCGCTCCCGTTCAATAAATTTGATTTCGTGATCGGCTGGCTCTTTAGAGAGATCAGTGGTCCTTATCTTTTTTTTAACGCTATGTGTAATCCGACCATTCAGTGGAGGAGAAGAACATTTAAGCTCAAATGGGGAGGGGTCGCTGAGAAATGTGGTGAGTGTCACATGTGATTTATGCTTTACTGTAAATACTTTAGGGAAAATATTGTGACTCTAATAATTACATTTAATTTAGAAAGCCAATATTTTTTTCTTATTTTCCCCTTCCTTGTCAATTTTAATCTTTGGTATTTCCATTACCTAACACATGTATACACCCCTTCCTGAGTGGCTGAAGTTCTATGGAATGGAATTTATAAAAACTGCAGGATGAGTAGTTGAATGACTTGGTACTGGTAATACTTAAGGTTTAACATTACAGTGTAAATCTTAATAATTGATATCAATCTTGTAAATTATCAATTTTTATAGATACATAGTACTACTAAACTTTAGTCTAGAGACATTGCTGTTGGTAAGTACTTGAAGCACTGGATACAATATTGCTCATTACAACAATGAATTTAACCTTTTTGATTCTATTTATTAGCTATGAACCAAAATTGACCAATACAACACTTTCCTAAATAAAGCTGCTTCATATGCTTTAGCTACATATGCTACCACTGCAATAATTTCATTTACCTCTATCTGAAACGTAGGTTATAGTAAAATATTGTTTGGTTATCTCACATTAATTTTTAATAAATATCAATAACAGTTAGTGTGAAAAAAATGGCTAAGTTAAAAATGTGTAATATAATTTAAAAAATCAATAAATAAATTAAAATACTACAAGAAATTGAAGTAGATAAAAGGTCACTGATCAGCTAACAACGATATGCTCAATTTCACTGATGGCCACCTTGACTTTAGAATCCTAGCGGCCATCTTGCTACTCAGTAGCTTCATTTTGGAAAACGTTGATGGAGTTGGGTTTTATATGAGCTAACAAAAAAATTTAACGTTATCTTCTGTAAAAAGTCTTCGATACATAATATTCATTTAATTTCTAATAATTCTGGTTTGAAACACTACTATACTTGGTTTAATGATTACAAGAAGGGGAAAAAATTCTTGTTTATATTTAGGCTAATTTTGTTATCAAGATAAAACTTAGGCATTTTATTTACACCATAATAGTTGGTGTCTTACTTGACTCACCGAGCTGTTATCATATTAGAAAATAAAATAGTTTATGTACTTCTAACTTTCATCTATATCTTCATGGCAACCAATGCTCTTGTTAGTTTGAAGCACTTTGCTGGTAAACTATTATTTTTGTGGAAAGAGTCTTGTATTTGTTTTCTACCATAATAGATGTTTAATTTTGTTATACAAGTATGTTACACTGTTTTGCCTATAGGTTTTAACATAACATATACTTTTTCTACTCTATCCAATAAATAGGATTTTCATTTATCATCATTAGTTAGTTATAAGTTGGTGTGTTTTTTAGATAATGAAGTATAATTAAGTTTATAGTTTACTTAAAGGGAAGGTCCTACTTAAGGGAATTCATCCGACTATATAATTTTTTTTTTCTTTTAATTTACTTTCTTACTTTTTATCTTAATAATCTCTTTGTAATTTATCTCACATTCAAGTCAATTTATTTCTAGAATAATTAATTCCCAAGGGTAATAAATGTAATTAAAAATTTCACTTGAAAAGAATAATCCATCTTTATAATTTAATTGACCTTTAAAAAATCTTTCAACTAAGTAAGTTTATTACAAATAACCATGTAAAACAGCATGTTATGTTTGTAAAAAAAAAAATGTTTTGTAAAAGCCTAATTTGGTAACATTTAGTTTTCCTAAAAGTTATTTATAAGATAAAAGCTTGAGAGTTATGTTCTAAAGTGTATGAATTCAAAAGTAATTATTTTCATAATGGTGGGTTTATCCTGAAGAAATTTACTGTTTGTCATTTAATAAGGGGCATTTGTTTTAAATTTCAATTTTAACTACACTTTTTTTGGATTATATTTTATTTGAAAAATACAATAATATATATATATATATATATATATATATATATATATATATATAATATAATATATATATATAAACACACACAACTTTTTATTACACTAAGTTATTGCATCATACATAATTGTGCGAGATACACCTAGGAAATGTAACAAGCAAAATGCAATGCTATCTGAGAACTGTTCCATCCGACATTCGTCATCATTGATAGCTCGACATAATGTCATCTCCCACTCTGTTTCGTTACGTCTATGAAACCGCATGTGGGTGGTAAGAGAGCACCGCGTCTCTGTAAGTACTTCACATTATATTCTTCGGAATTAATTGAAGGTCAGAGTGAGTTCAGGCTCTGTCGGCGCCCTGATGAGTTAGACGTAACGAAACAGAGTGGGACATGACATAATGTCGAGCCATCAATGATGACGAATGTTGAATGATGAAACTGTTCCCAGATGTAGTATTGCATTTTGCTTGTTACATTTCCTAGGTGTCTCTCGCACAATTATATAGTGTCAACTATTCATGTTTTGCAAAAACTCAGTAGTATCAAATGATAATATTGCATCATAGTTTATTTAAGAAATGACAAACTCTGTCAAATGTTTAAGAAAAAAATTGTTAAGGAGTTATAAAAATAATCATAGTAAGTAAAAATCAATTGATAAAAATAGTAAATATTTAAATTGTGAGAGAATGGAATATAAAATAATTTTATGTGTAAACATGAGAAAAAAATGAATAGCTAAAATTGAATATATAATAAATCACTAATAGTTTATCAACTACAGCAAGGAATTATTATAAAAAGTGTGAATATAAGCTTCTTAAAAAATTACAATACATTTTTGGTTTCTTTTAATATTATTAATTAGAATTTTTAGTTATATTGCTTATTTACATTCATTTTAAAGAATATTTGATAAAATTAACACAATTTGTGTTTTCCACCAAAAAAGAAGCAAATTATTAATAGCATGTAAAGCAATAAATGAAAAAAAAATATTTTACATTCAAGAAATTAATTTAATGGTATGATTAAGCTATAAAATTTCTAGAGCGAAGAAAAAAAATTAAATATGGTTAAAATTATTTATTGAAGTAATTTTATAATCAAAAATTAAATGTTATTTTAATTATATAAATACTTTAATCTCTTATATTTTATCAATTTTTCACAGTTATTTATTTCCAAAGGTATTTTATTATTATTAATATTAGTTTCAATATAGTATCAGGATTATTTTTAGATTAGTAGTAAAAGATAGATTGAAGGGCTAACCATGATTATTTGGTTGAACTAAAAATGCTGTAGTTAAGACTAGTTTAGGAAACTAATTTAAATGATTATGTATGTATGAACGTGATTAATTATAAACATTATAGTCTATAGTTAAAACATATAAGATGTTTTAAGCTCAGTGGGTTAGTAGAGTAATCCGTAGGTTTTAAATACACAATTTTTAATATTAGTTCTTGTAATATCAATACTATAGTGGTATTACCAGCAGAACTACTACCCTAAAATGATAGTCCATAAGTCAATCATTCAGTAATTAATAAACTAACTATCATTGAATGATAAAATTTATTCATTTGTTTAATATTAGCTATTTTCCTGAATTTAAAGAACAAAAAATGTTGAAATAAAGAGTTAGTTGTATGTTGATTCCAGATGAGTTTTTCATAGAGGGGTAATCCTAGATATTCTGATTTTATTGGCAGCACTAAGTACCATAATGTTAATTGATGTGTTGTTTGATGAGTTCAACTCTCTAGCATGAATATAGCATTATTATATCTAACATGAACACCTCTCGGGTCATTTAATACCTGAAATCAATAATTTAGTTGGAACCTTCGTTTTGGTTTTTTAGACTGGACACTAGATATCATTTTCATCATATCTAAGCTGTAGGTAAGTTAATATGACAGCTATTATTGACATTTATTATTTAGGTACTGCTGCAATTGAACCGAATATAATATACACTAAATATCATTGAGTATATGTTCAACCAAATCTGACTTTTTTACACTTAATTATCAAAAAATAATGTTCATTTTAGATGTATGAGCACATATATTACAAACATTTGTAATAATTTAGGATTTTATTATAAATAACTGTGTACTAATCAAATAAAACTAATAAAAATCAAGAGAGATTTTACTGTAACTAAAGAGTGACATCACCAGATATGTTAGTCAAGCTCCAAAATATTTCAGGAAATTTTTATATATTATAAAAATTATTACTCGATTGAGTAATACAGCAATAATTGTAACAATTTGCTGAGGTAATACTAGTGGCTTGATAACAATTTAACAATAAAAACTTCAAAGAAGTTCGATTTTAATAAGGTTGGAACCAAGAAATATATCTGATAAAGAAAGGGATTTTATTATTTCGGACTAGAAAATGTTAGTTTCGTAGCCAGCTAACAGGAGCGCTAGTATGTAATTTGATAGTTTTACTGTACCAACTACAAGAGTGCGCTTCAGTCGTCTTTTTTAGCAAATTACTTTTCGCACTTTAATGATTTATCTAAATATTTGCTTTGTATTATAATGACCAATTTCAATACTGAAATAAGTAAGTAAGTCACGATACTCGTGCCGTTATAATGGTAAAAAAGAAGAATATGATTTTGTAATAATAACTTCGAAAAGTGGGAAAAAGGTTTTGGTTATAAGGGATAGTTTCAGAGCTACCGTTAGATGCCAGCACCGAATTTACCCCCTTCTGTCTGACACTCGTATACCTTTCGACATTCTATAGCTATTATATTCATTGGTTGAAACGTGGTTCTAAACATTTAAAATGATCTCTTTTACCGGTATGTTAACCCTGGAGAGCAGTGCTTGATAATTGAGTAACTGCATAAACCATAACTTAAAGCACGGAAACACTAATTCCCCGAAATGCGGACCACCGCACCATACTATTACTCAATATGGTCATTGTTTGTTTTATAACTTTTAGTCATTAAAAATTCTGGCGCGGTGGTCCGCATGTCGGGCGAATTTCCTTTGGATGCGTGTTTCCGTGCTTTTTACATTATATAAGTTTACAACTACTAAATAAATAATTCCGGCGCGTGGTCCGCTGTCGGGCGAATTTCATTTAGAATGCGTGTTTCCGTGCTAAACAACCCATTTCTTGCTTATGCAAGAACCATGCCCATTGCGTGGTTCCGGTTCATGCTTTAGAACCTAAGCAGTTACTCAATTGTCAAGCACTGCTCGTAACTCATTTTGTCTGTATTTTCCAAAGGAAATGCGCTAAAAACCTTTAAAGATAACTGACTAAGCTTAAAGATAAGTAACTAATCTTTAAACTAGTGCAAATAATAGTGCGTACTTCTAATTTTAGAGGCATAGTTTTGTACAACAACTGGATGATTATGCGCATTTCCTTTGGAAAATACAGACAAAATGAGTTACGAGCAGTGCTTGACAATTGAGTAACTGCTTAGGTTCTAAAGCATGAACCGGAACCACGCAATGGGCATGGTTCTTGCATAAGCAAGAAATGGGTTGTTTAGCACGGAAACACGCATTCTAAATGAAATTCGCCCGACAGCGGACCACCGCGCCGGAATTATTTATTTACTAGTTGTAAACTTATATAATGTAAAAAGCACGGAAACACGCATCCAAAGGAAATTCGCCCGACATGCGGACCACCGCGCAGAATTATTTTTAGTTGTAAACTTATATTAGGTAAAAAACGATAAAAAAATTGTCCCTACTAGGATTTGAACCCAGGTACTCTGGTTTGAGAGCTCGCATCCAAAGGAAATTCGCCCGACATGCGGACCACCGCGCCAGAATTATTTTCTAGTTGTAAACTTATATTTAGTAAAAAAAAACGATAAAAAATTATCGACCCTTCCAGGATGTGAACCCAGGTACCCTGAGTTTGAGTGGTCGTATTGACTCCGGACCACTGCCATTCAACTCAGAGGCCCAAAAAACATTGAAAACGACACCCTACTCGAAATTTAATTTTCAACGACCGTAATGTTGGTTTTCTATATTTTTTTGTGGTTTTTTTCGACTTTTTGGTAACTTAAAGTGGTCGTATCGTCTTCGGACCGGTTTCATTCATTCGATCAGCGCCCAAAATTACATTCAAAACGACACCCTACTCGAAAATTATTTTTATCGACCTAAATTTTGGTTTTTGGTAATTTACAATGGTTTTTTCGATTTTTAGGTCACTTAGAGTGGTCGTATCGACTTCGGACCGGTTTCATTCGATTCAGCGTCTCAAAAAACATAAATATTAACCTTTTTCGCGGCAAAAAATATTAACCCTGAATTTTGCTGATTTTTTGAAAATTTCGCTGACTCAGCAAACCGGGTTAATGACGTCACAAAAACCTGGTTTCAATAGGGTTCGTGTCCTCCCGAAGGTTGATTTTTGTACCAAGTTTGGTTAAAAATATTAATCCGTTCGAAAGATAGAGTGTTTACAAAAAGTGTCTAGAAATACATATATATATATATATAATATATATATATATATATATATATATATATATATATATATATATATATATATATATATATATATATATATATATATATATATATATATATATATATATATATATATATATATATAATATATATATATATATACATATATATATATATATATATATATATACATATATATATATAAAGTCTCGCGAAAATTTTTTTTCGTCATAAGGGACCTCCGAAACGGATTTGTGTCGTGGTCCGAGGTTCGAATTCCGCCATGACGCCTATCCCAATAGCGAATTTTTTCCCAAAGGAAATTCGCTAAAAATAAAATCAAATCTGACCATAAAGGCTATTTATAAATTAAATTTTAAGAAATTTGATATCAATACATTCCGGTATTTTTACCAAGTTACTATTTATATTTTATATATATATTATATATATATATATATATATATATATATATATATATATATATATATATATATATTATAATAGTAGTCATACATCAAATTGGTGAAATCAATGAGACATTACTATTTAAAAAAAATAGTATACGTTTAGCAATACCATGGTAAATGAGTTATTTAATGTAGTTAACAAATTAGTAACACAATTTTAATATATTTGGGTAATGGGTTACTAAAAAATGAAATAATGGTAAATTTAGACTCCCCAGAGATGACTTCCGCGGAAAAAGGATAATTTTAAAAGTTTGGGGCGTTTTTTTACCTTTTTTAAATTCAATTTTGGCTCATCTGACTCTAAATTACCGACATAGTATTAGAATTAAACAAGAGTGCAATCACTGGATTGTTTCTCTAACCAGCCTCTCAAGTCAACGAAACTATGCTAACCCTAATACTTGTAGCAATAATTGTTGTTGTATTATACAATACAAAATGTCTAAAAAAAATTAAAAAATAACGGGAATCGTTACGAAAAAATGATAACGAGATGGATGATTTTTTTTTTTTTTTTTTAATTAACAATCCTTATATTTAATAAATACATTTATAGTACATGCACATTTAAAATTTAAAAAAAATAACATATAATAATATAAAGAAAATACATTTAAATGATAAGGATACCTACCACTATAGGTCTGAGAGACCTGTGACGTGGTTTTTTAATTTAATTTATTAATTATTAATTTTATAATTAACCATTAAATTAATGGTAATTTAATAATATTAATTAAGAAAAGAAGTACCAGTCATATTAAAAAATTTTTATATTGAGGTGGTTTCTGTTAGTGGCACAACATACACGACTGTATATTATGGAGACCTCATAATATAATACAAATATAGCTTTCCAGAGTTATTGATTCATTTAAAATTGTATTGTAATAGTTAATTCGTATTTTTTGGTTTTTAAGTCCCATAATATTGTTTCCTGCCCTATCAACTTGTAATCGAATACTGTAAGTATATGTACCTACTATTTATAGCATAGCATATTATTTTTGAAGACTTATAAAGCCCGAAGTAGAATAAAACTCAAAAATAAATTTATGGACCGTCGTATATTATTTTAAGTTTAGAAAATAGGTTTAAGAAGTATTGTGTTAATTAAAGGCTAAATGAAGATAGAGTATGACAGATGTGTCGCCCTGTAGAAAGCAGGCCTATGTGTCTGCGAGATTAATTTCATCTGATATTACCTCTCGTATCAAGCAATTTTATTTCTAGATACAAAGTGACATCTTCAGAGTAAAGTATAAAACTGTTTAATAAATAATCGTAATTTTTAAATGAAAATTTGCTATTAGTTTATAAATGAATTACTAACTGGGTCCAGCGGTCACTGGTGTACCATCCTTTGAAGGAAGCATCTCGAGGCTATTTTTACCCCCCGTATATATTAAATATTTACTAAAAGCTCTTGTTGAGCTGACTCATTCTACGGAATTTCATATCTTTGCAATTTAGATGTGTTGAGATATAATGGCTCAAAGTTAGGCAGTTTTAAAGATCATCTTCAGAGGGCTCGTCGTACTCATTGAGACTAGAAGTTAATCACTGTTATAACTTTATTAGTTGAGAGCTCGAGTGTTGCCCCGCCTACTGATGATGGTGTTATGCCGAAATCGGTCCAGGGATATTCATATCCAACAGCAAGTATCGACGGTAGCTGATTCTTCGAGTGCTTCTTCAACTTGCGGTTCATTTAGTTTAAATTTAGTTATTTTCTAAAATTATAAGTAATCCGCAATCATAAAGGAATATCGGGTACAGGGTACCTCGGAACTTTTCCTCATCACATCGGATTCGCTATGCTCGTCCTCAGTTAGAAAATATATCCGTTACACTTCCAGCAGTTATCCAGCCATGTACTCAACACGCTCGATCATGCTTAACTTTTATGATAAAACATAAATCATATATATAATTGTCATATTAAAACGGCACTTAGTATACTTATTTATTACGTAAAGGTATACTCTTGTACAAAAAAATTTTTTTACATTTTTTTAAAAAACGTACAGAAGTCATTTTATAAAAATTGAACTAATGCTGATAATGAAACGAAACTTGACACTTATGTAAATCTTATACATAGCACCATGCATGCCAAATCTCAAATTGATTGCAACATTTTCCGGCGTTTTATGATTTTTCAAAATTTTTATCGAAGGGTAACGACGTGATAGAAATATTATTTTCCCCCAGAAGTGAGAAAAAGTGAACTTTTCTCCCTATTTTTTTAAGCGAAAAGTATCATTACTCCCTATTCTAAAAAGGAGGGAAACATGAAAGTTCACGTTTCCCTCCAGGGAAACATGAACTTTCATGTTTCCCGGCTTATTTAGCCCTTTGATAGCACACTCGGCTATTAATTAAAATCTCATGGTTCAATTCCAACAAAACGCACTTTGTTTTTATCAATTTACACTTATTCATTTAGCGATTTTTAATTTTTTCTTTCAATTAATTATTTTATACGTAGCTACACGTTATTTTCGGCTTATTATACAAAAAAAAAAAACGTTTATTTATAGACATAATCAAGAAATAGTCTTAAACACTGAAGACTTTCAGAGCCGCCATATTGAAAATTAATTTGTTTTGTTGTTATTTAAAATGTATCAGTGTTGCCTGATTTTAACGAAAATTAAGTTGCTACTCTGTTTACCTCCATGACTTTGCAATTAACAGCTGTTTTATATTCTCTTTTATTTGCAATTTAGATTTGTTTACCTTTTTTATCAGTTAATTAAAACAATTACTTTTCGTGAATTCATTTATCCATATTATATTCAGTTGTAGTTTATAACGGGTACCGTTAAATATATTGTATTTTTTCATTATTTTACAAAAATTAATTTTGAGAAAGACGATTCAAACATTGTAGATTTTGACGATTTGTTTTTTCGGATGATAATGTTTCAACGTAAAATGATCTTTCACATGAAGCAAGTATTGTAAGATCTAATTTAATGCCATTAAAATGTCATTTTAATTTATATTTCATTTCCAAACATATTGATGTTATGTTTTTCAATATATTAATAAAAATTACCATTATTGTTGATTTTTGTTTATTTTCTCCCTTTTAGGGGAAAAACCTTGTACGTACCACGGGAGAAATTAGTCATTACACCCCTATATTTAACTCCCTCGGCTTCGCCTCGGGATTAAATTTCATGGTTCCCACGGCTGACGCCTTTGGAACCAACATAAACGCTACGGCGTAATGACTATGTTTTCTCCCTTGGTACGTAAATAACTATTATACATAATAGCACAATTATACATATGGACTGATTTTTGTACTATGTTTCAACTCTCTAGTATAAATACTCTGGGTACGATGATAACAGACAGGCAGACAACTTTGAGAAAACTATTCAGGAGGCAGTTAACACAAAACCGGTGCTATCCCGGTTTCGAATTTTTTTGCAAACACAATACTTTTTTATATATCCATGATATAAATGAGGAAAAGTAAAAAGTTTTAAAATATGTTCCATTCTTTAAAATAATTATGTTAACTTTTAATAAAGTTAGTATTTGAAACTTTCCAGCTATGAAACGAAAAGGAGCAAACTTAAGGTTAAGTCAGTTCCTGTAAGAAGAAAGTTGATCCGGTCATAAAAGAATTTCCAACATAAAACTATTCCGCTTGATTTAACTTATTGGACCCACTATCTGGTAAGCTGCATAGAACTAAAACTAACTGGAAAGCTTATATTTGGAACTAAATTAAAAGTTAATATTTAAATTAACTTGAAAGTTCATATTTGAAACTTAATAAAAAAGTTGATAATAATGAAACAAAATAAAAAATTTTAAAATCTGCTTGAAGAAATACATAAGATATGCTTTTGAGCGTAGCATTAGATGTATTAACTAAGAGTTAGTTAATTAACTAAGAGCTAGTTAATAACTAAGAGTTAGTTAATTAACTAAGGCTAGTTAATTAACTAAGGCTAGTTAATTAACTAAGAGTTAAATATTTTTTTTTAGGGACACTAAAGAGACTACTTAATGGTTGTTAATTTATTTATTCATTACGATATTTCGCTTGTATTTCCAAGCATATTCATGTATAATCTAAAAAAGTAAAGGAAAATACAAATGTTTTAAAATAATATTCATTGGAATGCTGGTAACTTAGTCATGCAAATAATTATAAATTACAAGAGGAATTAAAAACTTACAGAAATAATAAGTAGGTTCTAACTACGTCAGAAATTAAAAGCTGGTGCTACCAGCACAGCAGTAGTCTCTTTAGTGTCCCTAACAAAAAAAAATGAACTATTATGGAGATCAATAATCATAAAAATAACTAAGAGTTAGTTTATTAACTAAGACTAAGGCCAGTTTCAGCTCAATAGGACCATTCCAAGTGTTAAAAAATAGGAAAAACCAAATTAATGATAATTACTATCAATACGAAGTAAGGGAATTGTACGGGGGAGGGGTTAAGAACGGAGTAGTGATTTATAGTTTTTGACATTCTAAAGAGAATGTGATAGCCCAATGCGTTTTAATTAATACTTTCTTAATTTAATTAATTAAATCAGCATTTCAATTCAACAAAACTCGGGTACGGGGTACAAAAAAACTTTTTCTAACTATTTCGGAGTCGCTTTTGTTGCCTTCAGAAGTACTAGGTAATCCGATGTCTAGGGTGTTAAACTTAAGGTTAATTAAAGCTTGGAAAGTAATACAGAAGGTGCATGTCCAATTAAGCAGGCGCGAATCCAGCCTAAATTCTTGGAGGGGCGATATTAATATATATATATATATATATAATATATAATATAATATATATATTATATATATATATATATATATAGACTTCAAGGCTCCACGGCTTACAGCCGAATTGCTTAATAAGTGATTAAAAATAAAAAAGAATTGAAAAATTGTAATCACATAAATGTGAAAAATACTGGTTAATATGAGCATAGGGTTATGTTTGTATATGTGCATTATATG
>JACMZG010001911.1:53095540-53132010 GCA_018340805.1 Microvelia longipes | reverse complement strand
CGCATTTTGCTTGTTGCAAATTTCCTTGGTGTCTCTCGCACAAAATTATATTGTGTCAACTATTCATCGTTTTTTGCAAAAAACGGTTAGTATCACATGATATATGTTTTGCTTGCCATGCATGATGGCGGTAAGAGAGCACCGCTCGTCTCTGGTAAGTACTTCACATTATATTCTTCGGAATTAATTGAAGGTCAGAGTGAGTTCAGGCTCTGTCGGCGCCCTGATGAGTTAGACGTAACGAAACAAGTGGGACATGACATTGTGTCGAACCATCGTATGACGAATGTCGAATGATGGAACAGTTCCAGATGTAGCATTGCATTTTGCTTGTTGCATTTCCTTGGTGTCTCTCGCACAATTATATTGTGTCAACTATTCATGTTTTGCAAAAAACCGTAGTATCACATGATATATGTTTTGCTTGCCATGCATGATGGCGGTAAGAGAGCACCGCTCGTCTCTGGTAAGTACTTCACATTATATTCTTCGGAATTAATTGAAGGTCAGAGTGAGTTCAGGCTCTGTCGGCGCCCTGATGAGTTAGACGTAACGAAACAGAGTGGGACATGACATTGTGTCGAACCATCGGTTATGACGAATGTCGAATGATGGAACAGTTCCCAGATGTAGCATTGCATTTTGCTTGTTGCATTTCCTTGGTGTCTCTCGCACAATTATATTGTGCCAACTATTCATGTTTTGCAAAACTCGGTAGTATCACATGATATATGTTTTGCTTGCCATGCATGATGGCGGTAAGAGAGCACCGCTCGTCTCTGGTAAGTACTTCACATTATATTCTTCGGAATTAATTGAAGGTCAGAGTGAGTTCAGGCTCTGTCGGCGCCCTGATGAGTTAGACGTAACGAAACAGAGTGGGACATGACATTGTGTCGAGCCATCGATTATGACGAATGTCGAATGATGGAACAGTTCCCAGATGTAGCATTGCATTTTGCTTGTTACATTTCCTTGGTGTCTCTCGCACAATTATATTGTGTCAACTATTCATGTTTTGCAAAACTCGGTAGTATCAATGATATATGTTTTGCTTGCTATGCATGATGGCGGTAAGAGAGCACCGCTCGTCTCTGGTAAGTACTTCACATTATATTCTTCGGAATTAATTGAAGGTCAGAGTGAGTTCAGGCTCTGTCGGCGCCCTGATGAGTTAGACGTAACGAAACAGAGTGGGACATGACATTGTGTCGAACCATCGGTTATGACGAATGTCGAATGATGGAACAGTTCCCAGATGTAGCATTGCATTTTGCTTGTTACATTTCCTTGGTGTCTCTCGCACAATTATATTGTGTCAACTATTCATGTTTTGCAAAACTCGGTAGTATCAATGATATATGTTTTGCTTGCCATGCATGATGGCGGTAAGAGAGCACCGCTCGTCTCTGGTAAGTACCTTCACATTATATTCTTCGGAATTAATTGAAGGTCAGAGTGAGTTCAGGCTCTGTCGGCGCCCTGATGAGTTAGACGTAACGAAACAGAGTGGGACATGACATTATGTCGAACCATCAATTATGACGAATGTCGAATGATGGAACAGTTCCCAGATGTAGCATTGCATTTTGCTTGTTACATTTCCTTGGTGTCTCTCGCACAATTATATTGTGCCAACTATTCATGTTTTGCAAAACTCGGTAGTATCAATGATATATGTTTTGCTTGCCATGCATGATGGCGGTAAGAGAGCACCGCTCGTCTCTGGTAAGTACTTCACATTATATTCTTCGGAATTAATTGAAGGTCAGAGTGAGTTCAGGCTCTGTCGGCGCCCTGATGAGTTAGACGTAACGAAACAGAGTGGGACATGACATTATGTC
Source organism: Microvelia longipes (assembly GCA_018340805.1). Classification (NCBI taxonomy): domain Eukaryota; kingdom Metazoa; phylum Arthropoda; class Insecta; order Hemiptera; family Veliidae; genus Microvelia; species Microvelia longipes. The sequence continues at coordinate 53,130,166 of JACMZG010001911.1, read as the reverse complement.
GAACCATCATGACGAATGTCGAATGATGGAACAGTTCCCAGATGTAGCATTGCATTTTGCTTGTTGCATTTCCTTGGTGTCTCTCGCACAATTATATTGTGTCAACTATTCATGTTTTGCAAAACTCGGTAGTATCACATGATATATGTTTTGCTTGCCATGCATGATGGCGGTAAGAGAGCACCGCTCGTCTCTGGTAAGTACTTCACATTATATTCTTCGGAATTAATTGAAGGTCAGAGTGAGTTCAGGCTCTGTCGGCGCCCTGATGAGTTAGACGTAACGAAACAGAGTGGGACATGACATTGTGTCGAACCATCGGTTATGACGAATGTCGAATGATGGAACAGTTCCCAGATGTAGCATTGCATTTTGCTTGTTGCATTTCCTTGGTGTCTCTCGCACAATTATATTGTGTCAACTATTCATGTTTTGCAAAACTCGGTAGTATCACATGATATATGTTTTGCTTGCCATGCATGATGGCGGTAAGAGAGCACCGCTCGTCTCTGGTAAGTACTTCACATTATATTCTTCGGAATTAATTGAAGGTCAGAGTGAGTTCAGGCTCTGTCGGCCCCTGATGAGTTAGACGTAACGAAACAGAGTGGGACATGACATTGTCGAACCATCGGTTATGACGAATGTCGAATGATGGAACAGTTCCCAGATGTAGCATTGCATTTTGCTTGTTGCATTTCCTTGGTGTCTCTCGCACAATTATATTGTGTCAACTATTCATGTTTTGCAAAACTCGGTAGTATCACATGATAAATGTATTATTAATTAAACAAGACATTTTATTAATTTGGAAAGTTTAAAAACAGTTTTTCTTCATTCAACGTTTTTTTTTGTATTTTTCACCTTTATTTTTGTTCATTGATGTTTTTCGAGATTATAGTAAAATTTTTCGTTTAAGTGAGGGGGGCCATGACGAGGTGTGGTGTAGACATGAGCCTACTCCCTCCCTCGCAGCGCGGGGGCAGAGACAGGGCGGAGCTGTGTAGTACAGACTTCACAGCTAGGATCGATACAAACATAAACATCTGCGCGCGCCTTTCTCCTTTAACTATCGATGTATCAAAATCTAACAACTAGCGATACACAAAAATAAATCGATTTATTCGTATATTTAAACAAGAGTTTAAGCAGTAAAAAAGAAATTAATATTTTAAGAAAGAGAAACTTAAAAAAAAATAATTTAAACTAATACACTTATTAATTATAAGCAAGATATTTTTTGCATAAAATAGCAATTTCCAAATTCAAGATAAAAAAAATAATCGAATGATAGAAGTTAGAAAAAAGTCGAAAGAGAAGTGTTGTGAGAGGATACAGTGTAGATTGGAGGCGGAGGCCCAGCTGCCCCACACAGCTGATCGCCTCCCTTTCTTTGCCTCCCCTGTAGTCGGACTAGCCTGCCACGGAACCGCAGGTAACATTTTTTTATAATTTTAAATAACCAAAAAATTAAAGTCAAGTTAAAAATTGGTTTTTGTACATAGTTTTTTATAGTTAAGTGTAAATAAAGTTTTTATAAATAGTTTTTATTAAATTTAAAAAAAAGTAACTAAAAAAAAAGAAAATAAAAAAGTTAAAAAAGTAGAAGTGTCAAGTGTGCTCTAGATAACCTCACACGATTGATTCCTTTCATTTTCCTTTTTTTAATATTAAGTTAAACAAGTAAATTTAAGTAGTCAACGTTTGTAATTAAAAAACAAAATAGTAATAAGTTTTTATTAAATTTTATATAAAAGTTTTTACATCAAGAAAATCTACAAATATAACAAATTTCATTAAAGAAAATTCCTTCGAAATAAACAATAAACAGAAAGAGCCGTAAGTAAAATTTATTTTGTTACAAACCTATTTTATAAAACTTCGTTATTCCACTCAAAATTTATAAAAAATAACTCATAATAAATCAAATTGCTGCCAAAACTAATTTTTCTTACGTTTTTTTATATACTTAAGATAATTTTTTCATTTATTTTATTTGACACTTCTAAAATAAAAATGTCCGAACTTATAAGCGATTTCTTTTTTAAGAAGTTGTTTCAATTTTAAAACGATATGAATCTGTACAAATTAATTAATCATTTGTATCAAAGTTTTAACTTTTTTTCATTAAGTTTGGTCTTATAAAAGACTAAACAAAAATAAAATTTTATGATATATTTTTCTCTTTTTCATTATATAATCTCTTAATTTCTAATTACTGCGATTTCTTTAGTAATTTATTTTTCAATTATATTATTTTTCATATTTTTTTTTTAATTTTGACAAAGAAAGTGAGGGGGCGTGGCTGATAGTGTATTGGTTAAAAATTTTAATTTTTCGTTAAAACTTTCAAAATTAATTATTAGAATTGACTAAAAAGAATTAAAATTATATAAAAAATTAAAATTAAAGAAAAATTAATTCTGAATAACATTACATTGATTTTTAAAATACAAAAAAACCTTGAAAAAAGAAATGCTCCACTGCACATGGCCATAAAAAAATCGGACATAGTTCATAAAAAATATAGTAAACAAACAAAACATTGAGTATACAATATTTTAAAAATTAGATTTAGTCTTTAGGAAATTATAAATTGTATTTACTTTTAACATATTACAAAATAAAATATATAACCTAAAATATTAAATAATAACCTAAAAATAAATTTTGTATAAATTTGGAAATTGAATCATATTAGCTTTTTTAACATTCCAAAACGGATTTCATCAATACATCAACTGATAAATAAAATAAAGAATATATAACCTCTTTTGTGTACGATATTATAATTATAATTTAGAAAAAAATCTATCTTGATGGTGATCCACATTTTACAGTGTCAACCTTAAAAAAAAGTTATAGTTAAAAGACAACTATAATTATTAAAATTTAATAAATAATTAAACCACAATTTAAACTGGATAGGAATACTTAGATGAAATTAGATATAACTGTGATAGGAAAACATTGCGTTTAAACCTTGAGTTTTATTGAAGGCCCAATAATTTTTCACCACTAAAATAATAGTTGTTTTAATATTTTAATCAAATTGTTGTTTTTCCTCGCAGTGCCTTCCTTGAAAAGTTTATAGAACTATCAGAACGACATATAGCATTATAAACAGGCTGTCAGAAAGGATAGTTATCTGATTTTAAGATCGTCAATTAAAAGATTTTAGAAACTGTTTCATGGAGTGGTTTTCTAACAAAAGTTGAAATTGTAACTTCGCAGACCGATTTTTGTTGTTCAAAAAGTATCTAATGTACTTATTCCAGTAGTTATAGCATTCATGTACAATACTAAACTTTAAAGTTTGGTTGATGAAAATCATTATATTTTTAGATTTTCAATGTTTTCTTTAGCCAGATTATATTAAATTTATAAAATTCTTCTTTGAGATGAAATTAAAAATTGGACTATGTTGTAGGTATCGGCAGATATGCAGGTATCCAGTGGTGGGCTAGAAGCTGGATCAGTGCAAAAAGAAGGTAGGAGTAGATCATGCCCAAGTATAGCTGTCTACTGGAGCTATGGTTATTCCTCTCGTTGGCTCCAATGCTGACCACACAGTTCAAATCTAACCAATATCTTGTCGACCTGTCGGACAGGAAGCCGTCATGCTCCGAGAGACGTTGGTTTCTATTTCAGACTCCACTATGTCGTCGAATAGTTGGAAGATCGCTAAGGCACAACTCCTCTTCGGTTCCCTTAGTCTCCTGTAAGGATAATCTCAATTCGGTTCTACAGAAGGATGCTGAAGCCAGTAAACATTATGAGGCCTTTCTAGAGCTGCTCACTCGCTATGACTGCTCACAACCCTACTCCATCAAGTTCAATTGTAAAGACTGCCAAGTGAGTACGGCCTTTTTTAAAGAAATACTTATGAAAACTTTATTATAAATGTGGGAACATTCTGTATCCACTGAACTTATCTAAATCCGCTCATTATAGATACTAATAGATCTCATTCAGATAATAAGATAACTGAATTTTGAAGCTAGCTGTGTGCAATAGTTTTAGAATACACGTCAAAATTTTATATTAGGTTCCTTTTAATAGTTTGCCTTCCCTTGCTGCTGAGCTCTTTGGTTGTAAATGTAAGGCTGATCAATAGCATCTTACAATAAAATCTTTATCGATCGTATCTAACTCCCGAGCTTCAAAATACTAAAATAAAAAGGTGGTATTTACCGCAAGTTGAAGAAGTAAATGAAGAATCAGCTACCGTCGATACTTGCTCTTGGATAAGAATATTCCTGGACCGCGGGATATTAACGCCATCATCAGCAAGCGGGCCAACACTCGAGCCCTCAACTAATATCAGTGAATAACTCCAATGAGAACGACGAGCCCTCTGAGGGCTCTTCATGCTTATCTTATCATCAGAGGGCTCGTCGTGCTCATTGAGACTAGAAGTTTATTAGTTGAGATATCGAGTGTTCCCTCTGTGTACGCCTGTTGATGACGGCATGCCGAAAACTGTCTAGGGATATTCTTATCCAACAGCAAGTATCGACAATAGCTTATTCTTTAATTCAAAATACTATCTATATCCTCTCAACTTTTCCTCATAGTTGCGCCAGGATGTTAAAGGGTTTTCATGACTTTTCAATTTCTCAGACTCTTTAACAAGAATTCTTTGTCAACCATTACAATCTTTTGGCCATTATTTCCTTTAGCTTACGTTATTTCGTCACTATAGTATCACTATAATAACTTACGATAATGTTTTGTAGGAAGTGTACAAGGTATGGGTATGCAGTACCGCTCTGGAGTACTGGATGGGATTGCAAAAAGTCAAACCATGCCGATCACTTTGTCATGCAGTTGAACAGAAGTGCCCTTTCTTTCTTCCTTTGGATAAGAGTCCAGCACACTATGCCGGCGAACCTTCCTTCCTCTGCCTAGGTATGTATACTAATCCAAAACTCCATTGCCGCTTATTATTTTAATTTTCCAAAATGTTTTCACCGCTATTTATTTTATATGACATGAAATTGTGTATTCATGTTAAACAGATAATGCTGATGAGTTCTGATTCTCAGTACCATACATTGAATTTAGTATTCTTTGTTTAAAATACCTTACATAAAGATCTTAATAATAGATTTCTGATAAAAATCAAGCCTTAGTAATTCTCATACTAAGACGATATATAAAAAGTGAAATTTTGCGTAATCAAAATGAAGAATGACAATAAGTAAATTTATCCCCTCGGGGCCTTGTATATATGTATAGACGAATAAATATACACAAACAAGGGGCCTTTAGCCTCTTTGCCGCTCCACGGCGTCAGTGCTGAGGGCCGCGACGCGGTTCCCGCGCCACCTTCTTGTTGTACTTTGTCAGTTGGTCATATTACTGCTTTATATAAGTGGCATACTGCCACGATGTAAGCAAATTTTCAAATTTATTAGATAAAAACCTGGATTTGTTTACATGTCAATCAATGACATAATGTTTTGTTTACATACATGTCAAGTCAATAAAAATAACTATACTGATAATACAATGAAACTTAGTATGTTTGTGAAGCATACATAGTAGTATTTGTATAAACATAGAGGTATTATTACTGGAGGGGAGATTGGTTGAATTTTGAAACATCGAAAATAATGACCTGACTACCTTTGACTTTCAATATAATCAAATAAACAGAACAAAATTACTGTAACATATATATTAAAGAATGTTTAAAATACATATTAAAACACAGGTAATGTCTGGGAAGCCAAAAAGAAATGGTTCATTATAACCTTAACGTACTCTTGAGGAGGTATCAATAACGGTTCAACACAGGGAACCTGAGAGCCCCAAAGATTGTTTCAGCCTTCAATGTATTAAGATATGCTATGCCCCCTCTGACTATATATCTCTTAGTGTATAAACATTTCAGCCCAATCTAAAACTGTACGAATATTGTGATTTTAAATGTTTGTGGAGTACTTTTTGTGGGTTAATGACGTCACACATATTTTATAAACAAAGGGTTTGGGACATTAACAAATTTGATTTTTGTACCAAGTTTCATTTCGATCCAAGAAAGCGTATATATATACGCTTATATATGTATATATATATATATATATATATATATATATATATATAATATATATATATAATATATATATATTATATTATATATATTATATATATATATTCTTGATCAAAGAGACACTTCTTTCAAAAAACGTAACTTCCCCCACTACCCCCTTCCTTGACCCCGATCTCATAAGATAATTTTTTCTTTGAAAATTCCCTACAGTATCTCACACCACAGTATAGTAAAACGTCTTTTTACTCATTGGTTATGACGGTCATTGAGATAAAACCGGTCTCTATCGTTTCAGAATGTCTACGAATTTAATTAGAAAACCACTTCTATTATTTCATTATAAGGGTAAACCGGACTCATTACAGGTTATGCAATAGGAACCTAAAGATTACCAATTGAGCATAATGCAACTTTCAAGACATAGTTTAGTTTAAATGGAACCCCGAAAATTAGCTACTACAGACGAAACATGTAACCTACTATAATTCTACTAGCTGTGTAACTTTAACTATAGTTAAAACTACTCCAAGACACATTTAAAAAAAGTAACCAGAAAATGAATCTTAAGTATTAAATATATAAGACCTGTATGAGTACTTTAATTACTTCATGAATCTATTTCATAGCCATCCCATTTAACTTAAGTCCAAAAAGGATAAATTGAAAAATAGTTTAATTATGTTTTTATATTTCACCTAAGTGACATCTTTATGTACTACATAATAATTTGTGGTAACAAAATATATAAGAAAACTTGCAATTAAATGTGTAGTAAACATTTTTATGACGGACAGATTCTACATAAATAATAAAAAATTATAGTATCAACATTGTTTTAATCATAATCATTATAATTTAATTTTAACCAGCGAATATAAAATTTAAAAATTCCATTATATTAATTGGAGTTAAACGTCCAAGTCTGTAAAAAGAGAGTTAAAAATATAAAATATTTAAAACCAAAATCCATCTCTTGTACTTTTTACGATTTAAAATTCCATCGAGGGAAAGAAAACCAATCAATACCAGAGGGAAGTCAGAAATAGATTATTTACAGTGAAAAATGTGCGGATAGCCGCAGTTATAAACAATGCACGGGATTGAAAATGTGAAATAAACCAACACGATCTTGTTTACAAATAGATTGAATGCTTAAGTATGAAATCGGGCTTCACTGAATCATGAAAAATAAAGGCTCATTATTTAAAAGTAAATATATATTATTGAAAGAAGTTTCCTTTGGAATAAAAAACTTTTTATCTGGTTACTATCTAATACCTTCGACTTAGGCAATATTTCTTTAAACATTTACTAAAAAAATAACTTAAATTTATCTTCCAGGTAAAACTAAACCCTACGTCTGATATTAACGCCAAGTTACTTCTATACCTGGTAGCATGAACACAGCAGGAATTATACATGTCACAGACACCCTGAAATACACAGAAAGAATGGAAAAAAGGCATCGGGGCTGGGGGACATTTCGCGGTCCCCGCGCCTCCCTATACTCGCTTCGCGGCTACATGGTTGTTGCCCTATTTCAGTTTGTCATATTACTAGTTTAATTAACTGACAACTGCCGCGATCGAATTTTCGAATGCATTAGTCGAAAAATGTGATTTGTTTACATTACGATAACATTTTATAATTTCATAAGGTTTAAGAAAACATGTGTTATTAACTAACATTTATGACTCAGCAAAAATTTGAATAAATCACAAAACTTCAAAAAGTTGTTTGATCAAACTAAAATTTTATCCCAATTCACTACTACAAGTTACTTCCATACCTGCTAGCATGAACACAGCAGGAATTATACATGTCACAGACACCCAGAAATATACAGAAAGAATGGAAAAAAGGCATCGGGGCTGGGGGACATTTCGCGAATTAAGAAAACATATGTTATTAACTCACATTTATGACTCAAAAATTGATTGGCAAAAAATTTAATAAATCACAAAACTTCAAAAAATTGTTTGATTATGCTAAAATGTTATCTTAATGCACTAAGTTACTTATGTATGGTCAACAAACTATACTAAGTTAAAATTTTATAACCAGCATTAGTTCTGGTTTAAGTGGTGAAATATTTCTTTAAAGTGCTTAACTTTCTTTATAATAATATATATATATATATATATATATATATATATATATATATATATTATATAATATATATATATATATATATATATATAATATACATATAATTATATATATATATATATATATATATATAATATATAAAAACAAAACAGTTGCAACCGCAAAGCGGCAACGAGGGGGGGGGGGCTGGCTGACGCCGCGTAGAGAGAGGGCAGTGTAAACACTATAATAGGAAACAAATTATTCCTTGATAAATGTACAGGAGCAGCAGCCCTTTTCTCTAACTAGTCTACTATTAAGAAAGTGCGGCATCAAGTTAACTTGCTAACCATTATCATGAAGTTTACTAGCATAATGAGGAAATATTAAAGAAAGTTAAGTCCTTTTAAGAAGGATTTCACCACTTAAACACCTGAACACCTTTCTTATATTCGAAATATCATTTAAGAAGCTTAGACTACCAAAGAAATCATAAGTAGTATTACAAAGGTGAAGTGCAGTAGCTTCCATCGATCTTTTAACTTCCTCTGACACGGGCAGATCATTCTGTACAAAGAAGCATCCTTCGTATTAATGCATAGGCAGGGTTGATAGACTTCATGACTTTATTCTGTTAGATTATAAGTATTCTCAATATTTTTAATTATAATTACTCTCAATATTATTAATTATAATTACTCTCAATATTATTAATTATATTTATTCTCAATATTATTATGTACAAATCAATAGCCATAAATAAATCTACTATATTATAAATTGATTCACGTATCATCTGTTACAAAATGAAAATTTTGTAATAATTAATAAGCACAGAAAGCATAATGTCCTCATATTTCTACGGTAAGAGTTGGTTGCATAGTCTAGTCATATCTACAGCACTATGAAGACCAAGGCTAATATATCTATGTTTTGAAAAAACAAGCCTAACAAAAACTAAAACATTACAGAAATACACAGATCTAAAACAGCTGCTGTCGTTAGTCACACAATTGCTTATTAAAATCAGCTGTTTATTACCCCAATTCCATTTCTAAACTTTAAACTGACTAAAAATATAAAGAGTTGTAATTGTTATCAATACGATAGTGGGAGGAGAATGACTGGGTCAAATTGCGCTACGCCAGCGTAACAAGGCATTTAAATAGACGTTTAAGAAATATTTGTGAGTCAGCGATTTAAGAAGACGTATTAAGTCATGTCTTTACACTATTTGTTTACCTTTTAAGACACATTTCTTCCGTTACCATAGCTTTATTACTTCCATAGCGGAAAAACGGGGTTTAAATAAATATCTACCCTTACTTTTTTATTTAAGTTTAGGTTTAAACTTAAACTTATCATTAGCTTCATATGTATTGCATATAAATATAAAAGAGAGCTGGTGTGCGTTTTCTTTGCATCTTATTGCGTTTATCATTAGGCTATCTACGAAGTTAAATTAAGAGTGCTACAAAATACAAAACAGTCAGGACCAACTTATTTGCAGATTCGTCAAAAGTAATAACAATATTGCATTAGCGTATCATGCTCATAAAACGAAAAGTTAATAAGTTCCGATATTAAGTCAAGAGTATTAAGTCAAGAGTATTAAGTTCAAAAACTTGACTTGGAACTTAATCATACAATAAAATTCATTCTATGGAAACGAATGCACCAGATCAAAGGACTTTAAGAGTTCAAGATAAATTATGTATTACATCTGACACTTACTTCCAACTGACTCAATTATAACACAAGAGGGCTTCGGCCTCTTTGCCGCTCCGCGGCGATGGCGCTAGGGGCGGCTTCGCCGCCACATGGTTGTGTACTTTATCACTTCGTCATATTACTGATTCATATGATAAGTGCCACAATATAAGCAAATCCCGTATTTGTTGAAAATAAATTTTCAAATACACGGCTAAAATCAGTTGACAGCGTGGGAAAATAGTGTTGACTATTTTCTTATTTATACATTGGCTTATTTATATATATATATATATATATATTATATATATATATATAATATATATATATATATATATATAATAAATATATATATGTATGTATATATATATATATATATAATATATATATATATATATATATATATATATATATATATGATTATATGTATATATATATATATATTATATATATATATATATAATATATATATAATATATATATATATATATATATATTATATATATATATATATACATACACCATATATATATGTATATATATATATATACACCTTAAATAATATACATATATTTTTAAGGCTAACGAAAGCTTCTTTTAAAAATGTAAACAAAACTCAGTCTTAATAACACTATTTATCGCCTTTTAGCAAATTTTTAAGGAAAAAATTAGCTTATGAGGTTGGGGTCGTTGATAGGGGAGGTTGATTTTTTCGAAAGGGGGACTCACTGATCATATACTTGATTAGTGAGTCCCTCCCCCCTTCCAAAAAATCCACCTCCCCTCTCAATGACCCCAACCTCATAAGCTCATCTTTTCTTTGAAAATTCGCTATAAGGCGATAAATAGTGTTATTAAGACTAAGTTTTGTTTACAATTTTAGAAAAATCTTTCGTGCCTTGTTTCTACCAGTTTACCTCCAAGTTAACATTTCTTGTTGAACATTAACCTAATACGACACAAATTTACTAGTCCTCGACAATTTATTTTGTTAAAATGAAAATGAAATAAGCATGAAAAATAAATAAATTCTGATCTTTCAAAGCCCTAATAATGATTAGTTATTTCTACTTTGTTTTAGATCCATACATCGAAGAGACGGAAAAGCAACGTGAGAATTCAATGTACGCAGAAGATTGCTGTTACGAATCCTGTGATGAAGAACCAGAGAAACTCTGTCTCCGCGGTTCTTGTTCTACAAATAATTCAAACAGACTTAGTCCGACAGCTGGATCACTAACGTCTATGATCACAACCAAATCGTCAGCAAACAAATTTAGTATATCCCTAATCGTACAGCTCACCGTCCTGACCAACTATTATTTTATATCAGTTACCTAAAGTGCCGTTTTCTTTCGGGGGCGAAGAAGAAAACTTAATTTTTCACAAATTTTCTTTTAAAAGTTCCCTTAGTGGAAAAAGACAATTAATTTTTAAAGAGACAATACGTTTTGCTTCCCCTCTTCCCCTCGGAGAAACGATGCGAATCAATAACACTAAAGTCAAAACAAACGTTACCTAGTCAAATTAATACTTCCCCTAATTAATGAGGACTGAAGAAAAAAAAAAGAAAATTGTTAATGATTTATTAAGGAAATACGTTGTAATATTGTTTATTGTGTATATTTGGTCCTGCCATCAATAAAGTTGATGTTGGTGTGAAACAAATTATTATTAAACATATTGTTTTGTTTTAATGCACTTGTTTTATTTCTTATATCCAGAAACCATATCCGAAACCACATAAATTAAAAGGTCCAAAAATGGCACTTCTTCGCATAATTACTCCCCTACCCGGGCGTACGTTACTAAATATTTGATTAAAGACCTCATATTATATTTGCTGTAACTTCAACAGAAACTTGCAGATTGTACAGAGAGTAAATTAGGTACCACCTTAGGTAATCATTTATTCGGTTATACTTAATTTTATTTATAAAACAAGTTGTCAATCATGGAACGAGGCTTCTAAACACGCTAGCGTGTTTAGAAGAAAAGTGTACATCAACTCATATTAATATCAGGAGCACGGTACTAGTCAAAGATGTGGTTAGTATTTAGGTATAGGTCAAAGATGGCCTATTAGTATTGAAGAAACTTCAAAATATTATGAAAACGATTTTATCAAGCAATAATGTTTTATGATATTTAAAACGTTAAAAGTGATAAACCGTGATAGATAAATCCCAAAACCTTATCACTTCTTTCTCTCATAGAATTAATTTTTGTGCCATATTTCATTGAATATCCGTAGGCCGATAAACATTCTACAGCTTATGGATGATTCAATAATCATCCATAAGCTGTAGAATGTTGTGCATCAGAAAGGTGCGCACATAAATAATTATGTGCTAAATTGGTTAATATTCTTGGAACTGTGTTAGAGACGGATGAAGTTGAGTTCTCTTTCTATTACTAAAATGACTATATAGTCACCGAACCAGCTTTAGTTCTACAATAATTTTTAATACTTCTTTATTTTATTATAATTTCGTAAAACTGTTCTTTTCACATACAACTTTAGAATACTAAATAAAGTTTAAGTCATAATAATGAAAAATCTATTTAGTTAAAATAATTAATTAAAACAATTCAAATAAAAATACTTAAACTATAAAAACAGACTTTACTTGACTAGACTCGGTTTTTGAAAAAAACTGCTTTTAAAAACCGTTTTTTATCATATTTATTGAAGTTTGAAATGGTGCGATATTGATACGTTAACCCTAAAATCTTATCAGTTCTTCCTCTGATGGAACTTGATTTTTGTGTCGTTTCATTAAAAATAGATAACCCGTTTGAACAATAGCGTGTTCACAAGAAATGTGTACATCCATACACGTGTAGATATTCATACATCCAGACATTAAATTTTTTTCGATTTTTAGAATCTGTAGGTGCTGGCACGTCGACAATTGACGAAAATGTAGTTTTTAGTTTTTACTTTTCCTCGTTCATACCGCAGCTATAAAGGAAAATGTGGTCTCAAAAACCGAAACTAGAATGCCACTTGAATTATCCGTATTTTAAGGTTTTTTAACCGATGAAGGCCTCCTAAATAGTTTTCTCAAAGTCGTCTGTGTGTGTATTACCATCGAAGCTCTCTAGTGTATTTATGCAAGAGAGTTGAAACTTGAAATAACAAATGTTGTGCCATTCGAAATAAAACTTTTTATGGCGTCATTAACCTGCCATAATGACTCAGCAAAATTTTCGAATATTACTTTTTTGAGGTTTGGCACGCATGTAGCCATGTATAAGATTAACAAATGTGTCAAGTTAAATGAAACTGATGTATTTACTATCTTAGGACGAGCGAAGCGAGTCTGATGACGCGTTGCAGTACACATTTAACAACTAGTATATTCTGAGGACAAGCGAAGCGAGTCCAAAGTATGGAGAGTGAGCGTAGCGAATCCGATGTGATGAGGAAAAGTTCCTCATCACACAGGCACAGTGCTTTTTGCAATGCTTTTCCCCTTCTTTTAGGAATTAGGGAAGCCTAAGTGTTCTCAAAACATAATTTTTCAAGCAACTAAGGAGTCCCAACATCTATCTAAAGAAATTGTTGTTGAGATAATTATTATTATAATTACAATCTCAACTTTATTGTTTAAAAAGTGGCAGAAAAGAATTACGCATTACACCGATAATATTATAATAATTTTACGTAAAATCTTATTGTGTGATTACTGATAATGTTATAGAAATTTGTAACGATCATATGGATGTTCCTTGAATACTTACTTAAGTATGCCTTAAATTTAAGGACGATTCCTTAAAGAAAACAGAAATTTTTATAAAAAAATTCTAGGAATTATTTATTTATTAGCGAATAGCACTACTTATTTCCTATCGCTGACTTCAGTGTTTTTAATTTAAAAAAATATGATTTATAAAAAAAATTAGGAATTATTCACTTATTAGCCCATAGCACTACTTATTCACTAGCGCTGACTTACGTGTTTTTAATTTAAAAAAAAATATTTTACTAACTATGTAAAGTATGTTTCAGGATTGTTAGATTACAACAGAGGAAATAAGAAGGATCCCACAAGCTACTGATTTCTGTTCAGTATTAAATTCCTAGAATAATAATCAAAGCTTAAGCTCAAGAAAATCTTGTTCCCCTGATAAATTTAAATATTTTAAGATGTTGACCAAGAAGTAAGAAACCGGCTACTTTAAAAAAACTTGCTTCATGTATAATGGTATACCTACAAAAAAAGGACCTCTCTTCACTGAATATATCTTTAAAAGCAAAGCACACACGACCTAACAAAAGGCCATGATCAGTGCAAGCCGTTGAATAAAGCAGAGGGTGATAAATGAACCTACAATTCAGATGTTAGAGACAAACCCTCAAATATGTAATTAAATCACATATTTCTGGGTCTGTTTCAAAAATCTAATCAGTAAGACTTATTACTCATCTATAACCAGTAGCGTCTTTATGGACATGCATAGCGGGGGGGGGCTGGCATTTAGGGGCCCCAAGAAATCGACATACCAAATATTGTTGTTTTATGTTTTTAATTAAAATGAATAAATGAAGAGCTCAGGCCCATGTTTTTATAAGAATCGGTTGTACATTTTTATCTATAAATTAGGTCACTAGTAAATATAAGATACGTGCGGTCTATCTTAAGATTATCAAGTTCTGTATCATTTACCTACAAATAGGGCCCCATTGACACATAGTTATAGTATCTTAACATCATTCAAGTTCTGTATCATTTACCTAAAAATGGGGCCCCATTGAAACATAGTATAGTAATAGTCTATCTTAACATCATCAAGTTCTGTATCATTTACCTAAAAATGGGGCCCCATTGAAACATAGTATAGTATAGTCTATCTTAACATCATCAAGTTTGTATCATTTACTAAAAATAGGGCCCCATTTGAAACATAGTAGTATGTAAGTCTATCTTAACATCATCAAGTTTGTATCATTTACCTAAAAATGGGCCCCATTGAAACATAGTATAGTATAGGTCTATCTTACATCATTCAAGGTTTTGTATCATTTACCTAAAAATAGGGCCCCATTGAAACATAGTATAGTATAGTTCTGTATATTTACCTAAAAATTTGAACATAGTCATCTAACATCATCAGTTTGTATCATTACCTAAAAATAGGGCCCCATAAACATAGTATAGTAAGGTCTATCTTAACATCATCAAGTTCAGTATCATTTACCTAAAAATAGGGCCCCATTGAAACATAGTATAGTATAGTCTATCTTAACATCATCAAGTTTCAGTATCATTTACCTACAAATAGGGCCCCATTGAAACATAGTATAGTATAGTCTATCTTAACATCATCAAAGCTACTTGTATATTTAACCCATAAATATGGGCCCCATTAGAGTATAGCAAGGTCTATCTCAAAATCATCACGACGCGGGCCCCTAGTAAATGCTGGCTGTAAATTTAACCTATATATAGGCCCTATTAGAATCTAGCAAGGTCTATCTCAAAATCATCAAGACGCGGGGCCCCAGTCGCATTACATTCCATATCACCTAGAAATGTAATTTTTAGAGCCTCAGATTTAGTATCGTTAAAAATTCTATTTCTTAAAAATTAGTCCCATAAATAATTTTAACAACACATAAAATCTGCCAAAATATGCGGCGCGATCAAATAAATAAAGTAAACAAGCCCAAAAATCCAGGTTGAGTCATTTATTAACATATTTATTTTAAAGAACTTTAAATGATTACCCAAAAAGCCGGCAAATGAAGAGGTAAAGTTATGACAGGTGATTGAAAGAGCAATAGTTCAAGAGCCAGGCCTAAAAATGTGACTTTTTTCACTACTTCAAACCAAATTTTTTCTGAAAATATACTTTAAATTATGAAGAGAAAGTATAGTCTGCCTATGCAGAGTGGAGCCCTTCATATAAATGCGCTTGCTCAAAATATTGGAAAATCGCACAAATTACAGTTTTCTTGAAATAAGTGGTTCCCTGTAGGTCGTGTGCAAAACCTGTATAGGTCGGGGTACATAAAGAGAACATTTTTTAACATTTGATAAAAGTTTCTGTAAAACAAGTATTTTTCGTCAAAATCGGATAAGTAAAGTTATGACATTTGTTAAATGGCCAAAAAATACACAAAAAGCCAATATTTTTGGCAATAAAACTAATTTATTTACTAGTGAAGCGATTCCGAAGTAAAAAGGATGGATGTAGCGAATTCGATGATTTGAGGAATTTTCCGAGGTACCTCGGACCGATTTTACCTAAGATCATATATTATGCAATATTAAAATTATTAATGGCATTCATTTTGAGGAAATTTTATAAATTTACCAATTATACTTAATTTGTGGCTCTAAAAATTACATTTCTAGTGGATATGACCGATTAATTAAATAAAGCAGTGGTTCTCAACGTGGGCGCTAGCGCCCCCCAGGGGGCGCTTAAAGAATTTAGGGGGGCGCTGAGACGTAGGGGGGCAAGTAAGGGGGCAGTGAGTAGTTGGGGCGATGCAGGGGTGATGAGAATCGTTTGGGGAATTATGGGAGTTATTGGCAAATGTAGAGAAATATTATTTCAACTTAACTGATCTCAGTTTATTGAGCCACTGAGTATGTACAGAGTGAGCCAAAAACATAAGTTTTTGAGCGCTTGAGGTGCTGCCCTAGCTAGAGATAATTAGGTGTGGTTTGCGGGGCCTAAAAACTAAATTTTTTACAAAAAAAAAAAAAATAATACTTATGTCTACAAAACCGATAAAGACACAAACTAGTGCTACGATGTATAAAAATTGGGTCTTCAAAACAGTTGTTTTTAAACAACTTTACGTAATTCATTATTATGGGGTTAAAGAGAAGACGTTTGTGGCTAAACTAATGGAGGTAAACACAACAAGCCCTCTAAAAATCCTTTTTTTGGTCCAGTCAGTATATAAACATACTCAATTTTATTAAATATACTAAATATGTGTAATATTAGGTTATTAGTTGTTTAATTCCCTTAATTTAGAATATTAACACAAGCAATTAAATAATGTATTGGCTATACAAAGATAATTAGCAGGTAATTTGGATACTGGTTTATCACCTTATAAGATAGGGGGGCGATGATACACGCAAGGTACTTAAAAGGGGGCAATGAGTAAAAATGGTTGAGAACCACTGAAATAAAGTACCAAATATAATAGCAGCGCAACCCTCACCTACTCCCTTGATCTTATCATTATTTAATTTACAAACCTATTAGCATTACTTACTAACTAAGATTTGTAGTAAAAAATATGTAGTATTTTTTTTACAAGGGAAAGTTAAAAAATTCTGACGCGGTGGTCCGCATGTCGGGCGAATTTCCTTTGGATGCGTGTTTCCGTGCTTAACAACAATCCTGGTTCGAATGATAATTTTTATAGTTTTTTACATTTTACAAGTTTACAACTACTAAATAAATAATTCCGGTGCGGTGGTCCGCTGTCAGGCGAATTTTATTTAGAATGCGTGTTTCCGTGCTTTACAACCCATTTCTTGCTTAAGTTTCCGGTTCATGCATTAGAACCAAAGCAATTACTCAATTGTCAAGCACTGCTCGTAACTCATTTTGTCTAAATTTTTCAAAGGAAATGCGCATAATAATCCAGTTGGTTGTCCAAAATTATGCCCCTAAAATTAGTACGCACTATTATTTGCACTAGTTTAAAGCTTAGTTACTCATCTTTAAGCTTAGTCAGTTATCTTTTAAAGGTTTTAGCGCATTTCGAAATGAGTTACGAGGATTGTTGTTAAGCACGGAAACACGCATCCAAAGGAAATTCACCCGACATGCGGACCACCGCGCCAAATTTTTTTTGTAGTTGTAAACTTATATTAAGTAAAAAAAAAACGATAAAAAAGTATCGTCCCAACTAGGATTTGAACCCAGGGACCCTGAGTTTGAGTGCTCGTATTGACTCCGGACCAATGTCATTCAACTCAGAGGCCCGAAGAACATAGAAAACGACATTCTACTAGAAATTTAATTTTTTTACGACCTAAATTTTGGTTTCCGGTAATTTACAATGGTTTTTGCCTGGACTCAGCAAACCAGGTTGATGACGTCACCAAAACCTGGTTTTTGTGGTCCTCCTAAAGGTTGATTATTGTACCAAGTTTGATTAAAAAATATTAATCCGTTCGAAAGATAGAGTGTTTACAAGAAAGTGTCTAGAAATACATATATATACATACATATATATAATATATATTATATATATATATATTATATATATATATATATAATATATATATATATATTAAAGTCTCGCAAAAACGCATGTTTTCGTCATTAGGGACCTCTGAAACGGATTTGACGCCTATCCCATTAGCGAATTTTATTCCCAAAAGAAATTCGCTAGGGGAGCTTGAAAGCCCCCTCTCTTATCCTTTTCCTTGATTTGATTAGTCATAATTTACAAACCTATAAACATTGTCCCTGTAATGTACTAAACATAAAAATCAAAGTAATATAGACTTGTTAAAGTTCTAATGTAAAAAGTGCATGCACCCTTAACCTCTGTTTTACCACCTGTATATTTGTATATTTTGCGACATAAATCAGAATATAAGGAAAATAAAGGTATTCAAGAATAAAATGTCGTCATCTATATCTAGGCGAAGATAAAACATTGCAAAACATCTTATTCTATTACTAGCCTCTTTACAAAGCTATATCGACCATATAGGATGTAAAAGTAGTATATATAGAGTAGTGCTGCAGTCTACCGGTCGGCATAGGAACTAACATCAATCTCTTTACCGCTATTGATTTTCAAAACACCCGCCCTAGCTTCAAAACATTCAGTAGGCTAACAGACCGAGTTGCTAATATATCGCCGCGAGCGTTTCTCTTTGTACCTTCAACGAATATTTGAACCCCGCTGCCGATATGTCAGGTAGGCTTAATTTTACCTTCAATTTAAAAAAAATAACGTTTAATAATACTTACATAATGCTCAAAAATTATTATTAACTATTAGACGAGTTTACTTAACAGTATTGATAATACGACTAAATCAAAACAAATGTGTTCTTATCAAACTTTGGTAAGTAAAGTTATATTACTCAGATCAATAAATAATATATTAATTTATTTAAATTTGAATTAATATACATTTATATTAAAATGCACATCTATTTATAAAATCATTTGTTCTTAAAAATTGATTAATCTTAACATTTTTATATACACAAAAATTTGTTATATGTATTTAAATTCTAAATGTAAATAAATATAACTTATATAATTTGCTAATACCGAGTTTAGCAAAACAGCCAGCGGTCCACAATCGAGGTTAATGAAAAATAGCAAAAATCTGAAATAGTGCAGAATTTGGATGAAACAATACGTCTGTTACAGATATTCGTTAAGGTCTGATTTAAAAGATTTTAGATAGATAAATTAATACTTCTACTTAGATGACTTTGATGGTAAAATCCTTTAACTTGATAACTTAAATTGTAAAATACTTAAATTAGATAAAATACTTGATAATAAAATAATAATAATAATAATAAAATAACTTAGAATTGATGGTAAAATTCTTCGATTAGATGACTTTTCCTATGTTAAGATGGCTTTATTTTATTAACCTAGGTACATATAGTTGCAGGCGTGCATAAAAATATGAAGACTTGTCTAATTAGAACCAAATATCTTAACTTTACTCAAGTTTGAGTAAGACTTATTGACAAAGAAAAATGTCAAATACCTGCTTTTAACATCCCTAAACTACTCTTAACTTAAGCAATGTCAGATTATTCTCCCTACGGAAGCCTCCTTTAGTGGGACTGAGACGCATCCACAATCTTCTATTATTTAAAGTTTGGGAAATCTCTTTTAACAAACACTATAAACTGAGAGCATAGCTCGGATTGCGAACCCCGTACCTTAGATCTGAAATCGAGTAACCAAACCGAATTAAAATTTGGTTCAAAAAGTTAATTCTGCATTTATCTACTTGTCAAATAATTTTAAAAGTTACAAGAAATCATTAAAAACATGGTTCAGTTTATTGTTCACCTTTAAAAATCAAGAGAACCACAAAACAATTAAGTATGTGTGTTTTTGAAGAACAATAATATAGCTTTAACGATTACTACACATGTATTAATTTTCAACTTTTACAAAACACATTTTTTAAGTAAATGTAAAATTTTATTAATATTCGAACATTTTGATGTACAAATGGCAATAAACTGATCGTATTGTGTTTAGAACATTATTAAGGTGAACCATTACTTTGAAGCTTATACTGACAGTAGTGTTATATGAGCGTGTCTAATAAAAGTTTCTCCTTTAATTGATTTTAAAGACTAGACTTGACATAAATTATTTTGTTATAAAATGTTTGTCAACGTTTAAAAATCGGGTACGGGGTACCTCGGAACTTTTACTCACCTTATCGGATATGCTAATCTTGTCCTCACGACTTAAGTAAGGAATTCACCTAATTTATATTGCAAAAAGTTTATATATATGCAATACCCATCTTTTTCCCATTTCCTCATCATATAAGATTTGCTGTGCTCATTTTCACCTCTTCGGACTCGCTTCGCACATCCTCACTATATGAAAATCACCAAATTTATTATATTGCTTATCCTAGTACATTTCCTAATAGTCACCTATCCGCTTACTGATCACGCTCGATGCTCCTTCACAGAAATAATCCGATAAAAACCGTCGATATACCGAAATAAAATAAAACTTTGTATAATTATTTATAACTTTAAGAATAAATAAATAAAAAGTTTATTATTTTTTTCTTACAAAAAAATACATTCATACATGCTAAATTTCAATTAAATTGGTATTATTTTTGATTTTTTTAAAAAACATATAAATGTTATTTGACAAAACACTAATGCTGACAACGAGATATACATGTATGACAAATTTTAAATGAATAATAAATAAACACTATTATTTTTTACGAATGATCACAAAAATATCGGGTACCTCGGAACTTTTCCTCATCATAT
Source organism: Microvelia longipes (assembly GCA_018340805.1). Classification (NCBI taxonomy): domain Eukaryota; kingdom Metazoa; phylum Arthropoda; class Insecta; order Hemiptera; family Veliidae; genus Microvelia; species Microvelia longipes. The sequence goes on along the minus strand of JACMZG010001911.1, from coordinate 53,109,307 downwards.
CGGATTCGCTACGCTCATCCTCCCTGCTTCGGTCTCGCTTCGCTCGTCCTCAGAATGTACTATTCGCCAAATTTGCACTGCAACATGTCTTCGGACTCGCTTCGCTCGTATTCAGATAGTAAATGCATCCGTATCATTCTCAGCGGTCACCCATACAGCACTGACCACGCTTATTAATTTTTACGATCCAATAAATATCATAGATATACTTGTCGTATTGAAACGAAACTTAATGCACATTTTTATTAAGTTTGGTATACACTTGTACCAAATTTAACTTTCAATTGAATCATTTTCTGATTTTTTACAATTTGTTAAAAAACGTGCACAAGTCATTCGATAAAAATTAAACTAATGCTGATAATAAGATGAAACTTGGCACATAAATTAGACTTAAACATAACCACATAATGCCTAATCTCAATACAATCGCATCGTTTTTCCGCGGTTTATGATTTTCGAAATTTTCGCTCATTATTGCGGGTTAATGACGTCATACAAATATTTTCCTAAAAGCACAACTACAGCGGTAGACTGATTCTAGCATGAATACACTAGGAGCTACGATGATAGCAGACACACACACACACACGCATAAAGACAGAGAACTTTGCTAAAATAACTCAGGAGGCTTTTAAAAAAACCTGAAACTGATAATTCCGGTTTCATCCCGGTTTCGGATTTTTTCGTAAACACAATACTTCTCCTATATACCTACGGTATAAATGAGGAAAAGTAATAAATATGCAAAAGTATAAATTGTACAAAAAATGGAAGGTAGTCAGTTTTTAAATTTTGCTTCTTTATCACCCTTAAAACTATACGTCATAAATGTTACTCTCCGGAAAGGGCAACTAGATCAAAAATTAATTTTTTAACCAAGTTTCAACTCTCTAACATTAACACACTGGGATTTACGATAATAACAGACACAAAAACAAATTCCCTTAGGAGGACTTAAAACACCAGAAAAACATAATTCAGTGAAAATCTCAATTTTGATTTTTAGCGCTACCAATAATATTCCTTTATACTTACGCTATAAAAGAGAGGAAATTAAAAAGAAAACAATTACACACCGATTTTTTTATAAGTATCTTGCTTTAATTAATTTATTTTTGTAACAAGTTTTAACACTCAAGCATATACAAAATGGAAGTTTCGATGATAACAAACACTAGAAACACACACACAGCTTAGCTTAGACAGACAGCTCAGTAAAAACCACTCGTAAGTTTGAAATCCCGGTAGCAGATTTTCACTGCAAAACATTACTTTTAATACAGCTATAAATAATGAAAAGAAAAAAATTGTTTTGAAGGAAATCTACCAAACGTTTTAAAAAACTGGGTTTGGTTATTATTGTTTCAACTAAAACAGTAAAAGTGTTTATTAACAGTTTTTGGTTATTTCATTTTGTTAAAAGAATAGATCTTAAAAAAGAAGTGATAAACCTAAATTAATAGAAAGAAAAATACGTAAACAATAGATGTTGAGAACGTTGACCTTTTTCAAGGGATAAGGTTTCCAAAATAAGCAAGGTTTTTCATGTTACCTCTTCTCTTTGTATTTTTCAGAGAATAACTCGATTTTTTTTTCCTTACCGATAACCAGAACTAAATAATGGGAATACCGTAATTGTTTACACATAAAATTATCATGCTTTTTACTAGAATTACAAAATTTATTTTTATAACGGAAAAGGCTTCTAAAATAATACTAAAAATTATTAAATTCTTTTTCTTGCGCATGAAAATCAATCGTAAGAATTTGGCAAAAACTCTGAAAAGAGAAGAAAAGTTTACAAACAAGGTGTCGAAATAAAATAACAGGGGCTTCTGACCAGCACACAAAAAGTCCATGTGTATGTTGCAACCCATGGCTGTTGCTTTATCATTATTTACTATTACATTAAGTATTGCTGAGTATTATCGAATATTTATCATGCGGGCTACTTCTTGGTAAACGCGGATCCACAGGGTGGGGGGCAAGGAGGCGATCGCCCCCCAAGATCCTTAAAAAAAAGCAAAAAGAAGGAGAATTAAAGAAACCTTTATAAAATGAGAAATGTTTTATAAATCAGGTGTGGCTGATATCGCCACTATGTATTCGTGTATGTATATATAATCGCCTTCCCCCTTAGAGCGGAAGCAGGACCCGCCCCTGCTACTTGTTCCAAATTGGAAGCCATTTTTATAGACTCACAGAAATAGAGTTAAAATCAGAGTTTAGGTGATTTAAAATATTTAAATTACGAGTATGTTTTGATGACGTCTTAAAAGGCTTCGCAACTCTAAATACAATATGCTAACTTTCGTAGCAATTCGCTAATATCTTAGTGCACTTAGTGTTTTTTTTTTTTTTTTTTTTCCTCTGGTAGTCATCCTACTACCAGGCCGTTTATTTGCAGCATGTCCCACAATTATATTACATGCTTATCAAAATATAATCATATATAAATATTTGATATTTCTTTTGTTTTTGTTTTTTTTTTCTATTGTAATTTAGGCTTTATCTTCTCTAAATTAAGTGTTCTTCAAAATTAGTTCATATTTATGGTCATTATTTCTAAGGTATTTTTTTTTGTGTGCACTTAGTGTGTGTGTGTGTGTGTGTGTGTGTGTGTGTGTGTGTGTGTGTGTATATATATATATATTATATAATGTGTGGTGTGTGTGTGTGTGTGTGTGTATGTGTGTGTGTGCTCGAAACATTAGCATATTTCGACGTGCAGTATTTCGATACAGCACGTATAATTACGGTCTTTTGAATCAAAAAAGTTAAGCATCATCGAGCCAGGTCAGTGATTGCATGGGTAAGCGCTGAGAATAAAACAAATGTAATTACTATCTGAGGACGAGAGAAGTGAGCCCGAAAGTGTGTTGCAGTATACATATGGCGACTTGTATATTATCCAATTGTATATAAAAGACAAATTTAAGACACTATATTATTGTCTGTATAGTGTGTCTGCATCATGCATATGAGTCATTAAACATGTATAAATTCAGTAAACATTGAAAAATTTGACAATTAGGGTTGAGGTTCTACGCAAATCTACTTCTTTTTGTAATAAATACATCCACTGAATTTTGTTTTAATTCCATCCACCATTGACCTCTCCAAACACTGACAGCTTACGACTTCTAAACTTTTGTTATTATGACATATAGCTAGAACCCGTAAAACATAACGTACTCAAATACTTGTCTTGGCTTTACTTGACCGTACGTAAAAATTTTCCTTAATGGGTTTAATGCATTATTCTAGCACCTTAGTTATTGGGATTGATTCATTATTCTAAGGCCGAGGAAGCAAGACCGCAGTGATACCACCTTAAGTTTTTGGTAATTATCACATTCTGAGAACGAGCGAAACTGGTCTAAGGAAAAGTTTCGAAGTACCCTGTACCCAAATGTATTTAATTTAAATTATATTTCAAACACACGAGCGAAATGATATTAGACGAAATAAATTCTTGACAAGTAATGTCATTCGTAATATTAATTTACACTTTGCTAAAGGTTAAATCTGATGTCATAATATGTCACAATACTTATCAACTTAAACTTATTCTTATCATATATCATTAGAAAGTCGTATAAACTATTTACATTTTAAATATGATCTCCGTTATTGTAAAATGCATCTCTAAACAATATGATTTAAATGCTGGCAAGATTTTATCACTCAAATGATCGTTTAAAATTGATGTAGGGAAACACATATATATAAAAACGAAGAAGCTGTGTTTTTTCCTGTGATTAGATTTAACCGTAATAAAAAGCTCTATTAATTTCTTTTAATTTATTATCATTTTATGACAATTAGTATAACTTAAGAGTAAAAAATTTTTAGATAAATTAATAATATTTTATCAGTATACTAAGTACTGTAAGAAATATATTATTATATCATAGTATTACGTCACTCTGCAAGTCATAAAGCGCATCTGTCTATTAGATTACATAATTGTTTAGCAAACATTTCAAATTCAATCGTATTCAACTTTTAACAATTCTTTAAACTACAAAATAACTTTGAGCCTAGTGGCTCGACCTATAACTACCAGTTTACGTTATTATCTAAGAAAATAATAAATTCAAACTCGCTTCCCTCGTTCTCAAATCATGGAGAAACCCCAATTGTGGGTTATTCCTCTTCCTGCAAATTTGTGCGCCTTAATCGCATTGGATAACGAAGGTTGTCATAACACCTTTGGGAGGTTTGCCATACAATTAATTAATTAATGTTTAACAAACTAATTACGATTTTATGACATCCTTCTATTGTGTCATCCTTACCTTAACTTTCTTAAAATCCACAGTCCTTAAATTCCAAAATTTATATTTTTTTGACAGTTAAACTTCTATTTAAAGCTTAAATAACCCTTCGCATTCGCGTCTAAATCAGATGCAGGTTCCTTAAATATTTCTTGATTAAAGCACAAACATATAGTCTTAAAAATCATCAGGTTTAAGATGGACCTAACCTTTACAAACAGGTTATTAGGTCGACCTTGTTCCTACTTAAATGGACAATTAGCTTTTTAAACTTTAAAGTCCCAACTGTTATTTTAAAATCCAAAAAAAGTATATTGTAAAAAAGAGAACGCAATGTTCTCGAGCTTCGAGTTTTTTTTGTAATAAATTAAAATTTAATTTGACTGAAAAAGGCAAAGAAATTTTAAATTGTCATAAAAAGTTATAGTATATAGGTTGCTTTTAATTTAGTTGCGATGCGTTTCACAATTAAGAAGGATACGCCTCTGAATAAAACAAACGTTTCATTAGTAAACTATACTTTTGTTAACCTTTCCTTAAGTAATAGGTTTATGGTTACTCCTAAACGAATGAGATAAAAATAAATTAATAGGATTCCTTTCCTAAATGAAAATTATTCCTGCTCTCGCTAATTTTTGGCAAACTGTTAATTGATCATAACGATAATGACTGCAGTATTTCTATGAGTCTAATAAAACTTGGATTCCTAAGCGTTTAATTGACATAAAAAAGTTGAAGAATGGGTTGATTTTAATTAAGTTACGCACTACTTCTTACGAATTAACATTTAAAGTCTTCTATTTTCTCAGCAAACAGAAATGGTGGGGTTACTTATTTTGTCCCGCAGGAGAGTGTTTGTTTTATTTGTTTCGGTGGCACATTATTTTTCTGGTAAAATTTCGTCCGGCAAGATGTAGAAAGACAATATCATATATTCACTAATTACTTCGTGTTGAAAAAAGTCCAAAAGCTGGTATTTTTAAAGTGATCAGTAGCAAATATACCCAGAATAGTTTTGAAAAGAAAAAAAAATCAAGAAAGCAATAAGAATAAACTATTACATAACCATATTATTGCAGATGAATAATTTATCAAATAATTTAGGCATACTATTTAAAAATCGGGTGCGGACTACCTCTGAACTTTTCCTTACAATATCAGATTCGCTACGATTTTCCTCCCTACTTTGATCTTGTTTCGCTCGTCTTCTGATAGTAATTAAATTAGTTTTATTCCTAGCGGTAACCCAGGCACTGACCTCGCTCAATACTGTTTCAGTTTTATGATCCAACAAAAGCTATTGCTATACTTGCCATATTGAAACAAAACTTCGCTTAATATACTAAAGTATACTTATTTATTATGTAAAGGGATACACTTGTACCAAATTTCAATTAATTTTTATTGATTGATTTTTTAAATAAATTTAATTAAATCAATGAATTAAGTATCGATTTTTTACAATTCAATAAAAGTCGGGTACGGGATACCTCGGAACTATTCCTGGTCACATCGGATTCGCTAAGGTCGTCCTCAGATAGTAAATTATTAAATTTCAACTCAATTGTATTATTTTCCGATTGTTGACAATTTTTAAAAAAACGTACTCAAGTCATTTGATAAAAATTGAACTAAGGCTGTTAATGAAAAAACTTGGCGTCTATATTGGTCTTATACATGGCTACTTGCGTGTCTAATCTCAATCTGATCGCATCATTTATCCGCGTTGTATGATTTTTCAACTTTTTTTGTTGAGTCATTTTTGTGGATTAATTCGCGATTCAAAGAGATAGTTGTAAGGTTGGCAATACCAATGGCGGGAAAACGAAAGGGTGATCGAATTTTTTTTTATCATAGGATTTGCATGGGAGCCGTTGAAAATTCTTCTTTTATTCCTTTATTGTTCGTTAATTTGTGATAAATGAGATAAAAATCAATAGAACGACCATCGGTGCTAAAAAAAATGGCCAATATTTCATAGATAAATACTTCGATTATTCCAGGATTTCAAATATAGAATCAGGCTCTTGTCACTACAGAGTTGGATTTGTCTGATTTAACCCAGAAATAATAAAACCTAAACGGATGATTTAAACAAAAATTTTACAAAAACGTGAATTTATTGAGTTATTTATTATTTTAGTGTGTAAATAAAATTGATTGGTAAATTAAAACACCATTACGGTGAAAATCGGCTTGTTATCAGTTAATTTAAATACCTGTAACAACTAATTTAAACAATTCAATGCAATTAAAAGGTAGTTTTGTGTGTTTGTGTAAACTAAAATTATTTAAAAGTAACATTAATTAACAATAACTAAAATAAAACACTATATTGTAATTTTTACCATCTTATCACTCAATTTAAATACTCGTGACAACCCATTAAAACCCTATTTTTCAACGAAATATTGATTCTACTAAGTTCATACGCCCTGAAATTAATTAAATTAAAGCACTTATATCCCATAAGGAATTTAACAACGATCACCCTTCCGTTATCAATTTCTTATCAACGACGGTGGCGCTGCTACGGACTTTGAATCGCGAATAACATCGTAAGCAAATTATTTTCAGGATATCACAACTACACTATTAGACTGATTTTTGTAAAAAGTTTTTATATTCATGCAAACTCTCTTGTACAAATATACTGCGGGCTAGACACACACACACACACACACACACACACACGAATAATTCCGGTAACATCCCGGTTTTCCGAGGGTTTTGCAAACACAATACTTTTCCTTTACACCTATGGTGTAAATGAGGAAAATTAAAAACGTACTCAAGCTATAAATATTTATGATGAGAATAAACTTGTCACACATGTTGGTCTTATATATGACTTCATGCTTGCCAAATTTCAAACTGATCCACAAATTATTCGATTAAATTATAATTGTAAATATAAATAATATAATATAATATAAATTGTATTTTCCGGATAACAAAACTTAACCTAAAGGTTGATTTTTGTACCGAGTTCCAACTGTATATGCACGATCCAGTGTACATACAAACAGATAACTTCGTAAAAACCACTTAGGAGGTCTTAAAAACACCTGAAATGGATAATTCCGGTGATGTCCCGGTTTTGAATTTTCTTGCAAACACCAATACTTTTCCTATATAATTATGGTACAATGAGGGACAGTAAAAATTAACAAAGTCCAGGTTTATTTAAGTCCATGAATTTCCCAGGTCACTAAGTATTCCCGGTTGCTGTAAACCCTCATGTTTTACGATAGTAAGGGAGTTGGACACTAAAGCCCAAAAGAAGTATAGGGTACTTAGAGTTTGTAGAAGTGATTCCTTCTAATGCAATCTGGCTTCCTTTTAGTTCTAGTATGGTTTAGACTCAACACTAATAATCACAAATCACTCTATTACAATGAACAGCGTCTTTTGTCACAGTATATTGGGCTGTGCGTCTAATCACTCCCCACACGCCGAGCTAACCCCGGACTATGGCAGTGTCCCTGTATAATCTGGATATCTAGTCGTTCTAATGATATTTCTCACAGGAGTATTAAACTAAAAGATTCAGTAGAGCGGAACACCAGTACTTGTTAGAGTCTAAAGACTATGGAGGAATATTAAGGGAGTAACAACCTTACCAAGTAAACACCTAATGGTCAAATAATTACATGACACTATCAAGCGACACAAAACATTATGTTTGAAGTAACTTTAAGACTTAATTCCTTATATTGTTTAATCAAATAGTACTCTTCCTGGAAAATAAACCATAAAAACTTTGACACTCAATCATTTCGAACCTGCAGGTTTCGCAAGCAAATACTAGAACCTGAGACACTTTGTACATTTGATTATCTCAGCAAGTCAGTTACAATTGTTTAAATTTTGTTAAACCATTATTAAATCACAATGGGTCTCAAAATGAGATATAACTCCCTATAACTAGAGAATAATACAGGCTTCTAGATATTTTGAAATAGGGTATAAAAATCAACCTTGGGGAGGACACGAACCCTTTCTATTGAAAACCAGGTTTTTGTAAAGTCATTAACCCGGTAAATTGGCGGAAACTAATATTATGGTCGATAAAAAATAAATTTTAAGTAAGGTGTCATTTTCAATGTATTTTTGGCCGCTGATAGAATGAAACCTGTCCGAAGTCGATCCGACCACTCTTAAGTGACCAAAAAGTCGAAAAACCATAATAAATTACCGATATTTTTATATTATTATTATATTTACATCAGTCATCCGGACTAGTACATAAGCGTAAATTTTATTGATGAAAATTCGCTAAAAATACAATGTCCCAAACAAGATCTAAAACTGTAAGAAAATGTAAAGAACAGCATCTATACCTGTTGTCGTTATTACCTGTTGTTAACGTCAACATGTGGAGACGGCATCTCTTCTCAAGTGAACCCTTTTATTATGACACCACACATCCCCATGACTCAGTCTAATCCAATAACCTCATAAATCCCTTTAAGAGAGGGATCCAAGTTCACAAGTTTTATGAAGTAAATGCAAAGCATTTGAAACAAGAATATTTATACTCTCAAGCTATGGCGCTAAAGATAAACGTTCGTATTTATTACACACATTAGTGTTATTACATTACTATTATTGTTTTATTATTATTATTGTTATTACATTATTATTATTTGTTTTTAGATTTTCTCAATCTCATTAAAAGAATACTGGCTAAAACAATAGTTAAATTGACGGGCAAAGCCAAGTCAAACATCTTTTATTTTATTTATTTTCCGTCTTAAGTCACTAGGTCAGTCGATAGAAATTTTCGGACGATGTGGCATGTATTGATGATGGTAGCTTTCTGTAAAGTTTTGTATATGAAAGGGCTTATATCTAATTTATGCAAACTATCATGAAGTGTATTAGGTATAACTCCTGTAGCTGATAAAATAATTGGTACCACAAAAACTTGCTCCATTTTCCATTGCCGCTGTACTTCAATAGCAAGCTCTGAAAATTTGCTAATTTTCTCAGTGTAAGTACTTAGTAAGTTATGAGTATTAGGTACAGCTATATCAATGAGATAGGTGGTTTTATTATTTTTGTCAACTAACGTGATATCTGGTCTATTGAAATGAATTGTTTTATCTGTTAAAATTGTTCTATCGTAGTATAGTTTAAAGCTATTACCATCTAAAACTTTTTCAGGATTGTTTTTGTAATAGGGCACTTTGTGGTCCAGTAACTTATATTTATTGCTAAGTATTGTGGATAATATTGGAGATTTGGTTGTGTTGGTGCAGGTAGTCAGACTGTGCTAAAGATTTTCAAGCTGAAGTGATATGTTGGATGGTTTCCTGTGCTGAATGGCATTTCTACAATTGTCAGTAATTATTATTATTATTATTACATTATTAATTAATATTGTTATTTATTATTATTGTTATATTATTATTATTGTTATACACGTTATTGATAACTAGTTTTTAAAAATGGTCAGTGATTGTAAAGTTTTTTCTGATTTTCAAAACAAAGTTTAAGAGTTAAAGCAAATTTCAAGAGTTAGCAATTAATAAAAATGCATATTAGTATTGTAGTGAGTGATTGCGTTAGTCATTGATAAACAAGCATAACTTTGTACCTTTATACATCGGAAATCATGATAACTATAGTAATATGATATTGATCGTAATATACTTTATGGTTTATCGTAAAGTATACATAGATAAAGAAAGATGGTCCAGGGAAGAGACTTAAGATACTTAAACAGTAAGACTGTCGACTCAATGGCGGGAAAATTTGGATTCCGATCGACCCTAACGCCGCGGCAGACCTACTAAAATCCGCTAATAGCTCACACGCAACAATTACCCCCTTGGCTTTGTCTTGGAAGTTACCCCCCTCGGCAACGGCGAAGAAGTTGTAGTAAATAATAAATTCTCGGCTTCGCCTTGGGAGGTAAATGCATTGGGTTTCTCGGCTTTCGCCGTAGAAAGCAACTTATTGCTCAGGGAAATATAATTTTTACACTATTGAACCATAAATTACTATTATGATGAGTTAAGACATTAGTTGGACTGAAAATAATTTTGAAATTGCCCCGGATAAGGAAAACGGCAGTAATAATTGCACACCAGCAGACTCGACTGCAGCACTGCCGTGTCCTCAAGACTAAAATTTAAATTCTTTTTGTCATCTCTCGCTGATTTCTGAATCGTTCAAATAAATTTGTTAGTAAAGAACAGAGTAGTCCATAAATAAATAAGATCAGGTAGGGTAAAAAAGGATTTACAACAGAATAGAAAAAATAGTAAACTTACTACAAAAATAGTATAAATATACCTACTTATCAAAAGAATAAAAAAGAAAAATGTGAAGTAGTATTATTTATATTAAAGGCAGGTTTGCTACTGGAATAATGGAATTTCTCTGAGTTGGCTTGGATCCAGCCTGAGTTCATGCCTTTTCTATTGTTTTTGGAGAATTAGAATTATCTAATCTTTAAAACACAACCGCCACATCTATAAATGCTGTTAACCTTTTAAACTAAAGTTTACTAAAACACTTGTTATAATTTTTATAAATATTGAAGTTAGTGAAATGTTACTATGTGATATGCTATATTGTTTAGTCGCTGGCAAATGTGGAACTATGGAAAAAATACCTGCCCGAAATTTTGGGATGAGCATACATTTGCGAATCAGTAATTGGTAATAGTGGGGTTCAGCACCTGTTTTGACCTGTCTGTCAAAGTCGCCTCGGTCCCGGCTGCTCTACACCACAGGCACATTTAGGGCTTTGCAGTGCGAGGCCTAAATGTGCCGCTAAATTTACTTAGCGGCTACATAGTTGTTTTTTCGCATTATTTGTTGTAGTAATAATGTGAGCTAGTTTCCGGCATCCTCGTCAGACGCACATCACACGACTGGGTAGAGATAATATTTATAACAAATTATTCTTACTTGAAAGACAAGTGAGACGCAAGCTGCCTTATCATCTGTCAGGCTTCGAATTTCAATCACCTAGAACAGTTGTCAATATTTATTGATCTATAATAGTTTTACCATAGAGATATATTACTAGAGGGGCCCTATTGGTTGAATTTTGAAACATCGAAAAAATAACCTGACCACCTTCAACTATCAATAATCAAATGAACTGAACAAAATTACAGTGAATTATACAGTAGAACGCTGAAAATATAAATCAAAACACAAACAATGTGCAGGAAGCCAAAACAATTGATTTATTATAACCTTAACTTTCTCTTGGAAGAGGTTTCAATGAGGTTTACACAGAGCCCATGAGAGTCCCAAAATGATGTTTCAGGACCCTTAACATATTGAGATAGGCCATTCACCCTCTAGTATATATCTCTATAAATTTTACAATGAAAGCTTTATGATTTTTTGAAATTTTTGTTGTAGTCATAATAGTGGCTTAATAACGTCATACATATTTTATGAACACTAGGGTTCGGGACATTAACAAGGTTGATTTTTGTACCGAGTTTCAGTTCGATCCGAGAAAGCGTTCAAAACTTCCCCAGAGTCCCATAGAAACGTCTAGGAACCAAATCTCGTATGTATTAATGTATGTATACATCAGACATACATACACATAAACCTCAAAAATATTTATATAATCTTCATTAGTATGTCCCTTCTACCGAAAAATCTACCTCACCCCACTCCCCCCTTCTATGACCTCAAGTTCATAAGCTCATTTTTCTTTGAAAATTTATTTAAATAATAACCTTGTAAAAAATGTAAATATAAAAGTTATATTTTAAAAATACCTTAAAACGATTAAAATTATAACTATTTTTACATTTATGTATTCAAAAAGTAACCTTACTATAACCTCCAAGTGAATATTAAAGAGATAAATAACAAATCAGACTCGAGAACGATACATCGAGTCCAACCGAGGAACTAGGTCTCTCCTATTAAAATCTTTATTTAATTTCAAAATAATTACATTATAAATAAAGATATTATTAGTGATTCACAACGGATATTCAAAATTTACACGCATGTCTATAACTGACTTGCATATTGTTACAAGTGTTGTGGAATAGGAACTTAATTTTATTTCACATCCCACTTTAGTTACAAGGGACTATTAAACTAATTTTCTTTATGAATAATAAAATTATTAAACAGTAATTTATAAATTACAAAAAATATATCTCTTGAAGTCGTCAGATAAAAGGTTTAATACTTACTTCGGTTTAATTAACTTCGTTCCGGTAAAATCACAACGATAGAAACGCGAAAATTACACTAAAAATAATTTGATCCGTACAGTACTGCGAGCGCATGCGCGACTAAACTTTTTCTTGAAAAATCAGCGTTGCCAACAAAAAAAAATTCAAAGTTACAAAGTCAGCATGAATAGGTAAATATTTTTACGATAAACAATAAATGATATAACAAATAAGTAATGAATATCAAAGATCATTAAATCTAAGTAAAGAAGATTAATTTAATTTAAGGAATTAAAATGATATTACTCAAAATCTTTTTCGAAAGATAACTTCACTTTTGTTGTTTGTTTTCTAATAAATCATTTCCATTGGTTGGTTTTAGCTTTACAAATCGAATGAAGCAATCAGATTGGATAGTAGTCAAAGTAAAGATTGGATTGTTTGAATTTGTTTGGGTCAATTATAGAGAAATTTTAATTAATTTGAATTAGAATTTCAATAGAATACGTCCATTTGGGACTCTCAGTGGCTCTGTGTAACCTAATCCAAACATATGCAATCCTTGTAGGCTTTTCGCACATTGTTTGTGTTTTGTTTTAAATTATAAACTTTGGGATAGGGGGCTAATTGGACTCATTTTGTCTGTATTTTTCAAAGGAAATGCGCTAAAACATTTAAAGATAAACAGTAGTTATTTATACTTCATGAGAGTAACGAATAACATCATTTCCCAGATAAATAAGTTTGTTTCCGAGGCAAATTCCGAGTGTATTTGACTCCCAAGGCGAAGCTGAGAGAGGTGGATCCAAAATTATATCTCGAAATGTAGACGCAATTTAACTATTTTTCCATCAATGTTTTCGTAAATTTTTGTTTTCAATAATATTTTAAAAACAACCCTTCATATGACTCGAGAGCTTTAACCCCTAAAATAATTACTTTTTTATTCCAAGGGAGCAAAAAGTAACTTTTACTAACTTGGGACTAAAAAATAAGTCTTTACTTCCTAAAACCTAATCAATAAACTTATATTCATCATTATATTTCGCCTGGAGATAAATAATATTTATGTTCATTTTTTTGAGTCAATTCCTACAATTTATGTCTCCAAGAAGTATTACACTAACGGAAAACAAGGTTTATGTTAGTTTACATAAAAAACGCAGTTCTATTGATCATTTTTAGCTCATAAACAAATAGTTTAATCCAATTGGTTACATAAGTATTGTTTATGAGTCAGTATTAATTAAGTGACGTCACACTTCCTTTAACGTTAACTTCATTTAACATTTTATTCAACATTATTTTTGGAAC
>JACMZG010001911.1:53053040-53090540 GCA_018340805.1 Microvelia longipes | reverse complement strand
AACTAAATGGGTGTTGAGTTCCGTGTAACAGCTCCTTGTTGCTCATTTGATATACTAAGCCTGCCATACTTTGACGTATATAATTTTAAGAAACTTAGGTAATAACACGGAGTTGGGTAATGCGGAAAGAGCTTTAAACATTTTCGAGGGGTTTTTACATTGGTTGGTGGAACGGATATATAATTTGCATTTATTAGATACATGTCTCGGGGAGGATTTATTGACCGACTTATGCATAAAACGATTGATTGTTGTGTGTATTTCAGAAAGACTGACTAGGACAACTACGATAGAAAAGAAAACCATGGAGATAGAAGAGAGGGGAGTTAAATTAAGGCTAACCGTAGTTGATACTCCTGGTGAGTTATATCCTATTATGATATTATTAGGGTCAATCCATTTCAAGTGATCCAGAAATGTTGCTCGAAAAAAAATAAAAATTTAAATTTTTTTTCCGCGAGTTGGTCCTACCCATAGGTAGTCCAAAACGCCTAGTATTTTTTTTTTCTACAGCCGCCTTCATTTTCAAAAATCACTTTTTTGACTTAGGTGTTCCCAAGACACCCAATTTTTTTGTTTTTTTGTCAATTTTGAGGCTTAATATTTGGCTTTGGCTCATTATAGCTTAATGAAACAGGTCTATATTAAGGAAATATTAAGCCTCAAAAATTAGCAAAAAACTAAAAATTTGGGTGTCTCGGGAACTAAAAAGTGATTTTTGAAAATGAAGGAGGCTGCAGAAAAAATAATACTAGGCGTTTTGGACTACCAATGGGTAGGAACAACACAGAAAAAAATCATCAATTTTTATTTTTTTCGAGCTACATCTCTAGATCACTTGAAATAAATTGACCCATTACAGATATTAAATGTACATGTAAATATGTACATAATAAATGTACACACTTCATGGGCCTATTAATAGCTTTTGAGGGACTTCTACTATGTACGCTTTTTATAGGGTGTTTAGTATAAGCATACTAACTTATTTACTTTGATATTTTCTGAAAGCTGATGAATCATATGAAGAATGTTTTAAGGCTCTATTTGCCAACTAAAAAAGTACCGAAGTAACTCTTCGGTACCTTTTTAGCTAGATCTTTAAAGCTAATAATTTCAAAGACAAATACTTTCATGTCTAATCCCCACATAACTTGCCATAGCTGAGAACAGCTTATGCCTCACTGTGGGATTAAAAAGATACTTCCTGTACTCTTTAGTGTCAGAACATCAGTGGCTAAAAATAATTCAAGAGATATTAAAAAAGAGGGACAAATAATTACATGGTAAGACTTACTTGTTCAGAAAACATGGATAGGAGGACAACTAGCATCAAACCCTAGTAAGCAACCCACTTCATTGGGGGGCCTTTCCACAGCCTTCTTTGTCATATCTGATTGTCAATGCAGGTGCTACTTAAGCAAGTAAAACAACAATTTAACTGCTTCATCAAGATGTGACTGCTTCTGGATGTGTACCATCCAGCTTGATTTTTAAATAGACGCACACCAAAAGTTAATAGCTTGGAGACCTAAAACAATTTAACTGCCAAATATTAATGGATAGTTGAAATTTGCCTACAGGTTACGGTGATAGTTTGCACAATGATGAAAGCTGGCAGGTTTGTTGTAAATATATAGATGACCAGTTTAAGCAATATTTTAGCGATGAATCAGGAGTGAATAGGAAAAATATACAAGATAATAGAGTTCACTGTTGTTTATATTTCATACCACCATGGGGACATGGGTAAGTTAAGATTTTGCCGCATTAAATATAGATAACTAAACTGCTTTTGCTCGCTCTTTATAAACAACTATAAAAGTTGAATATAAGCTGCTGGTCTACAGCCCGCTTTGAGTTACCTGACCACATTAATGAGTTAGGCCACCTTTCATCTTAGTGGCCCATGTATTGACTGTATCGCTTAGAGACCTATTGCATTCTATTTAGTACCCCAAAAACATCTTGAAGACAACTTCAGGAAAGTCGTTTTCCCGATTGTTTTCAGCTTTTAGACTAGAAAGTTAGCCTAACTGAGGTGAACCAGACTTGATACATTAAGGAGACTCAAAAGTATAAAGTTAGACACCAAACTTGACAAAACATTACCTCCCCCCCTTCCCACATCAACCCATTTTTAGAGGGTTTCTAATGTCATGCACCCTTCATAAACAAAAGGTTCCAAGATGACCATGAGCTTGATTATTTGTGGCTGCTGGGAGCTTCGCCACGTCCATTTGGTTGTTTTTCAGTATTATTTCGGCAGTGTATATAAGAGTTTATTAGACGAAAATCTGGATTTCTTGTCATAAAATTATATTTGTTCAACAAAAAAATCGGAAATAAAAGCTAATGTTTAAATTTAAGCCCGTATTGAAAGACATTCTCCTAACCAAAACTTAACATTTTCCTTAAGGAAGCCTTAAGGAAAATGTTAGGTTTTGGTAAGGAAAATGTCTTTGAATACGGGCCTTAATTTCGTCCATGTGTTTAACCTAAATAGTTATACATGTTTAAAGAATTTTGGCTCAATATCACATATTGAGCCAATATGTTAATATTAAACTTTTTCAAGGTTTTATTAAATTTTTGCTCAGTCGTTATTGTGGGTAAATGACGTCAGACGTATTTCATAAAGAATAGGCTTCAATTTTTATTTAAACCCAAAAAGCGTGTCCCATAGAAAGGTCAAGGTACAAATCTAGTAGACGAACATAAATACACACACAAATATATATATATTATAATATATATATATATATATATATATATATATATATATATATATATATATATATATATATATATTATATATATATATAATATGATATGATAAGTAAGTCTTCCCTCCTCTTAGTAAACCCACCTCCCCCCTCCTCGACCCAAACCGCATTATTACATTTAGAAATTCTCTACAAATTACAATAAATACTACATATTTTACACCATTTCCTACTTTAAGTGAAGTAAATGATGTTAGGACAGCAATATAGACAGTGTTGAGTCTATTGGGTATTTTAAACACAGAGTACATACAGTTGAGTTAAATTAAAGTGGACACAGAGTGCATAATATATGAGTCAGTGAATTAGTCTTTATTAGGACTAGTTGTTTCATGCTGGTCACCTTATATTACTTGACCTTATTTGTTAAATATTTTTTAAAATCAGCCGATTTTAAAAACATATTTTAGTCTCCATTTTGAAAAACAAATCCGAAGTCGGGATGTCATCGGAATTATCCGTTTCAGGTGTTTTTAAGACCTACTAGGTGGTTTTTCCCAAATTTGTTTGTCGGTTATAATCGTAGCTCCTATTGTATTTATGCTAGAGAGTTGAAACGTGGCACAAAAATCAGTCTTAACATGTAGTTGAGCAATCCGTAAAATAATTTTTTCATGACGTCATTAACCCTCAAAAATTACTTAGAAAAAATTTTGAAAAATCATTGCAATCATGCTTTTTAAAAATCATTGCGATCATGATTTTGAAAAATCATTGCGAGGTGGCACGCATGTAGCTATGTTTAAGACTAACCTATGTGTTAGTCTTAACCTATAAGTTTCATCTTGTTTTTCAGCTTCAGCTCAATTTTTATCATATGACTTGTGTACGTTTTTTTTAAAAAAACTTCAAAAAAATGGGAAATAATCGCAGTTGAAATTCAGTAAAGAAGTATACTTTTACTTTTGTACCAAATACGACAAGTATATCCATGATTTTTGTTGGATCATAAAACTCAAGCATCATCGAGAGAGGTCACCCTGGATGGGAGACCGCTGGGAATGAAACGGATGTATTTACTATCTGAGGACGAGCAAAGCGAGTCCGAAGACGCGTTTCAGTGTAAATTTAACTTGACTTGTATATTCTGAGGACGAGCGAAGCGAGTCCGAAGCAAGGAGAATGAGCGTAGCGAATCCAATGTGATGAAAAAAAGTTTTGAGGTACTTCGTACACAATATTTTTATTTCAAAATGTATGAATGATTTGTGTTCTTAATCTAAAAGTAAGGCATTTACTCTTGGCAATTTTGTTTTTTCTAAAATTAATGATTTTTCTAAAATCTCCTCTTTTTACACTTTGAGCAATTTTTTAAAATTGAATAGAATTTATTCTAACCAAAATAGTAGTCTTTGACACAATTTCGCGAGGCATAATGTCTTGTATTCATCCCTAGAACCCAAATAGCCTAATTAAATATACCTTCCAGTTAACTTCTTTCTTTTTTTTGTGTTATATGGGACACCAGAAGTTAACTACACCACCAAAAAGAAGTTTCCCAAAGTAAAGTATTTTTATAACAACAACGGGCAAAGCACAGTTCCAAATTAAATCAAAATTATTTAAAATAACTCAAATGAATGGTTACATTACATTAATAACAGAAAGAATAAAAGAATAAATAAAATAATAGAATACACAAAAACAAGATTTTTATAAAAGCATCGATTAATATTTATTTTAATAAACTAAAGTGAGCAAAAAATTTAAAAATATTAAAAAAGTATAATAATAATAATAATTACAATAATAATTTAGTAACAGAAAGAATAATATTATATAATCATTAAAAAAGTAATAAAATATAAACAAAAAAAAGCATCTAAAACTTTTTCTAAAATATCAATAAGTAAATATATTTAAAGGAATGTAAAAGTTAAATTAAAGGCAACCATCAAAGTAATAACTAATTAACAACTAATATAATTATTTTTCCAACCTTTAAATTTATTCATCACAAATTTATTTATCTTATTATATGATTGATCTACTATTTTTTTTATAATTTTTACGCTCCTTTTTTTATCCAGGCTTCGACAAATAGATATAGAATTTATGAGAAGGCTGCATATGAAAGTAAACCTAGTTCCTGTCATTGCTAAAGCAGATATGCTCACATGTTTAGAGGCAAATAAACTCAAACAAAGGATATTGAATGATATAGAGGAAAACGAAATACAGGTAAATATAACACAATATTAAATTCCGATGATAATTTAATAAAAATTGTATTAAACTTTTCTTAGTAGATTAGCAGTAGTAGTAAGAGTGGGGAGGTCAAGCCTGGTGAGTAGATCACACTGTGGGGTCCTTTTCACCAGCCCCGAAATCAACCAACGATCACTTTACCCCCACTACTTTATTGATGGATGAAAGTTAGGTTATCCTGACATGTTAGAGACTCCATTTGCTTCTTCGTGTAATACTCCAATTTCAAATAATTGAAACCTGACTCCTCCAAACCCTTCACACGTTCCCAAATAATAATAGGCTTTTTCTTCCTCATTTTCTTCACATATCACAGATATGGGACTCTAGGTCACCTTCATTAGGGCTAAATGTCCATTAAGCCTGCAGTTTCCAGTGATTACTCCTGTCATTCTTTGTAGGGTAGTACTTGTTTTGAAACAAGTACTACAAACATTAAAGCCTAATAATTTTTAGCAATTATAAAAAATGCAGTCCAATCGAAACTTTCAGTTTTTAATACGAATCTCATTAATTGAATTTAGGTTAATTTTAAAGAAAATAAATAAATTAAAATCAAAGGTTTTATATATAAGAAATAATTATCGAATTTTCATGAAAAAAGTCGCTTTCCTTATGAAAACATAAATGGAGGAAGGAGTGAGAGGAGACCGACTCCGGTTGGACCATAATATGCATCATAACAAAGTTGTACCTTGTGTTTGGTGCAAAATAACATTCAAAATAATTCTCAAATAGAAACAAAACTTGGCATATGGTGAAATGTTGGGGAGGATACGAAGTCTAATGTTTGTGAAAAAATTCCCACTTATGGAATAAATAAGGCACAACATTGAAAGTTTGCCAAAGATTGTGAATTTAGGCGAGAAAGATGTGAATGTTGGTCTTAATAAAAAAAAAATAAAAACTTGCAACCATCTGTCTCCACATAGACTTGAACCAAGTACATTGTCTACTTTAGTTGGGAAAAGAATTGCTGAAAATAGCCAAGATCCAAGTACTTAGGAAACAATGAGATTCTCAAACAAACAATGTTCTTCGAATAAATGATGCATAGAGATTGAGCATGCTTGACAGAACAGTATAAAATAGCAAAAAGGAGAATAGCACTTGACACTCAAGAAGGAAATCTTGAAAATATGAAAAATCTTCAATTACTATTACACTTATTCTACTTATAAACTCTTTTACTTTATTTCACCTTAGCATACTCTTAAATGTTTTTACATACTCTTTTTTCTCTTTTTCTTTTTTACATACTCTTTTGTTTCTTTGACCAAAGTACGAAAAATACAACGGCTCAAAAATATGAGTGAGGAGAGATAATTATGAATGGTTTTGAGGAGGAATAGGTTAAAAAAAACTAATTTTGCCCAGCTTTCGATACAATTTTTATCTTTTTCAAGGTTTAACATAATAAATAATCACAAAATACAGTTGAATGGTTGCTAACAGATGTTGGAAAAAACAACAAAGTTTTTTCTTAAGAAGAGATAATTTTTTTCCTAAAATAATTTGTTTTGATAATAATAAAAAAATAGAATGAATACGGGCTTCGATTTTCATATTAAATACAGAACATTAATTAAATTATTATTTACTATAACGATTACTATAAAAACGTATCTAATAGTTCCCTTATCACCTTAAATCTAGAGATTTCTTTTTGCCAGTTCTTAGCTCTTACCTGTAGTTCGTAATATTAAATAAATTTTGTTTTGAATTTTGGTATCATGATATGAGGTACTAATTCAAACACTTGACACATCACAGGTTCAATCAAAGCATTGACCATAGGATTTTTATGAAAAGGATAAAAAAACTTTTATCATTCTCATAATGCATCTGGGTTAAGAAAAATGTAGCACCCTTACAGTAGAATCAATTTGGTGGTCGTTATAAAATAATTTTAAAGAGGTTCACCAAAATATTGAAGGGACATGTAGTTCCCAGATTTATAAATTACTATACAAGGAAGGTTAGCAGGTTTAGTATACAAATTGGCAATAAGTGGCACCAATTGGTAAATAGGAGCCCATCCAATTTATCCATCTCTAAACATTCCTACAAGTACTAAAGTAGAAAATCACTGAAAAGATATCACACCAAAGGCTAATTGATAAAATGTGTAAGGTAAAGACAGAAGACAAATGTTTTGAGTGACACTTGGTACATTAAATAGATTTTATCTAATATGAAACAACTTTAAAACTACAACTTATATTAGGTAAAACAGAGCCGTATCAGAGAGAGTTTGGTTTGAACAAACAATGTATGACATCTATTGTTCTGATCATTGTTATAATTTATAACTAAATAAAATGTTAAATAGAATTTAAACTATGATTTCAATTATTATTAGAAATTAGATTTAGACTTATTAGCGAATTTACATCAAAAAATAATGCTTATGAGGTTATTGGGATGACGGAAGAAGAGGGAGATAGGTGGGGGGTATATAAAAATTAAGTACTATCCCTATAAATTGATAAAATGTTTCTTGCTTGTAGATTTACCAGTTTCCTGAATGTGATAGTGATGAAGATGAAGAATTTAAATTACAAGATAAAGAACTGAAAGCTTCAATACCCTTCTCTGTGGTTGGGAGTAATACAGTTATAGAAGTAGGAGGTAATAAGATTAGAGGAAGGCAGTATCCTTGGGGTGTCGTAGAGGGTATGTGTTATTTATTTAGCCTTATTAATCGACTATCAAAACTCATTTTTTTCTTCTTAGGAAGATAAGCGAAAGTATGGTATAAAGTATTAATAAAACATAGATATTGTCTTGGACCTTTAGCTTTGCTTAGGGGCACGACAGCTTAGCTTTGCCTGATCTAAAGTTTTGCTGCTCTTCCCAAAATATTAGGCAAGCTATGGTCCTAATCTTAAGCTATGAGAACAATAAGTTTGTACCATATCAACTTAAGGTTAAAAAAATACATTTCTAACTTATTTGCAAATAGCAACAAATAATGCATATGTATTAAAAATAAGTAAATATTACTAACTGTATAAGGTTGTCCAAGGTCCTCAAAAAATACTGCAGAGTAACCCTCTATAGGTAAGTATAGAAGGCATTCAACTGGCTTATTTTAAAATCATTTAGCCACTCTCATGGTCATCAAAAAATTAAATGATAAAAAGATGGAGGAAATACATGTACATTTCAAATCTCTTCAACAAGGAACTTACATGAATAAGTGCCTTGCACCTTTACATAAATTTATTTATAACCTATGGATTTTAAACAACAAGACCATTTAATTGTTATTTTTAGTTGAGAATCCCAAGCACAGTGATTTCAACAAACTGAGATCATTCCTGATCTCAACCCACATGCAAGACCTCAAGGATGTCACTGAGGATGTTCACTATGAGAACTTCAGAGCACAGTGTATATCTCAAATATCTCAGCAAGGATTCAGAGGACGAGGGTATGTATGGCAGTGCTTCTTTGACATTACAATTTTAAGGATACATTACTAGAGGGTATATGTCCGATCTCAATACAATTGGGAGGTTTAAAACATTTTTTCAAGGGCTCTGTGTTACCTCGTTTTAACCTCCTCCAAGAGTGTGTTGAGGTTATAATAATTCAATCATTGTTGGTATTGCACGTATTCTTTATGTTTTGGTATTTTTTATGTTTTGTATAATAAACATTATATAAGTAACTGTAATTTTGAACTGATTATTTAATAATATTAATAATCAAAACTGTTCAGGTTAATTTTTAGATTTTTCAAAATTTAACTGATAGGCCCCTCTAGGAATGATATTTACATGGACATGACATAAACAAACCAGAATTACACACAATAGAGGATGCTATAAAATAGAAAAAAGAATCAGGTACAGAACCTCAGTACTTTACCTCACAACTTTTGACCTGCTTTGTTCGTCCTCAGAATGTCATGTTCACCTCAAAGATTATGTGGTATACTTAATCATGTTTAGTTTACTCAAACCTTAAGGTGGTAATTAAGTAACTTCAGTTTCGCAACAATCAAGCTCAGAATTATACAGTAATCCAATATCAAGACTTTTATAACTTAACATTAATTAAAGATTAGATAAGTATTGTAGTATATAGTTATTCAATACGTTATATGGGAAAAACTTTTATACATTCACGAGAGCATTAACCAAGTATAACCTGTTAATACTGTTATACTTGATAGCCAAGTTTTTATTAATTTCAATTCTAATTAGAATATAATAGACCAAGGGCCCAGGGATGTTTTCTTAATAAAAAACATAATACTTTGAACCATGATTAATTTATACTTTACATTTAGCTTATTATGGATCTGCGATTCTGCCGCCTCAAATCGGATGAGTGCACCATCGGGTAGCCATCAAAGTTGTCAAATTGGACTGAAGTTATAATAATGGCTGAAACTGGTCTCAATTTTTTTTCAAGGATCTTCAATTCTGCTGGCTCATATCTGATGGGTGTCCTAGGTAGAACGCACCTTATTACTCAAATTTTGGACCACTCGCACTTTAATAAAAAGTGCGAGTGAGCACCCATCGGATTTGAGGCGATAGAATCGCAGATCCGTAATAAGCTAAATGTAAAGGATAAATTAATCATGGTTTAAAGTATTGCGTTTTTTATTAAGAAAACACCTCTGGGCTTATGGTCTATAAGCTATACATTTAATTAGTTTTAAATAATTTGTATTTTGTGCTGTAAATATCAATTTTAGACAAACATAACAAACTTTTGGAAAACTTTTGTAAAAAAGGCTTTATAGTACAGTCTTATAGAGTAATTTTACTATAAGAGCAAACTACATGGGGACTATTTATGAACTAAAGTAGTACAGAGATGATTCATTTAAGAAAAAGCATTTTTTTTTATATTAATATCTTTTGTAATTTTTTTTAAAAAAAAGGTAGTTGGAATTGTATATATATCCATGAAATATTTTTATTTCAGATCATCATTTAGAAAATTAAAGAAGGATTCACTACAAGATGAAGATATAACTGAAACAGACAGGCTTCTTTTGGAGAAGGAAGAAGAGGTAAGAAACTCTGTATTAAAGAAAACAAGTAGAGCATTCAAACAGTTGCTTTCCCATGCCGTCAAGTATCAAACTAATCAATACCACCTCACTCTACACACGTACTTAAACTTACTGAAATAAATAATTTGTTTAACTAATTGTGATTTTATTGTTGATTTTATTTTCTTGCAGTGATTTGAGAAAAACTAGCTCTCAACTTTCTCTTATTTTACTACTGTTTCTTTATCAGTATCAGTGGACTAAACGTTAAACATAGACTACTCATGGGTCAGAATGACCATATTTCATGATTTATCAAGATCCATTCTCAAATAAGAGGCAATTTGATGTCAGGAAATAAAATTTGAGTAGTTATCTCAGAATTTAATCGATAGATTTTGACTAAACTTAAAAATTGGTACTTCTTTAGATAGTTACTCCCCAAGATGGTTACTCCCCAAAAGGGAGTAACCAAGGATTTGATGTAGATAGTTACTCCCTTATAATAAAGTAAGAAAAAGAAAGGGTTAAGGGCAAAAATGTACGTGAAAAACAAAGAAAAAAGAAAAGGGGCACTTTCATAGAAAAGGGGCCCTAAAACAGCGGCACTTTCTCTATATAAGTACCCATGGGGCGATATTATAAACAAAGTATTGAATATAATGAATTTATTAAAAATAAACTGGAGATATTTAACCTCTAATCGGGCAGGATGTGAAAATACATGGACCAATGAGGGACCCAATTTCTATAAAAGTACCAGAAAAGGAATATTAGAATAAACGTATAGAAATAAAATAAATATTTTAAAGAAAGAATACATTAATATGTGATATACTCATAAATAAATAGGCAAATATTTATTCAAAATTAAAATAAATAATTATGAAATATACTTAAATTGATAATAAAGCAATAAATAATTATAAATAAATAATGTATAAGTAATATATAAAGAGTTTAATAAAAAATATAAAACGCTAAAACCTAAAACTAAGATACATAGACAACAAAGAAGCAAATTTGATACAAGCAAAATACATAACAGAGCTACAGAAACATGAAAGTAAAGACATTGAAATGTTTTACTTACTTTGAAAACACTTGTATAATTATAATATCAATATCAAATTGATTTTACTTTAGATAAAACGTACACAATAAGACTTCCACGGTCAAATAAAAATAAACTGTGACTTTTAAACAAAAAGAATAAAGATGTTAACAGATTAAAGGAATTTGTTAAAATTAAATGAATATGTCAAACATAAATGACAAATGTCATTAATAATTGTAAATATGGAAAAAATACATAACTTGGTACAAATGAAACTAAGGAGCATGAAGTTATGTAATAAAAGATAGCATTGTACGGGGAGCAACTGTTTGAAAAGGTAACTCTCTTTATAGCAAGGTGGGGAGTAACCATCTGAAGAAGGATACTTAGAGACCTTCTTTAAATGGTTACTCCCCTCATAGCATTGTTGGGGAGTAACCATCTGAAGAAGGTTACTCAGAGACCTTCTTTAAATGGTTACTCCCCTCATAGAGTTGTTGGGAAGTAACCATCTGAAGAAGGTTACTCAGAGACCTTCTTTAAATGGTTACTCCCCTTAGTTAAGATGCCATATCTTTGTCTTTTCCCCTATTCTAACCCCAACAAAAGCCCAATGCTTTTCTACATCCCGAATAAGAGCGTGTAATAAGGTAAAATATATGAAGATTAGTAATAAAATAAAAAAAACTAAGGGGAGTAACCAAAAAAGGGAGTAACCAGTCTGATCTGTCAAAGGGGAGTAACTATCTAAAGAAGGTCACATAGATAAAAAAATCAGTATAGTACTCCCCAAAAGGAGTAACTATCTAAAGAAGTGCCTAAAAATTTAATTAAAATGCTCATAGGTCAAAGTAGTCACTTTTCAAGTCTTATCAGGATTAGTTCTAAAAAAGAGGGCTTGCTGCTCAAATTCTAATTTAAAATCTAATAGTGGTTATCCAAAGTCTAGGATGTTGTGACTTTGTACTCGCTTCGCTCATCCTCAGAATATCATGATTACCCAAACCTAATGTGGTATTACTTTGGTCTTGCTATCGACTTCAGAGTTATTAGGTAACCATTTATCTTGTGTGTTATAGCTTAAATAAATATTATAATATAATAAATTAACCATTTATAATAGTTAAATAAATATTATAAAAGAAATGCGGTAGATAGGCATTTAATTCAATAGTTTGAGTAATACTTCTATCTTATACTCATGAACGCATTAAAGACCTGTGATCATACTTGGCAGCTTAGTATGATATAACTTTTTTATTGGTATAGTGTTTTATGAGAATATGAGCTCCACATTATATCAATATATCATATGTTTGTTAATTTAAATTTTGTGTGGTAAAACGTCATAATTTTGACAGATGTAAACAAACTTTTTGAGTTCTCGCAGCTATTCTCAACGTACATACTAAAAGTTGAATAGCTATGGAATTTCAACTACTTATTCATTATAATTTCCCTACCTGAAGATAAGCAGCATGTTGAAAAGCAGCATAGATGAACATTGGTGTTAAATTTTTTACTCGATTGGTCAACTTTCTGATTCATAACAATTTTTTTTTAAATTTTTGATGACTCAGCAAAACTATTACCTATGACCCTGCAAAATAGGTTATAGGGTACAGGGTTCTACAGAACTTTTCCTTGGGTTCGCTATGTGTATATTCCAAGGGGTCACCCATTCAGGAACTGACCTCACTCGATGATACTTAACTTTTATAATCCAACAAAAACCGTACATATACTTGCTGCATAGGAACAAAACTTATTATACTTATTTCTAATGTAAAGTAATACACTTGTTCCAAATTTCAACTTAGTTGGATTAATTTTGGATTTGTAATAATTTAAAAAAAATGTATACAAGTCATTTGAGTAGGCCATAGTAATCTGAAAAATATCATCTTACTGGCAAGAATAGAAAAATCAAACCTAATGTATTCTTTTTGTGCCAAGCTTTAACTCTGTAGCATAAACACAGAGAGAGGTGAAAAGGACACAGACAGCAAGATGAAAACTACTCAGAACCTCATGAAAATTCCAAAAACGGATAGTTATAGTGAAACCTCAGTTTCAGATTTTTAGGGTTAACACAATACTTTTCCTATACCTACACTAGTAAGTAAGGAAAAGTAATTTTACAGCACTTCTCCTACTATTAGGAAGTTGGGAAGCAATATTAAAAAACAAAATAAACAAAACTTAAAAAATGAAGATAAAAATTGTGTCAGTAGTTGTGAAGATGCAATAAACTAAGCAGTTTCACTTTCATAACACTAAAACAACAAATTGAATTATGTATTATCGAAAAATAAACTAAACAAACAGTGGCTTACTTGTAGGCCACAAGAAAGTCCCTTATGATTTGTGGATTTATATTATTTTTATTACATGGCATTTTTCCAAGCATTTAGTCCATTTTCATCATGTGGGCTGTTTTAGGCTTATTATTTGTAACTTTCCAAACAACTTGCCATATGCCAAATTTAGTATCAATAAAACTTCCAAGTCTTACATGTATGTATATATATATATATAAATATATATATATATATATATTATATATATATATATATAATATATATATATA
Organism: Microvelia longipes; assembly: GCA_018340805.1. Taxonomy (NCBI): domain Eukaryota; kingdom Metazoa; phylum Arthropoda; class Insecta; order Hemiptera; family Veliidae; genus Microvelia; species Microvelia longipes. The sequence goes on along the minus strand of JACMZG010001911.1, from coordinate 53,076,882 downwards.
TATATATATATATATATATACATATATTATACATATATATTAACATCTAATTAAAGAATTATGCTAAATGTATATGTTCCTGGAAGAAGCCGTAGGGAATCAATCCCCTCAACTTTGGTCATCAAAACAACCTTCAAGCCTGATTTTCTGATGAAAATTTGCTAAAAATATTTTTAGATTTTACAATTTTTTGCTGTTTTATTCCACCTATTTCACTTGATAACTCAAAAAAAGTTTTTATAATTCTATTTCACATGTTCACAGATAAGACGAATGCAAGACATGTTGGCACAAATGCAGGAAAAACTTAAAGCTTCTGGAGCCGACTCCGAACCTGTCTTTGGTTAAATTAGTCTAACATAAGTTTAAACAAAGTGCAATGGCCTTAATATCAAATATTAAAGTCTTAATTTCAAGTGATCTCAAACATAAGTATTTATTAACAAACATTAGAATGGTAATAATTCATGTTGGGCACCTATAGATTGTTATATCAGGTGGAACATTTTAAATCCTCCTATATTTTTTAATTATTTATAAATATAGGGAAATCATGGTCCTAAACATGACTTGGAAAGATAAGACTTTTAAACATGGTCTCTATTCCCCATCCCAGATTGACATACGAATTCAAAGTCACCATTTTGGTAACTATTACCAATTGTAGAAATAATGGTGAATTTAAACTCTCGAGGGTCAATTTACTAGGGGGCCGATACCATTTCCGAGTCCATGACTATGTCTTCCCCTTATTTTAAGGACTTAATGTTGATACATCAATAATGTTCCAACTTTTATAGTATACTTCAATTTAACTTTTTGAAGTTACCACAAGTAGTAAAAAATTACCAAATTTGTGTAACAGTTACCAAAAAACATGAATCAAAATATAGGGATAGAGACAAGTTTTGAAAAACTAGGACTATTTTTTCTCTGTATTATTTAGGATTTAATGTTAGTGTAAATGCAATTTTCCACCTGGTATAAGTTATTGCGGGATACAGATTGATTGACAAAGGAATATCAGAGTTAATTGAAATTCCTTTGTCAAATAGACTTATTGACGAAGGAAATCAAGAAAAAGAATATTTCTTTATCAATACACCCCCAATGTACATACAATATATAGTGAAAAAATCTATTGGCATCCTAAACTAAATTATTACCTATAAAATGTTTTAAAAAATTGAATGATTGTATAATAGAGAATAAAATAATCACTATTATTTTAAAATTCAAGTGTGTATTAAATACATATTATTATTAAAGTATTTATCTATGTCTTGTAATGTAAGAACGAGCAATTATAAAAAAATGTATCTCAGTAAACACTGTTCAAATGAGTGTCACCTAGTACATTTTCTTAATTTAAATTTCATTTATTTAAAAAAATCTGAAATAAATTCTAGAAAATTTCAAGAAACTTTTAATCAGTTATATTGGATGGTTGTAATTTATTTGTTCAATTGATTTTAAAAAAACATATACAGTAGAATCTGTTTTAGCTAAAAAAAAGAATTGGTATTGTCACAGGACTGGTTTTATCTGTTTTGGTGATCGTAATCTCAGCTCAACAAATTGAGTAAAACTAATTTGCTTTGGCATTAGAATTTTCTTTAGTTTTTTTTACTTTTACTCACTGAGTAAAATTTATTGTCATACTTTATAAATTGTCTTATAAATGTGTCTTAAAATTTATCTTTAACAATTGTTAAAAATCATTATGACTTTCAGTTAATAGACGTCATACTATTGTATTAAAATTATATTGATATTGAGTGTTAATTGATTTGGATAAGGATAAACAAACAAAAAAAAAAACACATTTTGGAAAAATCATTTGAAAAATTTAACAAACAATCTCAAAAGCTTCTTTTTCCTTATCACTCTAAAGTATCTCAATCAATTCATAAAAATATGTTAAAATTTTAAAAAATAGACTGAACTTTAATAAATTAGATTTTTAAGATCTACTATTAGTACTAATAACAAAAATAACCAATATCTATAAATAAACTAGAAATATCTATAACAAACTATATTTAATAATAAACTAAGATTGTCTTAAATTTGAGTTAGATAACAAACCAATAATGCTTTGTATTTGCAAATTTCTGTCATTTGTTCTTTAGTCAATTTCATTATTTTTATTTAACAAACTTTTCAGATTAGATTCCCCCTTTGGTGTCTTTGATGTTATAGGTAAAACCTTTGGTGTCTTTGATGTTATAGGTGAAACCTTTGGTGTCTTTAATGTTATAAGTGAAACCTTTGGTGTCATAGATGTTATAGGTGAAACCTTTGGCGTCATCTATACTGCTATAGTTGTCATATGGCTATTACTTTAGATGTCATTTGTGTTAGTTGTATATTACTTGTATTGATTCTTATGTTGTCATTTATAAACATTAAAACAAAGGGGATATTTAATCTAAAAAAGTACAAATTATAACTAATTTTGACCAAAAGTTAATAAATTATTTTAGAATTGATTTGTATCCTGGAACTAAAATGATAATAAAGGTACTAATAATATTTTGTAGTATAATTTCAAGTACTTTTGTAAAGCATCAATTAATTAAATAAGTTTCTTCAGATATTGTATAAATACAGTTTTAGAAACAAATTAGAAAGATTAGAGTATGTATGAATACATAAATAGATATAAAAAAAAAAATAATAAATTAAAAATGATAATTCAAAACTGAGACTGATAATATGAAATTTGATTGATCAGTTTAATAATGGTAATAAACTGACTTTTAAAAGTACCACCTTAAGTTTTAAACATTATTATATTCCATATTTTATAACTTGGCGCCTCATTTGAATATAGACATTTTTTCAGATCAGGTAGCCTTTTTGGAATTATCTATTCAGGTTTAGCCCCTAATTTAGCTAATAAATACTTTATATGTCACTAGTGTCTATTTATCTTTGTCATTTATTAATTTTGTCAATTATTATGTTGTCATTTATGAATATTAAACCAAAGACACATATAATCTAAATAAGTAACATTAAGTAAGTAAATAATTGAAGAATCAGTTTCTGTCTATACTCACAGTTTGATATGAATAACGCTTGACAGCTGCCGGGGCAACGTTTGAGCTCTCAACTAATAAAGTTATATTGGTGAATAACTTAATTATATATTTTTTTCCTCTCACTAATGAACAATTTTTCATATTAAGCATGATTTGTAAAATGAAAATTGTACCAATTAGTTTTCCAATTTGTGGTTTTGTATCCACTTTCTTTAGGCTATAAAAAAGGGGAACCTCAAGTAGGTTCAGATAAATGTTTACAAGGTAAGCACACTGAATTGTAAACCTATCATTGTGGTTGGTCAATTTCTTATATTACTTACTAATGAATCAACAAATCACAGTTTCATACTTTTCTGAACTAGCCAATTAAATACTTTATCTACAATAGCAACATTGTGGTTGGTCGATTTGAAAGTTAATGGTACTTACTAATGATTCAACCAGTAACAGTTTCATGCTTTCCTTAACTAGCCAATTAAATATCCAAAAATTAAATTAAATAAAATTAGCCAATTAAATAATTTATCCATAAAAGCTTAATTGGAAGGTGAGCGCAAAAAACACTAACTTAAAATATATTTAAAACCATTGTGCTATTTTCTCTAAATTTTACTTTTCCCAAAAGATCTAAGTCATAAAATTAAAAACTAAGGCTTTGAATAATGTTTAAATTTAAACATACATTTTATTTTACACTTTAATTGTATTTTTTAATTAATTAGTAACTATTGTTATTTGGTGCTAAATAAGCACAAAAAATGTATAGCTTAAATTGTACTGTCTTGAATTTATTTACTGTTTAAATATTTTTTGTACAGTTTTTTAAAGAAATATTTTAATGTAAAACCACTTATTTATTGGGTATTTGAGTGGTTAGATTAGCCAAATAAATAAGGATTTGGAGACATTTTTTAAGCTTTTAATACGATAATATTAGAGATAATTATGGGAATAGCTTTTAGTTAATTAAAATAGCAAATATATTAGGTAAAAAAGGACCCTCCAAATTCTTTGCTATATAATAAATGCTAACAAGAAACCATATTTTAATGGAAACAGAACAATACATATATTTTTCCTACTATTATGGAAAATTGGAAAAACAATTTCCAGGGAGGACTACTGATATGTTTTTAATATATTTTTATAAGGGTTAGGGGATGTAACAACTACTTATAAGCTTTCTCAAAGTCATAAAACTCCAACCTCCATAATATTCTTATTTATTTATAATCTAAAATTAAGATTTCATAACAAAAATCATCTATGTCAAAATAATGTGGGACTTGAAACAGTACTAGTTCTGAATAGTGCCAACTCTGAATAGTACTAGAACTGAATAAAACGAGAAATCACTAGTTCTAGATCTAAATAGCACTGGAACTTAATAGTACTAGATCTGAATTGTAATAGTTATCAAAAGTACCAGATATGATAAGTGTTAATACTGAATAGTATTAGAACTTACTAATGTTAGAATTGAATAGTACAAGCACTAAAAAGTACTAAAGCAGATTAGCACTAGTCCTCAAAAGTACTGGAACTGACAAGTATTAATTCTTGTTGTACTAGACATAATTGTGTCATGCCACAAAAGTTTTGAATTGAATTTTTACGATAATCGCTAATCTGTTAAAACAAGTGTTATAGAACTATAGAAGCTTCTTTACTGCTGGATACAATAATTCTGAACAGTTCTAGAACAGACTAACTATAGATGTGAATAGTTCTAGTACTAAGAAGTGCAGTTTTTAAAGTATCAAGTCATCTACTGAGAGGTCTTAGTGTTTACAATCACCCATATACTTGCAAACAATGTCTCATTACAAACATTACGTTTAACAAAACCTTCAAAAATATGTAAGATTTGTTAAAAAATTGACATGGGATTTTTATGATATGAAATTTGATTAATATGTCTATTAATTATAGTATAACCCTTAGTCTAGCACAAATATATTGCTATGTTACCTACTGTGATGCATGTTGTATAGTTTATCTTTTATTTTATGACAAGTTTCAAATAATTTATTTATGTTACCTCTAATACTACTTGTAAAGTATTTTTCTTTTTCTTCTTTTATCCTGTGTTTTATATAAATAAATCTTTAGCCAAAAACTAACTCTAATTCTTTATTAATTCCCTACATCTATAAGTGATTTATAGTAATAAAACAAATATAAAAACCTCAAAATAAATTGGTCAGTCGTGAAAGAGTTTTGTTGATTTTAGTAGTTGCTAAGCAACGTCTAAAAACAAATTAAAAATAATGGCTTATGAAACAAATATCTGCGTATAGTTACCAGTGAAACTGTCAGGCGGCGCAGTTATTGAACTCAAGTATTCTGGACTAATACCCACTTCAATAACTTTAGAGCTTTTGGACTGTTACAAATTGTAATATCAATTAAATTAATGAAGACTTCAGTCCTTTTATATTAAAATTCATTGAAAATAAAATTGAGCTTTCACCCAGGGATCCTGAGCTTCTTCAGTTTATAAAAATGACAAGAATGAGAAAGTTTGAAAATTAACAAAATTTTCATATAATGATACGAGCATTAGTCAATTTTTATTAAATGACTTGTATACGTTTTTAAAAAAAAATGTTATGAACGAGCCACTTCGGGTAGCTCACGTGAGGTTTGAGCTGGTTCACAAAATATTTCAAAATTAGTATAAAAAATTAACTCGCTTACCGAAGATGGTTGCTGCAGCGTCTTGAGAGGGCCCTCTACGCCTTCTTCTCCCTGTTTTACCAGGGTAATCCACGCACAGCGTTCGGTAATTATTTTGGTTAATTATATTTGCACGTATCGGAAACGGTATACGTAATTTTGATAAAAGAAAATAATACTTTTTGATCGTATTAAATAACGAAATGATAAAGAATCTTAAAGCCAGTAGGCGATGTAAAGAGAGGAGAAATCACAACAGTCTGCTTGGATATCAGATCCCGGTAGCAACTAAAGGGAAATCTCGTGAGATACGTAGTCAAGGTGTGAAACTCCGCCCTTTCAACTCTCATTGGCGAAAACTAATAATGATAAGAAAACTTCGCGCGAAAACTAAAGAAAAATATGAACTGGCGTCAACATGTTAAAAAATCAGAAAATAAATCAATTGAATTGAAAATCAGTACAAGTATACACCTTTACATAATAAATAAGTACATTAAATTTTGTTTCAAAACGACAAGTTTATCTATGATTTTTGTATTATAAAAGTTAAGCAGCATAGAGGAAGGTCAGTGCTTGGATGGGGGACCCCTGGGAATGAAATATGTATTTACTATCTGAGGACAAATGAAGCATGTCCTAAGTAAGGAGGATGAGTATGAGGAGATGAGTGGAGTTATATATAGAGGAGGATGAGTATAGAGGAGGATGAGTATAGAGGAGGATGAGTATAGAGGAGGATGAGTATAGAGGAGGAGAATGAGTATAGAGGAGGAGTATAGAGGAGGATGAGTATAGAGGAGATGAGTATAGAGGAGGATGAGTATAGAGGAGGATGAGTATAGAGGAGGATGAGTATAGAGGAGGATGAGTATAGAGGAGGATGAGTATAGAGGAGGATGAGTATAGAGGAGGATGAGTATAGAGGAGGATGAGTATAGAGGAGGATGAGTATAGATGGTATAGGAGGAGAGTATAGAGGAGGATGAGGTATAGAGGAGGATGAGTATAGAGGGGGAGTGAGTATAGAGGAGGATGAGTATAGAGAGGATGAGTATAGAGGAGGATGAGTATAGCTAATCCGATGTGATGAGGAAAAGTTACAAGGTACCCCGTAACCAATTTTTTTATATACATCCAGTTTTATAAAGATTATAGTAAACTGCTTTTAGAAAATTAATGAAACAAAAAAAGAAAACTACCAACCTAAAAAAGCAACCCATTTTAAAAAATCAAATGTGTATGAAACCATAGATACAAAAAAATTTAACATAAAAATTAAAAAGATTGAAAATGCATGCAATTTTGGATGAATGAAGCATGAGAAAACAGAATTTTCTTCCTTAAAAAAAAATGTTGTTTTAAAGAAATTAAAAAAAATTGTCAAAATCATCGTAACTAGTAACAATCTTCATACGTAATGGTCAATAAGTGTTCAATAAGTGATACTTATTGAACTTGTAAGTTAACTTACAAGTAAAACTTGTAAGTTACTTGTAGGTTTGTAGGTCGTAAAAAAGTGTATTATCAGTCTAATAATATAGCAATTTAATCCTTCATCCCTTTCAAATTCAAATTCAAATTCAAAAAGACTTTTATTGCCATAGTATAAGTAAAACTTACATAAACATAATAAAAACAAAACATACAGTATATACTACAATATAAAAAATATATAATAATTATAAAATATATTAAAAGTAACCAGTTAAAACAGTTAAAAAATGTATAAAAGTAACTACATCAAACTATGTAGGCAATCCCACGAGACTGGAGTCTGTGAGTGGGGTTTTCTAGAGAAATAAAAGAACAGATTATAGAAGAAAATAGAATTATAAGTATATATATATATAAGAAGAATACATATATAAAATATATACATAAATGATATAATATGATAAATATAAAATAACATAATATATAACATATATCTATTATATATTAATAAAATATATTTTATTCTATTAATACTTACTATGTTATATACAATAACAATATAATATAGTAATATATATAAGTAATGATATATACAAAACATATGTAATACAATAAATTACAATACAATATACAAATATAATACAATACAACACAATATAAATACATCTTAACATTATACATAATACATCACATCATATAAATATATAAGAATATATAAAAGAAAAAAAGTATTCAAAGAAAAGAATAAAAAGGTGTTCGAAAATGGGAAACAATTTTCTAGAAAGTAATATATAAAGGTAGTAAATTTATGAATAATAATAATAAATTAATTTAATAACTTTAAAATTATAATAATTAATAAATAATAATTTATAAGTTAAGGTAGTAAGTTATAAGTTATGGTAATAAATTATAAGTTTAAGACCTAATTAATTAATAGACGAGGGAAAGAAAATGCACAAATACCCAATTAACTTTAACAACCTTAATTAAACAAACCTTTCCTATTAACTATTTAAGTAAATAAAGAAAATTAAAATAACTTTAGTTAAACAACTTTATTTATTAATAACACTTCATTTAAAATCATACAAAGCAATAACTTTAAAAAAAATATTGATAAATAAGACCTTTACTATTTTTGCAATATGATAAATAAACTTAAGAACTCAATATACTTATAAAATACTTTATCAGTATATTGAGAATTCAATATACTGAATTCAAATATTCAATAGAATTATTAAATAAAATTGAATAATAAGGCACAAATCTCTGGTTCTAAACTATACATTCGGATTATAAGACAATTCTTATTTCCTACTTTTTATTCGACATACACGCCATGTTTCAGACTCAAGTATAAGAAGCAGAGACATCTTTTGAGAACCACAATCTAACTTTTTACTCAAACTACAACTCTATTCTGAGCTCCAAAAAGTTAAAACAAATAAAAAGTTAACTGCAAAGTCTTTGAAGTTTAGAGAATAGAAAATATTTTTCATGCTTTGCTTAGAAGTAAAGATAATTACTGTATTGATTTATACTCTCATTTTACGAAAGAGCCCAGATATAGTTCAGATATTACTGTGAGTGGGTTAAGTGAAATTTAAATTTTATTTCTTTTACTAACTACCAAAAATAAATCTTGTATCGAGAGTGATTTAAAGTTCAATTTTGATTACAAAAAGGTTTACGATGTTGAGAAAATTTGATAAACCATTATTTTAATATGTTTTCAATATTCAATAGTAAGAAATGAAAATTATCTTCTTATTTACGTCAAGGACTATAATTCTTCTCATCCTTCGCTTAATAAAGCAAAACTCTGTTTAATAGTCGAGAGCACAAAATAAAGCGACTCCCCTCTTGATCCAGTGCCTCTGATCGATGTTAGTGGGTATTTCTATAGTTACTACATAGTTAGTGGAGTGACCTGTAGTACTCAGAGTTCCAGCTCTTTGTAGAGTTTTATAAACAGGACAGTCATATATACCCGACTCACTTTTCTTGTGAAATGCTTCTGGTGTAAACCAAATCGGCGCCATTTCTACAAATTTATATATTTTTAGGACATTTAATATATGAGGATACAGAGGGAGAGGAGTAAAACTTTTGAATCTTCAATTAGAAGCCCTACTGGCTTCAGGAGTCATTACCCAGGGCTCCAAAGGAGTTTGGGGCCCTGGTTGTTGACTATTTAATGGCTGTAAAATACTATTATTATTCCATGTTCCACTGATGCCAGGAAACCAGATAAACCCTTGCCAGAATAGTTATTATAGCATACCAGCATAATAAAAGCATACCAGTTTTTATAAAATCTTCAAAGTAGATCTTATAAACCTACTAGCTATGAGATAACTGACACTTTTAAGCATAGTACCAAAGAGCACTTGGCTAATCAACAACTAACAACTTTCAGCATAATTATTTACGTGGATAAAGATGATTTATGTTTGTAGATTGTTTTTTGAAATTTAAAATTCATGAAAAATACTGAGTAAAAATAAATTTACTAGATACCTTTAAAGGCCTACAGTAACCTTAATAATAAATTAATATAAATGTTAGAAAAGAGGAAAAATATAAAGATGTAACAAAAATCTATTATATAGTAAGAAAGCAGTTAAAAGTGGAAGTGAATGGTAGAGCTGAATCATCAAAACATGCTTTGACCACCATAAACTTGTAAGCAAAGATTATATGGTATACTTAATAATCTTTGCTAGTAAGATATTATATGTTTTAGCTTACAGAAAATAGAATAAAAAGCAGCAATAAGACTAAAGTAAAGAAGGATACAACACAAATTGTAAAATATACCTGTATACAACTCCTTAGGTTTAGATTCTTTAATTAGAGAAACGTCAGAACTCCATCTAGCTCCTTCCATGTAAAGACCAAAGACTACACACCCATCTGTAGGTCTCTCACTGGGAGCTGTCTTCAGAATCTATAACATCAATAAACACCGCTGGATCAAAAAATCCAACTGCAATAGAGGTTCTCAAATTTTTTGATTATTTATCGTACCACCATGTGTTATAATATATTAGGGTGGCCCTTAGCTATAGGGGTGAAAAAAAAAAATGTTAGAAATGTTTTGCTCCCAACCCCTAATTTTGTTCGAATATATGAAAAAAAAATTCCATAAAAATTTTAGCCCGATCGGAGGTGATTAACAGGTGCCGCCGGGCCTTTGAAGTTTTACAGGTGTCAAAATTGTGATTTTCGTGACAAATTTTTTTCTGTGATTTTTTACATTATTTTCTAAGTAAAAGCAATACCTAATCCACTAATTAGACACTATGAACTTACCATTATGATCTGAAATCATCTTAGTTTGTACTTAATCTGACATTTAATGGTGGACATATATATTTTTTCTGAAAATTTAAAAAAAAAACATTTTTTTTCTCTACACTGGAAAGTATAACTCATATAATAGGTTTTTTTGTTATTAATTCATTGACATATTATGTTCTTGTATACTGTTTTCTATAATTTAAGACCAATAATTGGTTATTTATACCAAAATTAGCAGACCTAATGTGTAACATACAAAACACTGTCATCCTATCTCGCAGTAGGTGAAAGCTAAGTAATGGAGTATAATAGTCAATTTAGTTTCAAGAATTTTCAATTTTTTTTTGGTTTAAATTTATTTTCAAACAAGCCATTATTGTGACATCTGAAACTTTGTGTGTTACCCCCCCCCCCCCCCTTTGCTTGACCTTCCCCCTCTTCCCTTACCAAATTTATTAACCATTAACAAATGGTTAATAATTTTTTTTAGTACAGCATTGCAAAGTTTTAAATCTATAGCCTCGTTATTGACTAATGATTGAATAAAGTGCAAGTCAGACATTGGGGCCTTACTCGCACTTGTAGCACCATACCACGCTCTTAAATACACTCTAATAAGAAAAATGTTAAATTTTCTCATCGAAGATTTTTCTTTGGCAGACAACTTGAATTCACTTCTAAATAAATAAATTTTTAAACAATAGATCGCCTTCGACATCCATCTTGCATGGCTAATAGCACCTGGCTTTCTAAAGGACTCTCCTCGAGACGGGGTCTCTCCTAGAAAAATCACTACCAGCTCCATTAGCTCCCTGTAATCTTCTCTTAATTGTTTTTCTTTTAAACTTTTTACGAAGAAGTCAAGCATATCTCTTCTTAAACTTCTGGGACATCCTCCTTCAATACCAGAAGACTATTTTTTGGGTCTATCTGACCCCATGAGTTTCTGAACCTAGAAAACAGTGGAGCATCTGGCCCAAAAGTCGGTCCCCCAATTCATTGAATACACCCTTTAACACCACTTCAAATATGTGGTCCTTTTCTGTCCTCAATATTTCTGCAAGCTCCATTGTTCTTACCAGTGTTCGATGCCGTGGTGTCAAAACACATCGCTTGGACTGAATCAAGAAGTCCTCATTCTTCAAGACATTTATAGACTGCTGCGCCTTATTCTGCTCCAGTAGCCTGTGGTATGCTCGGAGCTCCTATCAACTTGTCTTTTACGCCGCATGAAATAAGAACTGCCAACCACTTTATCTTATGGTCTTTTGTAATATTAGGATGAAGCTTCCCATCCCAATGCACAACAGCACACTGATTTCTATCAATACTAAAGGTTTTTAACATTTCCTTGTATCTAAGAATCCTTAACTGGGATCGTTTACGGCTTATTGAATTTCTGTTAATTACCAAGTCCTTTGCATCATGGCCTAACGCTTCTGCTGTGGTAACTAATACATGAACAGTATCTCTGTCCCTAACTTAGCACCTATCTAACGTTGGTGCTAGGCGATCATTAAAAAAATCAACAGTTTCTCTAAAACCCAACGACGAAGGAAAAATTGCATCAGAGACAAGCTCATCTGAAACTCCCTCACTGTCTTCTGTGCTACTACTGCTTCTGGTGCTTGGTAGCAATTCCGCAAACAAACTAGATCGATCAATATCCTCCAAGCATCGAGTTTCCAACGGACCTCTTCCTCCTTCCGCTCTGCACTTCTCTATTCTGCCCTGTGTAAATTAATGTCAACTCCAGCATAACACCAGGTCGCCCCTTAAATTCTCTGCATCCGCAAAAAAATCTATGTCCTCCTGGATTTTTATTGATTTTCGGCGTCACTAATGGGCAAATATCAAATAAATCATCCAGCCTTCTGTATAAGCAAACAACTACTGATAGCAAACTCAGTTTTAGAAGAATTTTTCTGAAGACAACAACAATATTTAGAACGAAGAACTCTCACTTGTCATTTTATAACTTAAACAAACAACTTAAACCAAACACTTGATTTAAAAAAGAAATTAAAATATTATGGTAACAGTTTGTTGTCTGATCTAAGACTGGAACTTTTTTTAAGTAAGTCAAAGGGATTAAAATGATTCATTCATAGTACCCCTGCTTCGATCACTTCTATCTTGCATGGTATTTTCCTTGACTCATCTTTAATCCTTAAGTGGACACTAGGGTTATTTTACCTGAAAGTATTTGGTAAACAGTTTGTGTCAATTACTAATGTATTAAATAACTCTATTCATAGTTATAACCTGAGTTGCCTTTCTTTATTCTATTCATTTTATGTGAAAATTGTTAAAAATTTTATATTCATAATAGGGAAGAGGGGAAGGTCAAGCAAGGGGGGGGGTAACACACAAAGTTTCAGATGTCACAATAATGGCTTGTTTGAAAATAAATTTAAACCAAAAAAAATTGAAAATTCTTGAAACTAAATTGACTATTATACTCATTGCTTAGCTTTCACCTACTGCGAGATAGGATGACAGTGTTTTGTATGTTTCACATTAGGTCTGCTAATTTTGGTATAAATAACCAATTATTGGTCTTAAATTATAGAAAACAGTATACAAGAACATAATATGTCAATGATAATAACAAAAAAACCTATTATATGAGTTATACTTTCCAGGTAGAGAAAAAAAAATGTTTTTTTTTTTAATTTTCAGAAAAAAATATATATGTCCACCATTAAATGTCAGATTTAAGTACAAACTAAGATGATTTCAGATCATAATGGTAAGTTCATAGTGTCTAATTAGTGGAATAAGTATTGCTTTTACTTAGAAAATAATGTAAAAAATCACAGAAAAAATTTGTCACGAAAATCACAATTTTGACGAATTTTGACACCTGTAAACTTCAAAGGCCCGGCGCACCTGTTAATCACCTCCGATCGGCTAAAATTTTTATGGAATTTTTTTTTTCATACATTCGAACAAAATTAGAGGGTTGGGAGCAAAGAAAAAAGAAAGTTCATTTTAAGGGCACCCTAAATATAATATATATATATATATATATATATATATATATATATATATATATTATAGTATATATATATATATATAATATATATATATATATATTATATATATATATATATATATATATATATATATATTGTTAAGGAACTAATCAGGAAACTGCTCCCCACCCCAGTCGGATAAGGTTAGTCTGCATTTCAGTCTCAAAATGTTTAACTACTAGACTCAAAAAGAAAAAATAATTTCTTCTTCACGGTAATTTTTTTCTTTCATTTCTTTTAACTTTTTTTTTTTTTAACTTTTTGATTGACCATATTTTATGTTTTTAATTCTTGTTTCTTAATATATTGTATTAATTGTATTTATTGTGTGGTTATTGTATTTTTATTTATTTGATTCGTCCTTTGTTTGTAGGTACTGAGGATGACCTTTATTTGGTTGAAAGCCGGTTTTACTATCATATATGCTTAAAACTACATTTGTGGATAGACCTTTATTTGAATCCTTATATATATATATATATAATATATAATATATATATATCAATTTTAATAATTGATAAATAATACAAAGATATTATTAAAATAGATATTTAATACCCAATAATATTCTCTTTCAATCTAAATTGTGAGTTTATTTAATTTTCTTACAAAAATTTTACATTTTTTGAGTAAGTAAGCCATTTATGGGTTACCAGTGTCGCATACCACACTTTGAGAATCCATCGTCCATCAGAAGTATTTATAACTGTGTAGGCTTCCGAGGTTATTGTCATGAAGATTAAGGTCTTCCAATGGTGACCTGGTCAATGTAGATGAAGAACCGACGTTTCGCTTCACTGTGGGAGGCATCTTCAGGGATGTAGGACATCATGGATAGAAACACAATGCTTACAAAACTGTATTTATAGTACAAAAGTATTTATAGTTATTTATGCAACTATAGGGAGGAAAGAAAGTTTTAACTTCATATGTCTAAACTACCATCAGCCATCACCTCTAGTACCCATTACCATCCATCATTTACTGTTAACCACAATGAACTTACAATAACCTTAAATTCTTTTACATTCGTTATTTAGAAGCTTTTGCATGTACCTTTGAGTTATTGGTGGTTAGTTATGACTGAAATTAGTTAATTTTGATAGGTGGTGGTTATATTTGTTTACTAAAGATGGTTATTTACCATAAAAAGCCAAATAAGCAGTACTAAAATAAAAAAAAAACCACTGGAAGAGGAAGAAAGAAAGCCCCAATATTAAAGGTATAATAAGGACAAAATAATAAAATACAATACCTTAAACTTATATCCCAGAGTATCTATAGCTACAATATACTTCCTGGCATAGTTCTGGAGACATCCTGTAAGGAAAGCTTGAGGGAAATAGAAGCCAGGCATCCAGAAACTAGCTGGAATTCCTGTATCTATCCACTTGTTTATGAAGTCTACACGCATCTGTAAGTCTTGCACCCAGCCACCTGAACAATAACATTTAACTCTGAAACCCCTCAGGTCCAAACATAAATTGTCAAACATTGGATCCATTACAAACAGAGCTAATATATTGTATACGATATTTGCTTTTTCTTATATAATATACTAAACACTAGGGCACTTCTTTAGATAGTTATTCCCTTTTAGGGGAGTACTATACTGATTTTTTTATCTATGTGACCTTCTTTAGATTGTTACTCCCCTTTGACAGATCAGACTGGTTACTCCCTTTTTTGGTTACTCCCCTTTTTTTAATTTTATTACTAATCTTCATATAATTACCTTATTATACGCTAAGTAAAACATTTCAATGTCTTTACTTTCATGTTTCTGTAGCTCTGTTATGTATTTTGCTTGTATCAAATTTGCTTCTCTGTTGTCTATGTATCTTAGTTTTAGGTTTGGTGTTTTTATTTTTACTTCAACTCTTTATAATTACTTTACACATTATTTTTTTATAATCATTTATGCTTTATTATCAATTTCAGTATATTTAATTAATTATTATTTTTAATTTTGAATATATATTTGCCTATTTATTTATGAATTTATCACATATTCTTTGTGATAAATTCTTTGTGATAAATGAATGTATTCTTTCTTTATAATATTTATTTTATTTCTATACGTTTATTCTAATATTCCTTATCTGGTACTTTTATAGAAATTGGGTCCCTCATTGGTCCATGTATATACACATCCTGTCCGATTAAGGTTAAATATCTCCAGTTTATTTTTAATAAATTCATTATATTCAATACTTTGTCTATAATGTCACCCCATGGGAACTTATATGGAAAAAGTACCGCTGTTTGAGGGTCCCTTTTCTATGAAAGTGCCCCTTTTCTTCTTTCTTTGTTTTTCACATACATTTTTGCCCTTAAACCTTTCTTTTTCTTACTTTGTTATTAGGGAGTAACTATCTACATCAAATCCTTGGTTACTCCCTTTTGGGGAGTAACCATCTGGGGGAGTAACTATCTAAAGAAGTACCAGTAGAAGCCTAAATTATAAAGGATGCAGTGCAAGTCTTATAAAAATATACAAAAATCGCTAAAGAATAAGCATTAAAAAAATAATAACAAATAAACATTAAATTATAAATAAGATACAAATCCTGTTATCAGAAAAAGTTAGAGATTTTACTGCAGTAAAAAATAAAACAACACCAAAATCATAAAAAAAACCTTTATTAAAACCAGACTCAGTTTTCATTCTTCCAATCATGTTTTATGCTAACCCAACAAATAATAGAAAAAGAAAATAAAAGAAAAATATTAAATTCTTTAGAACACGAAGTCCCTTGTGTATTTGTTGTTTAATTATTATATTTTATTACATGGCATATTGCCACAAATTTTCATCTTTGCAGCCACTAAAGATTACACAATACATAATCTTTGGCAGCCACCTTATTGTATGTCATACCCAAAGGTAGAACTCTTACATACATAGTACATATTTTGGAATGTAAAAAATCCAGTATCATTCTTCACACGAAAATTTGCTAAAATATAAAATTAAAAATATTTGTGTATTTCATAAAATTGCTGATATAAAGTGAAATAGGTGATTTTAAACCAATTCTTCGACTAAATTTGTTTAAAACGTATGTAATAAATATAAGAGAATTCATTTTGCACCAACAATTATAGTGAAAGTCCTCTAATGTTGTATTAAAATAAATATTTATACAACACAACCATCAGGTAGACTAGATTTTAAACTGATCCTTCAATAAATATTTTCCAGGAATCTTATCTTTAAAATAGAACTTATTTAGAACAAGTCAGATCACAATATAGGTTAAAAAGAAATATTATGTACCATAAAACATGATATACAAAAAAATATTATATTATATTCTATTTATTATTATTATATTATATTAATTTACTTATTTTGTAATTTATTAAATTTTTGACTAGGAATTTTTTTATATGCCTTCTTCCATATATTAGTTCCTTTTCAGCAAGAATTTTAAAAATTCATATAAGAGATTTAATTTAATTTAATTTTGTTGATCAAACTAAAACATTTTTTGATTTAAGCATTTATTTGCTTAAAAAAATGTTCTTAAAATGGATGGACGGAAGACCTAACTTTGTTAGTCCATCCTGTTTACACAAAAGGTTTTGTTTTCAAAGTGTATTTTGTTGTTTTATATATTTTTTGAGTAAATTAATAATTTATTTATTTAAAAAATAACTGTTTTTCTGGTTTAACTTTAAGTTCAGGCATTAAAGTAATATTTTAGTTATATTCATATAGTTTGTATTAAGAGTAAAATCTGCTACCTCAAAAGAAGCCACTAATTTCCGCCTAAAATTTAAAATTTTGATGCCAATTGTTAATTTAAATAAACAAAGTTGGCACATTTCAAATGAGAAAAGTTAAAAGAATAGAATTTAAAACTCCACAAAAATAATTTCAAATACCCTAAAAGCCCAGATATAAAATTTAAAACTATAAAATTGTGATTCCTCAGAATTACTATAAAATTTAATTAGACTCAGAATTAATGTTTTTAATGGCACATTGAAAAGGATGCATAGAATATTTTTGTTAGCACTTAGGTAAAGATAATTTGGCCAAATAAAGAGAGAGAATTCTTGAACAATTGCTTATAATTACTGTGAAAAGAGTTACTGCATGTCTTACCTAATGGTTTGAGGGAGGGATAAGCTTTCGCAGCCCACAGCTGAGGAACTTTATTAGTAGACATACTAGCAGACATCTTTTCTAAATCATCAGACATAACTATGATTCCCTCAACAGCTTTCATCAGATTAACAAGAGTAGAGTGAATAACAGACAACAGCTTGTTGTATCTGATTATCTCTTGAACAAGAACCGTATTCAAAGACTCTTCATATAGAACCGGATATCTAAAATATCATCAATTACAACAATTTATCTTACTGTTGATAACTAAACAAGAAATGCAACAATTATGACTATATTATTTTTAAGGGAATATATAAATCAAAAACAATAATTGAACTACAATTGGACTGTAGTCATGGACCGCAGGATATGTACAGGAAGGGTGCCCACATTGAATTATCATTGTTGATTTAGTATCCCATCAACAAAAATTAACTTAGTTTATGTTTAAGATATTAATAGTCTACCACTAAAATGAGACTATCACTGGTACAACACTAAAAAGAGACGGCTATTCTTTGTCAATCTTATTTTGCTGACTTACAAAGCCCAGTTTCAGCTTACTAGGTAGCATGGAAATTTACAAAGCACCCTGAGGAGTTGTACATATTGGGTACAGACAGTTATTTTCCTTTTGTTTTGTTCCTTTTGTTAGCCAATTATCCCAGACGTTCAGTACAATAATAAGTAATGAAGAGACACATGATAAAAGTAAAAGTAATATGACTAAAAGTTGCTATCATGCCATGCAATAAGAAATAATTATAAGAAACTACCAATAAACAAGAGACTTATTCAGAGTAAGGCCTTACTGCTTAAGGGGTAAGGCCCTGCAGGTCTTGCTGCCTTAAGCGGTCTCGCCACAGGATGGTTCGGGGCTTTTTAAACACCCTTAATGTCTGAGCCATCCCTTATTCACGTTTAAAGTTAATTGTTTTATTAAAATTCACAACACCCATGCAAAAGAATTAAGTATTAGAATCATTATTTATTTATTATTGCCTGGAAATTAAAGGATTGAGATGAATGAAGCTGGAAGGATCACGTGATTAAACTAAGCTGAAAAAGATAAAAAAAAATAACACAAGTAAACTAGAAAGAGGGGAGAAAAATATCCTATTTAAAGGAAAGAGAGCTTAGTCACAAGTCAGTCGGGAAGTGTCAAATTAATATTCCCTCACTTAATGGCTAGAAAATGTTTTTATCATCCATACATATTATAGTACCACACACGGCTAAAATCAGTTGACAGCGTGGGAAAATAATGTGAGGAACCCAATGAGGTTAATCCAAAACATCACAAAAAGTTTTTTTGTGATGTTCTTTTGGTTATAGTATGCTTTACTAAATTTTTTGGTGGTGGTTGTTTGTTTTGTTTATTGTTTAACACTGAAGATCCCTGGCTTTGCCATGCGAAACGTCTGTTATAAATGTTTATGTAAATAATAACTCTAAAGGACTGAAGTCTTCATTATTAACCTAGAATTTAATTCCTAACAGTTCAATAAATATTTTGTTAATCGACACAATGTTTATCAAATCTAATTAATTTATCTTTCATTTTTAAATTTCTATATCAATAAATCAAATTGAAAAAATTGGATGCATACTTAGCTTCAATCTGATCAATATGTTGGAAAGGTTTAGGAATTCTGGCCAAGAGGGAGTTGGCTAAACTAGTGATGCCACTATCCTGGTCAGAAGCAGCAGCGCTAGTGGTTCTGGGTTGTAGAGACAGCAGAATTGATAGACTCCTAAATGTTTCTCCCTGGGCGTAACTGATATTTGCATTGTCATGCAAACCAAAATAACCTGGCTTATCATTCACTGGGAGAGATTTTATGTATTCTACGTAATCTATGATCTCTGAACCTGGTTTTAACTGAAACAATTTAGAGGAGGTTTTTATGAAGAGAAAAGACAAAAGGAATAAAAAATATACACAGATACACAGAAATACAAAGACTTCAACTATCATTCCACATAATGCTAAGTTACACCCAGAAACTGTTTTATCATTTGATAGTTGTCGTATTATTGATGACTAGACCCTAGACATATGGCCATAACCCTTGATTTCATTACACCAGACTCATTAGGGACTATACCAGACAGGGTTGTGAAAACGCTATGGTGGAACGGAAGGTTAGAATTTCCGTATTTTAAGTTGTAATTCCTTATGTTTTTAAAAAATTCCGTACACCCAAAAGTACAAATAACACTCTAAATACAACTCCCAAATATCTATTGAACTTATTGATTTAATAATGAACAATTTTAATTTTAAAATGAAGAATAAAATTATAATTTTTGAATATTTTTATAAAACTAAATGGATATTGATCTTTGGCCCCCTAGCCTTAAACTTTTTTTAAATATGTGGTGACTATTAGACTGAGAGGATGACTAAGAGAAAGTATGAAAATCCTTTATTTTAAGAAGTAACAGTTTTTTCTATATTTTATGTAACATTTTTACATTAAAACCAATCAACATATGAACCATTAATAAAATTGCTCAATGAAAAAAAAAACAAAACAAGGTTAATTTCTGTATTTTAAAATAACATGACTTTTTTATACTTATAACTTGCATTTTCTCGAAATAAAACTATCCTCCAATTTATTTTTATTAATTAAGGGACAGCAGTTGTTAATAGAGGGTGTAATCCTCCATACGGTGTATACTCAATGAGAGAAAGTATAAAATATGAGTAAGTAAGAAACAATCCCTAATACATAGTAGGGATTGTTTCTTATTTTCTTATTCATATTCTTATTTGCTCAGTTTCTGTTGAAAAAATATTTCCCTGCTTTCAATTCATCCACAGTGGTTAATGTATAAACATTTATTTTGTTGACTTTTATTTAAGAATGTAAGTATCGTCTTCAATTAAGTAATATGTTGATGGTAAAATGAAGTTTTAAAGCAAGAAGAAAAAGGGTATAAACATAAGTTTATATCCTTTTTCATCCTAGCTTTAAAACTCCAGTTTACCATTGTCATGCCTTTCAACACATTACTTAATTGAAGATGATACATTCTTAAATAAAAGTAAACAAAAGAAATGTTTATACACCAGCCACTGTGGATGAATCGAAAGGGAAATATTTTTTTAACAGACAACAGAAGTCATCATACTTTTTATTTACTTATAATCAAACTCATGGAAAAATGATAGGGGAGGATAATAAGATAATGTATAAAAACTACAAGGAATTAAATAGCAAACATGTCATGATTATTCATTTTTTTGATTCCCTTCCAATAATATGACACACGGTTAAAATCAATTGACAGCATGGGAAATAGTGTCATGGAACTAATGAGGTTGGCCTGAAATGAAATTGTGGGCTTGGTTAAACATCCAGGTCTAACCTCGTTAGCTCTCTCATAATTTTTCCACGATGTCAACTGATTTCAACCATGAGTCATACTATAGATATAACTAATATTAAAAAAATAGACTAATATACTATAGGATTAAAAAATAACCAAAAACTAAAAAAGTCTTAAAAATTGCAGTTAACATCAACAAATGATTTTAAGAAAAAGTAAAAAAATAGAAAATACACTAAATTTTAGATTATTCCACTAATTTTCAAACAATATTAGAAAAATACAATTTAAAATATGGTATTTGAAAAAACAAATAATAAAATAGCAATAACAATTTAATGAGATAGCTTCCCAAGTAAAATTTATGTTTTTATATAATTAGTAATAGTTTTACAACAGGTAGTAGTTAATATATTATATATATTATATTATATATATATATATATATTATATATATATATATATATTATATTACCATAAGTAATAATTAGATATAGAATCAAAAAGCACAACAGGTAATCGATGTATAGCAGTAGGAGTATCACGATAGGTAATTATTAAGTATCAAAATAGGTTTAATGTTTATCAAGTATCAAATTAGGTATACTTCCAGTCTACGAAATTATTATACGTATAAATTATCATGCGTACAAATTAGTTGTAGTATCACACTAAATAATAATTAGGTATAGTATCACAAGAGGTAAGCATTATATCTAAAATATCATAATAGGTGATAATTTGGTATACTATCACAATGGATAAGCATTATATCTAAAGTATAATAATAGGGAAAAATTAGGTATAGAATCACAATAAATAGGTAATTATTATACTGTAGTATTAATCAGATACTAACATCAGATAATAACTATGTTCAGTATGATAATCAAAATACTAACTAAATTATTTCACAGTCAGTATTGGAATGGGGTGCACTTGAGCAATTTAAACAAAACTCACCTAGCTCCTTGAAAAGTGGCTCCCCAGTAAAATCTTAAAAGTCTTTTAAGGAAGACCAAAATTTATCATTGTCTAATAATTTATCAAAATTTGAATTTGAATGGAACAATTGCAATTTCTTCTCCCCTGATCATCAATTATTTGTTTTTGCTTTGTATCATTAACAATTGCTGGAATTGAATTTATTAATGTCTGGATGCTTAAATGTTTACCAGAGAGAGCTTCTTCTGGCATTAAGAGTTTTACTTTATGTAAAAATGTATTGTTCAAATCCCATCTTTTTTTATCTCCTTTGCTGTAACACGTAAGAACTTGACACAACGGAATAAAAACTCTTCAATGTTCTTTGGCTCGTTTTGAATACTCTTTTTCTCCATTTCCTCTTTTACCATCACTCCCAAGTATATAGAATTAATTGGTAAAAAATTCTTTCTATCATCAAGATGGATCTTGTCTGGATCAGTAGAGAATACATAATCTCTTTTCATACATGTTAATAGTAACTCTTGGTAAAGAGATGTGATTTTTGTTGCCAGTTGAGGCAGAACAACATTACTAGATTGAAATAATTTGTTAAACTTACAAACTTCGGTAAGACCCAGTTTAAAAATAAATAATGTAATATTGTGAAAGGGTTATTTAAATAGTGATATGGAAGCTTACATGACACTAATCTTTCTGCTAAGTACATATCTGTTAAAAATAATCTTAGTGCATCCCATTGCTCTACTATCCTTTATATTACAGCTTGGAGTAATAGCCATCTGGTTTGACTTGGATAAAGCATTTTGTGCGGCTCTAATTCCAAAAATTCTTGAAAGGGTTTTAAAATAGGTTGGCGTCTAGAGCTGTTTTTTAGGATATTGTAAATATTTCTTGCCAAGTCTTCGCAATGTCTTGGTAAGACTTTAAAAGCCTCACTTGAGCATATATGAATAGAATGGCATATACATTTAATAACTACTAGCCCTGGTGTCAAATCTAAAAATTTAATTGCAACAGAATTATGGGTGCCCATCATCACATTTGCACCGTCCAAATCCAACAATATTAAATGTTGGTACCACTGATTAGAACTATATATTCCTCTATGGTTGGTACATTGTATTTTACAAAATTATTTATAATGATTTTAAATAAACTTTCAGCATTGGCACGCTTTTCAACGAATTCAGAGTCAGTGAGTTCATGTAACTCCCATAATTTGCTGACTATTCCATTTTCAGAACTAGAAAAGTACCTGACCATAATTGATCCTGATTTGGAACAGGTCACATCGGTGGTCTCATGATACAGAATACTAAATTTTACTTTTTTAATTCTTCAGCTAGCTGGAGTTTATAACTTTTCCCTAATACATTCTTTATTATACCAGTGATTATCTTTCTCTTCAGACTAATTGACTGGGCTGTCTTACTATCTTTAAAACATGTTTTTAAAAGATCATTTAAATGCTCAGTCACATTGAAGGCTAAATTATGCTCAGCCACAAAACCAGATAATAGAATTTCAGCCCTATTTGCTTCTGAATAAAATGAACTTGAATGAGGCTAAGGCTTGAGTCACGTAAAAAAAATGAGTACATCTTTAGTTTGTACCAATACTTGTTTACATTATTTATGTTTCTTAGTAGTAGCACTGTCTTTTTATAGTTGAAATTTCAGCTTACAGTAAAAATAACTTTACAGGCTTCACAAAATTCTTTAAAATTTGATGTCTTGTCTTTCTTAAGCCATCCTTTAAATAAAGGGGGTTTCTCCCATTCACATTTGTACTTTTGAACTCTATGTTCAGTTTTTTTAATTACCATTTTAGAAGTTGTAGGGATGTCTACATCATCTTAACTATCACACATGTTTAAAAAAATAATTTAAATAATAAAACTAAAGAGCTCAGGGTTCATGGAG
>JACMZG010001911.1:53040212-53046848 GCA_018340805.1 Microvelia longipes | reverse complement strand
CCAAACAAAATAAAACAAAATTGCTATTTCTACGAAATTTGATTTTTTGCAAAAGAATTCAAAATTTGGAAATCTCTCCATAAGGACGTAATGTAAAAATCTCGATTTTAAGGTAAATATTTGAAAATTAAAATTTTGCTGACCAAATCTATGGAAATTTCAACAAAATTTGGTTAAAATCCATTAAAAATAAATTTTTTGTTTGAATAAATATAAATTAAATATTAATTAAATTAATTTGCCAGCTGAAAAGCTGGCTTTTTTGCTCAAAAAATTTTCATAGCTCAATTATTCGTTTTGACATTCATGATGCTTGGCATAAATCACATATCGTAAAAAGATACCATATCAAATAAGTATAAATATAAAAAAATTATAGGCTTTTCTCAAAAATTTTCCAGAGATTATTTATATAATATAAAAGAAAATGTCTATGCCAGCTTAAATGCTGGCTTTTTTGCTCGAAAAAATTTCAGAAGTTATTCATTTGTTTTATTATAAACTAACACAAAGAAAAAAAACAAAAAGATATTGTTTGTTTATAACAAATGCTCGTCATAGTGATTTCATATAAATTGGTTTTCTTTATTTATTTTTTAAAAATATATTTTAGAAAAACTGCTGAAACTGCTCCTCATTGTATAAAATCTTCGATTAATAAAAAAAGAAACTACAGTGAAAAGGACGCGAATATAAATTTTAGAATAAAAATTCTGTAAAGATCATCCGCATGAAAGTGAAATCAAGAAGAGAACATTGCATAAAATAAAACAATATTATAAATTTTAAAAGATCATACACATAGTTCTCTAGCCGTAACCAGAAGGTATAAATAAACAGTATTTATTGTGCTTTTAACCAGCGCATTTTTTAATTAATTTTCAATTTTCAGAAATAATAACTATCATGTAAATGTAAAGAGAGTAATAGTTACTCCCGCTGACTATCTAATAATATAATAATAATAATAATAATAATAATAATATGATAATAATATAAAATAATAATAATAATAATAATAATAATAATAATAAAATGATAATAATAATAATAATAAATAATAATAAAAATAATAATATAATAATAATAATAATAATATAATAATAATAATAATAATAATAATAATAATAATATAATAATAATAATAATAATAAATAATAATAATAATAATAATAATATAATAATAATAATAATAATGATAATAATAATAATAATAATAATAATAATAATAATAATAATAATAATAATAATAATATAATAATAATATAATAATAATAATATATAATAATAATAATAATAATAATAATAATAATAATAATATAATAATAAATAATAATAATAATAATAATAATAATAATAATAAATAATAATAATAATAATAATAATAATAATACAATAATATAATAATAATAATTAATAATTAATAATAATAATAATAAATATAATAATAATTTACATTTAACAATCGATTTTATTCAATAAAATGTAATAAATGTTTATTAATTTTATATTACTTATTATAAATAAGTAGTTTGTTAATAAGTAATATTTCATTTGAAACTTAAAAAAATAAAAATAATTTTTTACACAAAATTTCAAAGAAAAATGCAAATTTCATGTCATAAAATCAAATATTACAGTTTTTATACATTTTCGACTTAGAAAATAATCGAGAATTTTTATTTTAAAAAATCTTTTCTTAATTATTTCTCTGTTATTTCCCAATTTATTAAATACTACCCATGTTAGATAACTAATGCTATATATTGGTAGTCTATGTAAAGTTGACATAGTATTATATATATACTGTTGATTTTTGATTATCAATGAAATTAAAACTCATATATTCGTTATGAATTATGGGTAAATGAAAAATGTTTGTAGTGGCGAATGTTGTTTCGGTAACGGTTTCCAAATGCGTGGAGTTATCGTCTACTACGTACCACATGAACAAGGGTAAAATATAGCTTTCGCTTTGAAGCGTTAGTAATTTAAATTTCTATTGTCCAGGCCTTTTTCTAGTCAGATACAGTTGTGAAGCTTGCTTTGCGATTGTTTATTGCTTGTTAGTTGAATTTGTTGAATCAAAACGCTAACAATAAAAGCAATTCAATGAATATCATATATTTAAATATATAACGAATGGCCTATTTTAGTTATCGGTTAAACGATAGCTAAGCGATTGAATAAAAATCGTACGTATCATTATTGATGAAAACGTAAATGCTAAGTAGAGTAAACTGAAATGATCAAGCTTTTATGCATCGATGATGCATTGAGTAAACGATATTTATATTTTGGATTTAATTATAATGTGACTGAGAAAAATGGTAAAACATTTTTCTTTTCAAATCAGTTAATAAAAATGAGACTTGATTATACATTGTATTTAAATCATTTATTGCAAAAAATAAAAATCGTGAAAGGGTGATAATTAAATTTATTTCACAAATAGTGGTTTTTTAAATGAAATTGCTGTTTTTGGATTATCATGTGGTTAATGCTTGATCGATTGATAAAGTTAATGATACTTGTGTTTATTGATTTTCAATATCTTTTAGTGACTACTTAATTGAAACCATGTTAAGTAGAGTACGTAAAATAAATATCTGGTTGATCCTGCCAGTAGTCATATGCTTATCTCAAAGATTAAGCCATGCATGTCTTAGTACAAAGTCTCGTACACTTAAACCGCGGATGGCTCATTATAACAGCTATGATTTGAGAGATCTTCATTTTGCCATGGGATAACTGTGGTAATTCTAGAGCTAATATCTAACAGAATGCCGTGACTCACGAAGCGGCGGATTTATTAGATCAAAATCAACCTGGTGAAAACCGGTTTTTTGATGACTCTGGATAATTTTACTGATCGTACGACCTTTGTGTTGACGACATATCTCTTGAAGTGGCTGACCTATCAACTTTCGATGGTAAGATCAAAGCTTACCATGGTTGTAACGGGTAACGGGGAATCAGTGTTCGATTCCGGAGAGGGAGCCTGAGAAACGGCTACCACATCCACGGAAGGCAGCAGGCGCGTAAATTACCCAATACCGGTTCGGTGAGGTAGTGACAAAAAATAACAATATGGGCCCTAGTGGTTTCATAATTGCAATGAGAACATTTTAAATACTTTATCAAGTATCAATTGGAGGGCAAGTCTGGTGCCAGCAGCCGCGGTAATTCCAGCTCCAATAGCGTATTAAAGTTGTTGCAGTTAAAAAGCTCGTAGTTGAAATTGAGGAAAAAGATGGTTTGAAATCTTTGATTGAAAGCTATCTTGTCCTTCGACGTCGTGTATATCTTGATGCTCTTTAATGGGTGTTGAGGATGACCGACAAGTTTACTTTGAAAAAATTAGAGTGCTTAAAGCAGGCTGATGCTTGCATATTTTGCATGGAATAATAAAATAAGACTTCGGTTTTATTTTGTTGGTTTTCGAACTGAAGTAATGATTAAAAGAGACTGCCGGGGGCATATGTATGCTGGTGCTAGAGGTGAAATTCTTAGATCATCAGCAGACATCTACTGCGAAAGCATTTGCCAAGAATGTTTTCATTAATCAAGAACGAAAGTCAGAGGATCGAAGACGATCAGATACCGTCCTAGTTCTGACCATAAACTATGCCAACTGACAGTTCGCGAAGTAATTTAAATCTCCTTGCGAGAAGTCACCGGGAAACCTAAGTCTATGGGTTCCGGGGGAAGTATGGTTGCAAAGCTGAAACTTAAAGGAATTGACGGAAGGGCACCACCAGGAGTGGAGCCTGCGGCTTAATTTGACTCAACACGGGAAATCTCACCCGGTCCGGACACTGTGAGGATTGACAGATTGATAGCTCTTTCTTGATTCGGTGGGTGGTGGTGCATGGCCGTTCTTAGTTGGTGGAGCGATTTGTCTGGTTAATTCCGTAACGAACGAGACTCTAACTGCTAAATAGTACATTTGTTTTTAAATAGCAAATGCTGACTTCTTAGAGGAATAAATAGCGTTTAGCTAAATGAAAAAGAGCAATAACAGGTCTGTGATGCCCTTAGATGTCCGGGGCCGCACGCGCGCTACAATGGCAGTAACAGCGAGTTTAATTCCTAGCTAGAAATGGCTGGGTAACCTGCTTAATCACTGTCGTGTCAGGATAGTGGATTGAAATTATTCACTTGAACGAGGAATTCCTAGTAAGTGCAAGTCACTAGCTTGCGCTGATTACGTCCCTGCCCTTTGTACACCGCCCGTCGCTACTACCGATTGAATGGTTTAGTGAGATCGTTGGATTCCGATTTAAGAAATGGCACATTTCTATAGTTGGGAAAAGACAATCAAACTTGATCATTTAGAGGAAGTAAAAGTCGTAACAAGGTTTCCGTAGGTGAACCTGCGGAAGGATCATTATTAGTTCATTAAAATTAAAGAACGATTAGAATTTACAGCTGACATGCTATAAATTAAATTAAAAAAACGATTTTGGCTCTGATAATTCATTTTATAATGAATTATTAAATATAAAAAAGTGCTGATTTTAATTTACTAATTACATATTATGCTACTTGGATTGTTTTATTGCGAAGTATTCGGCTCGCTAACAATAAATCGACTCGTTTTATAGTAGTAAATATGGTTTCAAGTGCTAGTAGTAAATTAATCAGCATTAAACCAACACATTCACGGGGTGCCTATGGTATTTTTCGAAATACCGAGTACTCATATAAACATTTTATTGGGTGTTGTTTATATGACAGACTTATGTCCGTAGTCTCTCGTAAAAAGGAAATTACCAAAACACAAGTTGTTGGCACTGATAAAAACAATATCAAAGCATTATCAGGATATTGTGCAAGGTTTAATTAGTTTAGTAATATAATATCTTTAAAAATTAGTGTTATTATTTGGTCAATATACGAATTCAAGTTGCAGTGATTAATAACAACTGGTCTAATGCTTTGTAGATAAATATCCGATTCAGTTATTTTATTAATCATTTATTTTGGCAAAACTGCAATTGGCTAAAGAATTTGTATGTTGATTAACACGATATTATATGAAAAGCTGCCCCGTGTGTTTCTATTTCTATTTAACTTTACAGTATCGTTTGGTGATCAAATGATAATGGCAATCCTCGACTTTGTAAAAGAAGTTGGTTGATTGAAAATTAGAATATGGATCGCTGTAAAAAGCATCTGTATATTATTAACCACTTTAAGCGATGGATCACTCGGCTCGCACGTCGATGAAGAACGTAGCAAAACATGTGAATTAATGTGAACTGCACAACGCTCTGATCATTGACATTTTGAACGCAAATGGCGGCTATGGGTCAACCTATAGCCACATCTGTCTGAGGGTCGGCATAGCATTTATCATTACGTTCAATAGTAATGTTTTGAGGGGTTCACTTTTGGTTTTTATCAATCGAAAGTGCCTCTTTAAGGTGATAGTGTATTTGTTAAACAAGTACACCTCTATGGAAACATAGAGTTTCGATTTTTGAAATGCTATTAATATACGTTTATACATATGAAATTAACATAAAGTTAATGCTGTTGTTGAAGTTAATAGATTTATTTGTTATTGTTACTATTGTTTCATAATTTATTGACCATTGTATAGAAAGAAGAAAAGGCAAATAAACAATGTTGAATGGGTTGTTGATTTATTTGTTTGATCTTTTAAATATATTTTGGATTGATAATAATAGTAATAATGATGCTATTAATGACAATGACAATTTAATTTTGCATTATCAATATGTGCGTTTCAGTATTAATTGACGTATTGAATTAGTGTTTAAAATATAATGAACAAGTTTGACGGAAATTCTGGATTATTGAAATTATTGATATCATTTGATGCATACATAATTTTAATTTTCTCCAGTGCCGCAGCTTAATGAGTTGCGTTCTGGTGCATATGTGTGCTGTCACCTGTGAGATTTTAGTAAATAATCAATTAAATTGTCAAGGAATTTCGAAATTTATTATTTTTGTTCAATTAACTTTTAAATCCGACCTCAGATCAGATGAGATTACCCGCTGAACTTAAGCATATCATTAAGCGGAGGAAAAGAAACTAACAAGGATTTCCCCAGTAGTGGCGAACGACCGGGAATTAGCCCAGCACTGAATCCTGTATCTTTGATATTAGGAGTTGTGGTGTAAAGGTTGCGTTTTTAATTGTTGAGATATACTCCAAATTCACTTGATTGTGATGTTGTCCATAGACGGTGTTAGACCGTTGGAGTGTTGAGGCTTTTATTGATGTTTCCTATGAGTCGGATTGTTTGAGAATGCAGTCCAAATTGGGTGGTAAACTCCATCTAAGGCTAAATACTTGTGCGAGTCCGATAGTAAACAAGTACCGTGAGGGAAAGTTGAAAAGAACTTTGAAGAGAGAGTTAATAGTACGTGAAATCGCTTAGAGGTAAACGAGTAGAGCCGAAACTGATATATGGGATTCAGTTGATTGTCTGTTTCTTTTTAGCAAAATCTCACTAGGAATTGCTTTTAAGATCTTAAATGCGATCAATGCACTTTCATGTATCAAAACTGCGACCAATAGTGCCGTTTTTCTGTCGTAATTTGAAGGTGACCAATTCTTCGGAATGGTTTTATAGCTCATTGCACGGTTAAATTTGGTGT